>JANIJH010000001.1:2698139-2711711 GCA_024520975.1 Erythroxylum areolatum
CTGAGTTGTATTCGACTGATGTAATACGCCACCTTCGCGGGGCACGGACTCGGATATCACCAACGATATCGGGTTCGGGTCACTCGGGAGTGGGGTGTTACAATTCAAGTCATCAATTATTGGTTGCATGTATACATCGATATCATTACCAGAAGTAATAGGTCTTGGAATAAGTAAAGACAATAAAAAAAAACAACTCCTTTATACACTTCCATGGAGGTAAATTATATGACACGAGAATTAATGGCCACTTGCTGTAAAAAGTACTTATATTACCAAATGGATTAAATCCATCATAGGCTAAACCAAGTCAAACATTACGAAAATCTTTTGCAAACCGTGGAAACTTTCCATCAAAGTCTTTCCATACCTTTGAGGTTGTTGATGTCACATAATGTTGTCATCAATGTGTTTCTTTTAATGCCTCCTTATATCTATGACTGTTTTTGTTGACATAAAAAGTTTTTGTAATTGTGGTTTAATAGGGAAGTACCTCAAGATTTTATGCAGTGTCTTTTTCCGTTTCCTGTCATCCACTTGCCTTTTTTTCCCTTTCCCTTCATCCACTTACCACCTTGATGTACTGAAAATGGGTCATTCTTCAAGATCTTTATTGTCCTTCCAAAATATAGCAAAATAATACTTATAAGCATGTATTGATATATATCCTAATCCAAGGTCACTTAACAATTTCTTTGCTTCATAGTAAGATTTGTGCATTTTGTGTCCAATAGGTAATGCATCATTGAGCAAATCAATTAATATGTTAAAAGATTTGTTACTTCATTTATTATATACCTTCAAATGTAACAACTTGAAAAAAAAGGATGTAAGAATTTCGAGCACCCTGGATATAATTCTTCTTGAACAACATTCAATGACTTCCTAAAATTATCTTTTGTAATACTACCAATTATATTACGCAAACCAGTATCATTTATAAGCTCATATAATTCTCTAAATACTCTAACATCTTTCCAGTCCCATTATCATTATCGTCAGTAATATCACAGTCCTTTATGACATCATTGTTACTACCATCAACGCCTGTATCAACACTTATACTACCACTTGCGTCAGAACGTTCACGATGATAAATCTATGAAGTTTAGAATTTATCTATACCTCATATTAGCAAGTGATTGTATACCATATCTTGAATTTGAATGTTCTCATTTAAGCAATCTATGTATGGACAACGAATATAACATTCTATGTCCATTTGATCTTTTACAAATTGCATGGAACTCTTAACTCCTAAGTATCTAACTTTTGTCTATATAGTTATACAATTAAAAGTAAATTACTAAATGTAATTTAAGTTCTAAATAACATAATGATAGATCAACACAAGTTGACATACTAAGTTCACATTTAACCAAACAATGAAATTAAGCATGCTAAGAATAAGAAACATGAACCCATGAAAAAGCAACATGTAAAAGTAGTAATTTTTAAACATACCTCTTAATTTTAAACCAGTAACTTTAAGATCTCATTCAATTTGAGTTTTGCTGTTATGAGCTTCAGCACCATCTATTGGAATGCATTTGTAAATAAAGTATTAATATCATCATTCCTAACAAGCATATCAAACAACTCTTAAGAAAGAATCAATTAAAAACAAGTACAAAGAATCAATTAAAAACAAACCATCAATTTTGTTCAACATCTTAGCTTACCTATTATAACAAGTGATTATTGCTGAATATCAAAAATTACAATATGCAAAGATGAGAAAAGCTTTTTGGACTTATTATGTAAGATAAGTTACTTTTAACTCAACCAAAAGTTTATATAGTTTAATGTAAAGTATGAATGCAAACATAATGTTATAGCATCAATATCCTTTTTTAAAGAATATCTTAATAAGAAGATTTCTTAAATAAAGATAACATGTACAAGAAAAATGTCTAAAACAGATAAGTTCAATATAACGAATTAAGTTCAATTTAATTTGACTTGAGCTTAAGTATTAAAGTTTATAGATTGACAAAAGGTTGCATTTACATAGGTGATTTCAAGTGTGTGCCATATCTCATAGGTGATTTCACATATAGACACCCTTTTAAATTCATTTTACCCAAACTATACAGTAAACTATGCACCATTTTGCTATTTAGTGCAACGAATTCGTTATCATTGCCATATTCACTTATATCATTTAGTAATTTAGTCTTCACTTTATCTATAATTAGTTTTTATTGGGATATAAAGAACATTATCTATAATTTCTCAATGATTAAACCTTTCAATCAAAATAAGTATTTCATCCTACTTTTCTAATATATATAATTATCACCTTTAAAGAAAAGGGGTCTATTTACACATTGGTTATCTTCGTTAAAAAGTAACAAAAAATCATAGTAATCTTTGCTTAAATTTTATTATAAATATATATGCAACAAAGGGCACTTGCTTTAATACAAATTATTAGTCCCATATAGCACATAGTAGGATAGTGATTTGAGTGTATATAGTTTTTTTTACTTACTTAAAAACTAACGTATAGATATTTTATTATAATGGATGTTCATGACAACTTCATGTAAGATAATCTCAAAACAGACATAACAATAATTAAAAAGAGTAGGAAAAGTAATAGAAGATTGACTTACAGTAGTTCGACCAATAACTTTAAGCCTATGTGAAAACGAACTTCTAACATATGTATCTCGACAATTTTGTCAATACAACAATTACACAACCATATATACTTCAAAAAGTATGTTTCTTGCACACATCTACTTCTAGCCTTTTATGTCTCCTAATAAGTCTCTTTATCATAACTTTTATCGAACACCAGATAAGCTAAAAAAACAAACTTTCTAATAACAAAAATGCAAAGATTGAACCCATTTTGGACCAATATTAATCCATTATATCACAATGAAGCAAAGTAGTGGCAATTTATGTAGAGAATCGAAACCAGAAAGATAATGAAAGAAGAACATAATAACAAAAAGCATAAACCTAGATGATGAAATGAGACCACAAAATAGTACATAAGTTGGATGACTCTCCCGGACGGACGAACAATTTGAGACGAGCACAACACACGACGAAGATTGACCACATGTGATGCTTCTTTAATGCAAAAATTAGAGGGAGAATATATAAAATGAGGAAGATGAAGATGGCTTCATATTTGGCTTAAAATATAACATAAAACAATGTCGTCTTCGTTCATTTTTAAAGCATTTGGCAAACATTTAGCAATGATTTCAGAAAACATCACCAAATGAAGACCCATTTGTGAAGAATTTAGATAAACGTTTCCGAAAGGCTAACATTAGGCAATGAATTAAGAGATACATCGTCAAAAGGCAAACCGTTGGTGACAATTTCATTAAACGTTGCCAAAAGGCCAACATTTGGTGACAATCATAGGAAACATTGCCAAATGAAGACCATTGGTAACAAATTCAGAGAAACATCTCCAACTGGCTAACATTTGGTGACGATCTCATGAAACATCACCAAATGAAGACCAATGGTGATGAATTAAGAGAAATGTCAACAAAGGCTAATATTTGGTGACAAATTCACGTCCTTAAAAGGCTAATATTTGGCAATGATTTTAGGAAATGTTGCCAAATGTTATCATATATATTTATATATTTAACAAATTTTATGTAGTATAGAAATTCTATAAAATAGAGAGAGAGAGAGAGAGTTTTGTGGCACCACATATAATCGTCAAATCATATATTTTAAAAAAGATAAACAAAAAGTATACATCTATTTAATATTAATGAATTTTTTATTTTTAGTTTTATAAATTTTTGAAATAACATTTTTGTTAGCTAAATTTATTTTTAGACTTACAATCATTGTCAATAACATTGAATTTGATTTTTAAGAATATGATATCAATATTTAATATTGATATCCATTTTTACTATATTGCAATAGTTTTTAAATTATATTGTAATAAATATAATTATATATGGTAATTAATACAATGATATATAAACGTATAATAATTGTAATTAGTATAATGATTTATGAATGTGTAGATAATATATAAAATTTCTCATATCTTAGTTATAGTATTATTCTATTTAATAATAATTGTCTATTTATTATATATAAATTCTAGATTATTATATAGAATTTGTATATTATATATAATTTGTATAATATATATAGTGTAATATATAGGAATAAGGTTTGGTGATGAATTATAAAAATAGTCGCAAAATTTTTACCTTTCCATGATAATTTTTATATTCGTCACCAAAGGTGAAGCCAAAATCATGTCATTTTATAGAATAAAAAACCTAATTACAGTACCCAAACATAGGACATAGATTGTTTGGATAGAGCTTGCTAATAATTAGGGGCCTAAAACAAGGCCCATTTCTTCAAGCAATAGACAATCTACTAATAAATCAAAAAAAGAACAACGTAACCCAAAACTACTAATAAAGCAATAAAAAAACAACAACATTGCTATAAGTAGTAGACAAGGTAATCTATCTACAATGGCATTTTATAAATAAGGTAAATAAATCCTCCCTAGCCGAAAGAGTCTCCTCATGCTTCCTGAGCTGGTTAAGTTGCCAAGTATGAGTTCCTTTGTCTTACTTCTCACCTTTTCTTCTTCTTTTTACTTTTGGTTGTTGTTCTACAATAGCTATTCGTTAGCTTTCTATTAGAGGTGTCACAAGTCACTCCCATCCAAGGTGAAAGCTAACCTGTAGTATGAGATTACTTTATTCTTTTGTACTAAATCAGTGTCTTCTTGCTTAATCTATACTTATAGCTAGTAGTTCAAGATCATAAGGTCTTATTTTAGAGAGACAATTTCGATCCCCAGTCTTCATTCAACTTTTTAGGTAAGTCTTCCCTCTTTGTAAATTTGTGTTTAACTGCTCTAAAGTTGATATGTTCATCTACTTGGATTATGCGTTTTCCGTGTGAAGTTGTCTCAGTTAATAAATCACAAAATTAACATTAATGTTGGATCAATTTTATGGGATGAAAATGGGATATTTATGTGCGTGAATGATTATCCAAGATCTCCAAACTCATTTCCGCAGTGTTTCTTCTTATTTACAATGTTTCTATTCTTTGTTATAAGTTCAAGTTTAAGATATTCTATCTTGTTGATGCTTCTAGTCAGAAATAATGCATCATATTTATACCCATATTCAAAATTAATGTTTGGATCGATCACAACTACAAGATAATTAGTGAACATTACCTTGATTAATAAGCATCTTTGTATTAGAATTGATGATAAAAGACTTAAAGAAGTTGTATGGCATATGCTATATAATTTGTTTATGTATATATGTAGGTTGTAACGTATGTTTAGAATAGACAATGTACAAAAGTAATGATATTATGAGTAATACAAACTTTCTATTCTTATATGAATAGGTTATAAACTCAACTTCAACCAGTTTTATTGACTTATTGATGTCCATTAATAATCTTAGAAAAGTCAGATGTGAAAAAAATTCAAATAAGAAGTCTTCTGTTCTTAAAGATGTCAGATAACTTATTAATCTGTGGCATGTGCTCTGGGCTTTATTTATCTTTAAAGGTGAATGTCAAACATAAAACATGCTTGTGCAGGGGATTTTTAGCAGCTTAAAAAATTAAGTTATGATGATCTTTGCTTCTTCTATGAATATTTTGTTAATTGTATATAACTTTATATAATTTTTGTTTCCCTATTAAATTGTGCACTCTAATTCTATATGGATTATATCTATGACTTGTTTTTGTTTCTATTGACTTTTCCCAATAAAATGGTTAATATAAATTCATCGTGAAATGTTGATGTGGCAAATAGTTTTTGATGACAAAAATGAGCATCAATGGGAGGTATCTAATAGTATTCTCCCTTCTAAACAACTAATTGATGTACAATAAATCTGCTCATCAAAGTCTAATCACCTCTTGCCTTCAATGGTCGATCTTTTTCTAAAGGATTTTAGTATTATCCGAATCACCTCTCTTTTTATTATTATCTGTATCTCATTTTTTGTTACAAAGCTATTAGATGAATGTGTGATTATATATACTATATGTTGTGTAAAGCTTCCTCGAATCTTTAAAAGAAGATAGATGAAAATCGAGGTGGTAATGATGTCTCGATGGCCTGTACATGATTAGAAAAATTGATTGTTTTGAAACAATCGTCGATTGCAAAAACTATGTTTGTTCATTGTGACAATGATGGAGTCATTCAATCGGGTATGCAAATGTTTGAATTTGAGTTCCTTATACCATTCAATTTAACTTTTTAAGTTTTTAGGATTTAATTTTTTCAAAGGATTGTAAAGAAAGTAAAGTGATTGTTCTATACTATTTCTTCCTTAGGTGAAATGTACAGCACTTGCGTTTCATCTAATTCAGTGATTTATATTGCATCTAGGAATCCATTCACTATCAAGAAGTTGATGAGAGAGGGTATCAATAAACCAACTCCTGTGAGAAGATCTTTGTTTGTTTCAATTAATGTCTTCGAACGTGCAAAAAGCCTTCTTGAGAATCTAGACATAAGAAACTCCTTTGTCTTATTTATCAATTCTCATGTTACTTGGAATCCAAAAAAATAATTCTTTTTTTGTAAGAATCATATAATTATCTTACAAACTCTATATTAAACTATTTGAAAATTTTGTGACGTCATATAAAATTGTCAAATCATATAATTTAAAAAAGAAAAATATAAAATATAAAATAAAATCATTTCCCCATAAGAGAGCCACTACTAACTGACTAAGCGGGAGCTCTGGAAATGATTGAATTATTGCTGGTGTTTGAGTCTTTTATTTAGAAATGGTTGTGTTGCTAGTACTATAATCTTTAGTTTGGTCTTTGTGGATGCTGGACATGTTTTAGTCTTGTTATTGTGTTTGTATGGTGAGGGGCTCCCTTCTAGGGCTCCTTATGTTGTGGTAAGTACCCTCGGTTAGGGTTAGAGATTGTCACCTTTGGCAATTTCTTGATGTAGATATTTTTATTTATTTATAAATTTTTTGAATTATCAAAAAAATTATTGAAATGATTTGACATTTTTGTTAGCTAGATTTATTTGTTCACTTAGAATAATTGTCAATAATATTAAATTTAATTTTTCTTAACATGATGTTCAGTCACAAAATAATTAGCTAAAAGTTATTGAATTCATAATTATAAATAAGAGAGTTATTTTGTTATTTAAGCATTTGGTGACGATTTGTTTCAAAGCCTTACCCTTTGCGACAAAAATATTAATCCGTTACAAAATATTAAGCATTTTGTGATGATTTTGATAAATCGTCACCAAAGGCTTGCTATTTAGTGACGATCTTAGTGAATTGTTGCCAAAGACTTGACATTTAGTGACGATTTTACAAAAATGTTGCGAAAGGATAAGCTATTGACGACAATTTTAAAATTTGTCTTCAAAAGGTAATTTTTAGTTACGATTTGAAAATTGTCCAAAAAAAAAAAAACATAGCTAGAGGTACCTTGTTGTAGTGAATGTCAAACAACAGCACAATCAATTTCGATGAAACTTTCTTGTCCTTAAGTTAGGCTCGTGTGAACTTCTCTATCTCTAGTTAAAATATACGGATCTATTAAATGTGTTTCAGTCATCATTGTACCGCATCATGTGTTCTAACACTAACAGCAGTAATTGCAGGTATCAACACGCTACACGCTAGTAGCGTGTTGATACAATGGTTTGGTTTTTCACATGGAAAGCCAACAATCAGCTGTTCTATGAAAATGGGTGAACAATTTCCTTGTGCGCATGTGGGATGTCGATGAACTTAGAAGGAAAGATGAACAATCTAGACAAACGACGTTAAAGCATGAGCTACCATTGAAATAATGCGAGTAATTATCAGCCTGATCGGTGAGATCAAACTAAAACCTGCAATTTTCTACCTTAAAACTAAAATTCTAATTTTATGTAAGACATACTTTACAAAGATTAATTATTCTTTTAATTTAATGTAACTACTTAAGAGTTATTAAGTGAAGTTATGGTCACATCTCTTAATTATGATGTGTAAAAGTTTGATTTTTAAGCATGCTATTCATGAATTAAAAAATAATAACTATGGTCACATTACTTAATTATGATGTGTAAAAGTTTGAATTTTAAGCATGCTATTCATGAATTAAAAAAAAATAACTACGATATTGATCTATATTAATATATTTTAATATATATAGTGCTTTTTAAAATATGATTTATGTTTATCTTTTAAGAGAAAAAGCTAGGAAACAACTATTTTTCAACCTCAAATTTGCTCATTCCACTCTATGTGTGTAAAACATGATTATATCTAACAAAGAAGTATGTTAATTTGTCCAGTGTTCTCCTAATGCCAAACATACTTTTGAATGAAGCCAAGGTCTTGAATTGGTCCTCAATATGGACTAAATAAGGAAAGAGGTCTTTCCGACTTAGTTGCCATCAATCGTGGATTGATCCACAACATTCTTCAAGGTTGTTGAAATTAGTTTAGAGTTCCATAAGGTAATGTCGTGCACTCGTGCTTGACAGACCATGTTCCTTAAACATCATTCTAAAAGCAGAAACAGATCACTAGAAATAAGTGAACATAGCAGCTAATATTGACAAGATACAGCTCTTATTTACACAAGAACATAACCAACTCGTGTTTCTCATTATGTATATCCAAAAAATCAAAAATAGTTAACTCGTGTTTCTCATAATGTATATCCAATGAAATAGAAATCTCAACCCACTACAGCAACATCAACTAGACAGTCGAAAATGGAACATATACTTGAGAGCACAGTGTAGACATTGACAAGTCAGTTACAACAGACAATGAAGTACATGACTAAGCTCCAAAATGAAGTGGAGTAGTTGAAGGGGAGGGCTAACGACTCAGACCATCCGCGTTCACCAGAATAATAGGATTGTTATAATCATTTGCTTGAATTTATATACAATTTAATGTTTCTATTATCAATGAAAAAATTTTTAACTTTGTATGATCAATTAATTTTCTATTTAAACAAATTAAATATATAAACAATTCAAAAAATTATACAAAGATAATTTATAGCTGTTGAAATTATCCGTTAATAATAAGATTATGAAATAAAATTTAATGTCGGGATTTAAAAAATTAATGCCTTTATGGTAGAGTCATTACCAACTGTTTATGATATATCGTCGCAAAATATTTGTGGTATTTGATGACAGAAATTTAGTTTTCGTTAGTAAATTGAATTATATTTACCTTTGGATGGTTAAGAAATTGTCGGAAAAAATGCAATTATTTATCTTAGACTCATCAATAGAATTTTAATTTTCCGTCGGTATACTGAGTCATATTTACCGACGGTTTGTGATAAACCGTTAAAATTTTTTTACATTTTTACGATAAATTCACCGACTGATTGACATACAGTAATAATTTTTTCCATTGGTATTTTTCGTTGGTTGTTTTACCAACGTATAAAAATTTTTATCTGTAAATTTACCAACAGCCAATTTTACAATGCATTTTTTCTGTCGGTGAAAACTGTTGCTAATTTTAATTACCAACAGTTTGTTAACGTTTTCGTCCGTTATCTTCCTTTTTCTTGTAGTGGTTCGTTCCGACGGTTAAAAGAAAGGTGTTGAAAGAGCTATTTGGCAAACTTAGTTATGATGGAACAAATGTTAACAGACCGAGTTGTGAAAGGAATATCGCCGGAAAATTTTCAGAATATCCCACAACCACGTGAACTGACAAACAGGTTATCGTTTGCATTTTGAGTGTCCAAGTAATCATAATTCGCAAGATTCACTGAGAGAAAAACATCCAGATTTTAGTTGTCAAGACTTGAAGATGTCTGTGTCAGAAAGATGACAGGTGGATGAATAACCATGAACTGTTGTGTTTCTAGGTTTAGCTGCTATTTTTAACCCCAAGCTCAACAAGTCAAAGAGGAGTCACTGATTGAGGATTCAAAATCTGTAAAGATGGCTAAGATTACTGGACGACTCGTGCCCTTCTCATGTCGTGACCTGAATATTATACAAGGGCACGGGGTGTTTTATCCGACTGGTCAACAATGTCGTGCAACCTCCTGAAAACTCTAGCTGCTAGAAAATGTTGCATGTACTTCCAAACCCCACTTACACCAGGAAACCCTTGGTTGCTAGCTCCTAGCGGTAAGTGAACAAGTGCTAGCTATACGAGGATTTACTGCTTTTGGTTTTCTAAGTATGGTGTGTATTCTAAAAGGTTTCAGCCTGTTGTATGCCACTTTCGCTATTGTGACTGTGATTTCTATCGATACACTTTGACTTTAAAAGATGTTATGAATAAGGGAAAAGTTTTCCGAATCTGATGAAAAAATTCTTTTAGTTTTACGAGGAAATTTAATTATGGTTTTATTTATATTTAATATCCCCAGAGTCTAGTATTAAATATGAGATTAGTTACACTTTTATGTAGAGAATGACATGCAAATACTGAATTTACTTCCATATGTCTTTGTAAGTTTTTGTTAAGAATAAGAACCAACATCTATTTGATGCAATTACTACTAAGGGATAGTAACACTTGTATATAACAGGCTATATGAATGCATTTGGTAGCATACATATAAAATTGTGAGAGGGAGATAGGGTTATAATTCAATTGACAAGAAGTAATAAGATAACGTGGCCTTGCGTGCCGAGACTGACACAGATTGGCCCGGGACATTGGCTAATAACGAAGCAGATTTCCCTAAACCCACTTGACCACTAACCCCAGTTTGGGGACACACAGAGAAAGGACTGTATGGCGTATCTCCATGACATGATTCTTATCCTTCTTTCTCTTTCTATTTGTGCCTCTTCAAAACCCTATTTAATAACAAGCACTATGGCTAGCCCACTGCTTTCTCCCATGCAATTGTCTTCTTCGTCGCCAACACCATTTCCTAGTCTCCCTCTCCTTATTTCTCTCTTTTATATCATCACTCCAATATGATCTCTGGCTAATTCCTCGTGGCAGGCTTGTCGTTTTGTCCATAACTTGTCTCTTAACATTTCTTTTAAATCTCAAGACCTCGTTAGGGTCTCGTACTCCTCCTCCATAACCCTTCTTCAATGTCATTCCTAACTCATCTTTTGTTTCTCTGACAACCCACTCCCTTATTTTGTCTCCCAAGGACTGTAGCTTGCTTATATTAGCTAACACTTTAATTCCCCTCCATAACTTCAGTTAAAAGCTTACACTTTCTTTCTAATATAGTCTTCCAACAATGTCTAGCAGAAGATCTCGTTCAAGGCAGTCATCATCAGGAGTTCCGAGGATTACTGATGAGCAGATCAACGATCTCGTCTCCAAGTTGCAACAACTTATTCCTGAGATTCGTAACAGGCGCTCTGACAAGGTACATAGTTCGGTCATTTTCCCTCTTCTCTCTCTGCATGGATTAAAAACTTGTGTGGCCTTTATTCAATTTAGTAGATAGAGTCTTATAATCCCACAGCCACATTTATTTTCTCGTGTTGCATTTAGCAACTACAACTCGATGTGTGGGACTCCATTGTTCCCTAGCTATTAAGTCTTCCTCGTATACACGCACACACACACACAGTTGTGATACATAGTATACTTTATGTAAGCCAGCTAACTAGTTTAGCTAAGCCTGTGGTGTAAGTCACTAATGTTCTTTGACTTGCTTATATTCAACAGGTTTCAGCTTCCAACGTGCTGGAGGAGACTTGCAACTATATTAGAAGCTTACACAGGGAAGTGGATGATCTTAGCGACCGTTTATCTGAACTTCTGGCTTCAACAGACTCGAACAGTGCTCAAGCCGCCATAATTCGGAGTTTATTTATGTAATATTGATTATCTTATTGCACACCATTTCAAGCATATATTAGGGTTTGGCCACTAGGCCAGGGAAAAGGGTTTAACATGGTTTCTACCAGTGTCTTTGATACCCTTGCTAGTTGCTACTTGTCGTAATTACTATCAAATGTAATAAGAGAACGAGTACTTTTCATCAATTAATTTCATGCATTTTTCCGAAGCTACCATTTTTAAAGTCATCTTAATTTATAAAATTTGAAAATGATAATTCATGTGTTAAACCCTTAATTAATGAAGTAACAAATTATTAATTTATAAAATAAGTTTTAATTAACTAAAAATGTTTGTACTTTACTAATCTAATCAATTAAATATGAATTTAATTTAATAAATACAATATATTAAATTAATTTTAATTGCATTTATTCCTTTAATTGGAATTGTATGTACACAAAAGTTGAAACTGTTCTGGAAACAATTACATCATTAGACAAAAGGAAAAGCTTCACTAGACAGGAACTCCTTTAAAGCCAAGATTGACATTAGAGCATTAAAATATGTAATTCTCTAATTATTGTAAGCTTTAGAGCTGATACTGTGCCTGTTTTTGCATAGGTTAAGATGCATTTTAATTTTGTCCAGCTTAAATACAGTGACGTCATCCTCCTTCCAACGTTGATTATTGAAAATTTTGTTATTTCTCTCTGCTTATATGCTGGTAACCAGATGTGATAAAAGCTATGTAAATTGTCCATATATCTCCTTCATATCTGTCATTGAGTTGTACACTCCTATTCTTTATCCCATTCCATCCTTCGGGGGTGATTGTCTATACTGCACAGATACGTTGTGGACTTCTATATTTTTTTGGTAAAGTTGCAATAAAAGAATAAGTGATCATGAATTTCCAACTCCTTCTTGCATAATATGCACAAATTTGGAAAGTATAGGTACTTTTCTAAATTGTCCAATATGGGGAGCTTGAGTTAGAAAGTTGTCCATAGTGTGCGCTGCTTTAGGACTAATCCTTACACCACACTACTTTGTGCCAGACTATTTGAGGATTTGTTTGATTAAATATTAGCTTATCAGAGTTATTGGAATAGCAATTAGAGGGTTCTGGTTTCCATATTACTTTATCTGCATTGTCACTCAAATTATGGTTGATCAGGAAGTTGATAACACCAAATGTTGCAAATATATCGTAATAATCTTCTATTGTTAGGCAACTCCAAAATGTAATTTCAAAGTCAGCAAGTCCAATAGGTTATATAAGTTATTATCTATATATGATTGAAGCATATAAAAATGGAATAATAAACTAATTCAATATAGCTATAAATAAAGACCATTAGCTAGATTCATTATAATTGTCATATTGTAATTGTACATCTCAAAATATATGTCCAAAAGCAAGGTAATTACACTAACATAAATATTAATATGATTGCAAACATGTGTGAACGTTATCAATTTAGCACCTAAAAGATAATTTAGCATCCAAAACAAAAGACTAATTTTATCAAGCTTCATTTTCTCAATTTTGGACCTCGAACTTTTCTTAGAATTGCGAGTTAAAATTTGACATGAAATAAGAAATTGGTGGTGAATTAGCCATGTATACAGGAAAAGAAAATTCATAATTTTGAATGATTATGAGTAATGTTTTATGTGAGCAAATGCTAGTTTGAACAAATTAAAAGGATATTTTGAGATTAATACATGAAATGGGTGTTTTTGAGTTTAATGAAATTGATGTGAGGTTTTGGGTAAATTTGTA
>JANIJH010000001.1:2764968-2779852 GCA_024520975.1 Erythroxylum areolatum
CTGTAACTGAAGAAGATAAAGTTACATGTAAATACACTTGCTTTCCAGGGCACTATATTTACATAACTCCAACAAGCACTTCTTATAATGTATAGTTAGTTGTGTTAGTTCCTTATAACCTTCTACTATGGCTCTGCATGAAAGATCCTTATTTAATAGTGTCACTTTTGATTCTTGGTCCGAAAGCTCCTAGAAATGATATTGATGTATACTTAGAGCTGTTGATTGATGAGTTAAAATTCCTTTGGAAGATAGGTGTAGAGACAGATGATGCATTTTCAGAGAGTAATTTTCAATTACGTGCAGCTCTATTATGGATCATAAATGATTTTCCAACTTATAGTAATTTATCAAGATGGAGCACCAAAGGCAAGTTAGCATCTCCTGTTTGTGATCTTGAAATGTCTTCTTATAGGCTTGAAAATTGACATAAAACATGCTATCTTGGTCATCATCGCTTCTTACCAACTAATCATTCTTGGAGGAAAAATGCTAAAGCATTTGATGGTACCAAAGAAAATCGAAATGAACCGAAAAAATTATTAGGCGATGATGTTCTTAAACAATATAATCAATTTTCTCAGGTGAAGTTTGGTTGATTTCAAATTATGTGTATATTTTATCTGTATTCTTTTTTCTTATTTCCACTATTTTATTAAATAGGTGAATTTTGGAAAAACTATAAGGAAAAGAAAGCATGGAGATGCTCTATTACTCGAAAAATGGAGAAAAAGAGTATTTTTTTCAGCTCTCATGTTGGAGAACCCTTAAGTTGTAACATAATTTGGATGTCATGCAGTGATAATATAATTGGGACTTTGTTGAACATTGAGAGGAAAACAAAGGATACTATAACTACTCATTTTGATTTATAATATATAGGTATGCATCCTGAGCTTTATGCAACTAACACAAATAATGGCAGGTATGCATTTCACCCCGCATGTTATACACTATCTAAAGGTGAAAAACGAGCATTTTGTTATTTCTTAATTGATCTAAAAGTTCCAGATGGCTATTCTTCCAATATTTCTTGATGTGTGAGTCTTATTTAATGCAAAGTTTTTGGAATGAAATGTCATGATTGTCATGTATTTCTTCATCGATATCTCCCTTTGGCTATATGTGGGTTGTTGGGTAAAGAGGTGTGCGAAGCATTACTTGAGTTGTGTACTTATTTACAAGAGTTAAGTGTTAAAGTTTTGCATTTTGATAATTTGGAGAGACTTGAAAAATCAATTCCTTTTACACTTAGTAAATTAGAGAAAATATTTCCTCCCTCATTTTTTGACATAATGCTGCATTTAACCATTCATCTTGTGAATGAGGCTAAACTTTTTAGGCCAGTACAATATCGATAGATGTATCCTATAGATCGATATTTTGGTATATGCTTAAATCATATGTGAGAAATAAGGCGTATCCAAAAAGATCAATTGCTAAGGCATATATTGTGCAAGAATGCATGGATTTTTGTTCAAGGTATTTGCATGGAACTAAAACTAGGTTGAATCATATTGGAAGAAATGATGAGGGAAGTGATGATCATTCTCATTCTGGGTTTCAAGTTTTCTCATAAGCTAGTAGGCCTTTACTCAGAAAAAAAAATGATGAGTTGAGCTTAGCTAAATGGGCTCAAGCTAGAATGTATGTGCTAGAAAATTGTGAAGAAATAAGAGAGTCTGTGAAATAAGTTCTCTTAACTTTTGAAATTAGTCATTTTACATAATTTGTTTTATAGTTTATATATTCTTGAAGTAACTACTAATATTTTACTTATTTTTAATGTGAAGCATGCATAAAGAAAAACTCAAGAGGGAGGATCCTAGAAATGTAGAAAGAAGATATAAAAAAGTATTTCATCAGTGGTTCAAGAAATATGTAAGTACTATAAATATATTTTCACCTATAACTTTTTATAAATTATAAATTATATATATAAATATTTAATGCTCATTACTTATGATAGGTCACTGAATTGCATGATAAAGGAAGTGTAATGGTTAGTGATCAATTATTGCATTTAGCTTATGGGCCAGACAAGCGAGTTTATCGATATAAAAGCTTCCTTATCAACGGTTGGAGGTTTAACATAAAGGACAAAGGTTTGTAATTGAAATCACAAAATAGTGGAATTTTTGTAAAAGGTGATGTGAATATAGACAATTTGGATTATTTTGGTGTTTTGATAGATATCATACAATTAAATTATCATGGGAAAATAATATCATTTTATTTAAGGCTGACTAGTGGGATGTGTATCATAAAGGTGGATATAAGGTTGACAAGTTTGGGTTTCCCACGGTAAATGTCACATGCAAGTCGAAAACTGATGAACCATATGTTTTAGCTTCTCAAGCTAAACAAGTTTACTATGTAAGAGAAATTAAGGAGCTCAATTGGCACGTTGTTGTCAAGACAAAGCCTCATGATTTCTATGATCTTCCTGATGATGATATAGGAGATGAGCCATGCTAAGAAAATGCAAAATTTGGCTTTACACTTCACGAATCTACTTTAATGGATGATACTGATACAATATCTTTGGATAGGCCTGATCTAGATTCTGCAACAGCTGAAGGAAATTCGTTAAATATTGATACTATGAGTGCTGGAGAAGATGACAAAACCGATTGTGACAAAGATACTTTTATGGATGATGATGAAACAAATTCAGTAAGTGAAGATGAGGAAGGCGACGAAGACAATGATGGAGCATTGGCAAGAACTTTGTTTTTAATTTTCAATAGGTTGAGTTTGGTTAATATTTTGGAACAAGATTTTTACTATATTTCAACATTTAATTATTTTGATTTTATTTGATGAAATTTCAAAGTTATGTATACCAAATATCTATTGATATGTAAAATAGTACTTTTAGATTACCAATATATATAGTTTGAATATTTTATAAGAAAATATTTAAATTTGTTTGAAAATAAACATATTAAAGAAAAAATCATGACAAATAGTTTCTGGTCTCTAAAATTTTTACAATAATGACATAATTTATCTTTACACTAGTTAATTTTAATATGTTATTATAACAACTAATATTTATCATTAATTTGTTAAATTTATATTGACAATAACTTTTATAACAAAAAATTGGTCAAGTGACAAAATTTCTTATCACTAAAATTACAAATTGTAATGAACATAGTGATAGTTTAGTTGTTGTGACAATATTAAGTAGACACTAACTAATTGAATTTTTATTGACAAATATTTTTGTCGTAACAATTACATAGGCTTTTAGAAATAAAACTTAGTGATAAAAGAAATTTTGACAATATTAATATATTAATAGTGACAAATTAATTGTGAAGAAACTAAATTGTCACAATTTCCATTGTATTATTCGTACAAAAATAAATCATCACAGTTAATCCAAACAATTGTGTCAATTAATTGTTTTGTCACAACAAACCTAATATTTGCAACGAAATAATACTTAATCACAAAATTTATCACTAAATTACAAATGGTAGTGACTATAGTTATACTTTGGTGATTGTGACAATATTAAGTAGACATTAATTAATTGAATTTTTATTTACAAGAATTTTCGTCATAACAAGTAAAATATTATGTGACGGTAAACCGTTTCTTCACAACAAGAAAAAAATATTTGTAACCAAATCATATTTTGTTACAACAAATAGAAAATATTAGATACCAATATATGTTTTGTCATAATTACAATTAATTTCTGCCAAAATTATTTTAATGCCAAATTTTATAGGCTTTTAGTGACAAAACTTGGTGTTAAAATAAATTTTAACATTGTTAATATAATAATAGAGACAATTTAACTGTGAAAGATATTAAATTGCCACAATTACCATTGTATTAGTGACAAACATATAAATCATCACAGATAATCCAAACAATAGTATCAATCAGTTGTCTTGGCACTAAAAAATCTCGTATTTGTAATGACAAAAATAATTAGTCACAAAAAAATTGTTACTAAATTATGAATAATTATGACCATAGTTATAGTTTAGTTATTGTGACAATATGAAATAGACACTAATTAATGGAATATTTATTGACAATTTTTGTCATAACAAGTAAAATATTGTGTGACGATTAATTATTTAGTAATAAAAAGAAAAAAATATTAGTGACCAAACTATATTTTGTCATAATAAATAGAAAATATTGGTTACTAACATATGTTCTGTCCCAATTACAATTTATTCCTGTCAAAATTATTTTGGCTCCAAATTGCATAAGCTTTAATGATAAAACTTAGTGATAAAAGAAAATTTGACACTATTAATATATTAATAGTGACAACTTAATTGTGAAAGATACTAAATTGTCACAATTACTATTGTATTACTAACAAAAAAATCATCACAGTTAATCCAAACAATAGTGTCAATTAATTGTCTTGACACAAAAAGCTTCGTATTTGTGACGAAACAATAGTTAGTCGCAAAAAATTGTCACAAACTGTCTTAACTCTCGTAATGCTAAC
Source organism: Erythroxylum areolatum (assembly GCA_024520975.1). Lineage (NCBI taxonomy): Eukaryota > Viridiplantae > Streptophyta > Magnoliopsida > Malpighiales > Erythroxylaceae > Erythroxylum > Erythroxylum areolatum. Next base: position 2,769,458 of record JANIJH010000001.1, read on the forward strand.
ACGATCTCCATCATCGATCCTATCCCTATTGGCAAGAAGGTTAAGGGCATTGAGGTGCTCCAAGATCTCCCCAAAATGTGCCTTTAAACGATCCTTTAATCAGTAGATAATTTGATGCTTCATCTCGTTTAGTGCCTCCCATAGTCATCTGACCTAGGGTTATCTGTAATGTGATTTTTGTTTCTATTACCATCACCAACATGGAGGGGGTGATTCAACCTGCTTTGATACCAACTAATGTAGCGAGAGATAAAGAACAACTAAGTAACATGCTTAATTTGAAGAAACACAAGAATTTACTCGTAGAGAAAGCTTAAAGCTAATTGAATATGAAAGTATTATTAATAGAATAACTAATGCAACACTTAAGAGGCCTATTTATTTATATGCTTTATAAAGTAATCCTAATATTAAAGGAAATAGGAAATTAAAATCAAGTAAGGAATTTATAAAAAATATGAAACTTATGGAAATGGTAAATTTTATGGAAATAGGATACTTATGAAAATAGAAAATTTGTGAAAATAAAAAATTTATCAAGATAGATGTTCCATGTTAAGGAGGCATTATAACCTCTCTTGTTGCTGCAATACCTAACGATTAGAATACAAAATTGTTGATTTCATGATGAGATTAAACCAAAAAGAACTTCAAACAAACACATTCCAATTTCTATTGGATTAAGCTAATTAGAAATTTAATTTAAGGCAACTAAGGTTTGTAAAATTGGGGCTCTTCTTCAATTTGGACGAGTAACAAAGGGGTAATAGACGAGTTCTAAAGAAAAAGTAGGGTTATCTTTTGTTGCTTATTTTTATTAACCTAAAAATTAAGTTCTTGTTATAATTTAATTAAGTTCAAAATTTAACATAAAAATCAGATAAAATGTCAAGTAAATTCTAATCTTCCACGTTGACACCTTTTATTTAGTGAGGCATGAGAGAAATTTAACAAAGTAATGATAATGTGTTTTGTTTTGGAATGTTAGGGGTCCAATGCGATTAAACCTTTTGCAAAATCTCGCAGTAAATCGCACTTTGAAGTTCTCCTTTCAAGTACTGGAATTGTCCTCTTGTGGGGTCCACAGATCATTGACGGGCTTACCCTTGAATGATTCTATGAGACCTTCTTGAGCCAAGCACCGGAGAAGCTCGGTTCAATAACCATTTAGTTGTTGTCCGTATCTCCCTCCCTCTGGAAATTGAAGGCCTTCGTCTCTTCTCTCTCTAGATCTACATCCAAAGCATCCTCTAAATACAGGTAAGTAACTGTAAATAGTCTTTCTTCTATAGCAAGTGAAGCAACATCAACCATCTTGGTTTTGGTTGTTTTATCCTACCGTGAACTTGACGGTCGATAATGGTTGTGCTAGTTGTTAAGTTAGATTTTGTATTAGGGGATGATCTACGTGCGATCGGGGATGTACTAATTCAATTTCTCTACGGGTTAACTGCTTTTAGCACGGACGAGATTTGATTTGATGATTTCCTATGTTGTCTTAGGTTTTATCAGTCTACGATGGACCAAAGCGGGTACACAGTGGAAGTTACTGGCCTCTCTCCCCAGACCACAGAACAGGTAGTTTACGATTTTTTCGCTTTCTCTGGCCCGATTCAGCATGTCGAAATCGTCAGGTATTTGCTTGTCTTCTATTTTTTTCCTACTCCTTAATTAATGGCTTATTGCTTCCTGATAATGGATAAACCGTTCTTTTCTATTTGTCTTTTAATTGTTACAGATCAGGTGAATACGCTTGTACTGCTTATGTGACATTCAAAGATGCATATGCCCAAGAAACTGCTGTATTACTGAGTGTGAGTATTGGCCTGCGCTTTTCTTCTCTTGACTTAATCTCCTATCTGGTTGGTTTTTTATTAGGCTTGCGAATTTTTCACAATTGAGGGAAACAGTTGTGGTTAAGAAACACTGATGTTAATTTTACGATGAAAATTGAAGTCAACCGAACAAGTGCCCTTGGCTTGTATTAATGTGCTGAACAGCTCTTGGATCAGATTGTTCATTGCATTGATAATAAAGATGTAGTGGGTGTGTAATGATGTCCATAAGAACATTGAAAATCTTGTCATGAATGGTTAAAGCACTTGGTCGTCCTCTGTTATTGTTTCCACTACATGTTCTGCAAGATGCATACTTTCTCTCTTTGCTATTCAAATTTTAGATGTAACCTGTTGCAAGTTATTGTTGTATTTGTCTCTCTTCACTAGGACCATAAGAATTATGATGTGTTTCATAAACCGTTAGTCCTATCACTAATCTCATTATCTTTTCATATATTTCATTATAATAATTACATGAAAAAAGACCATCATCTTCATTGTAGTTGGGGATGATTCAGTGGCTAAAAAAATTATTTTTGCTGGAATTTTCTTCCTATTCTTATGGTCTTAGGGTGCTACAATCCTGGATGAACGTGTATGCATAACACGGTGGGGGCACTATCAAGATGAATTTGATATGTGGAACAGGTCTACATCAAGTCCTGGAAATGAAACAGACTCATCTGTAAGCTTTTCTTTCATTCCTCATCTGTCCTCTAGCATATGGTGTGGGAAATTGTTTTTGTAACCTAAAATCAGTCTTTGCTATTCATCCTGCTATGTTATGCCAGAATCCTCAACAAAGCCAATTTGTTCAAAATGCTGGAGAAGCAGTAACCATGGCTCAAGAAGTGGTCAAAACCATGCTGGCCAAAGGATATGTGCTAGGAAAGGATGCACTAAACAAGGCAAAAGCTTTTGATGAGTCCCATCAAGTTTCTGCTTCTGCAACAGCAAAGGTTGCTGAGCTGAGCGAAAGATTTGGTCTTGCTGACAAGATTTTTGCAGGCATGGAAGCCGTTAAAGCCGTGGATGAGAAGTACCATGTATCTGAGACAACCAAATCTGCGGTATCTGCAACAGGAAGATCAGCTTCTGCCGCAGCAAACACCATTATGAACAGTAGCTACTTCTCTAAGGGAGCTCTTTGGGTTTCAGGTGCTTTAAACAGTGCAGCTAAAGTTGCAGCTGATTTGGGCAGTCGGGGCATTCAGCAGTGAGATGCTTTACAACAAATATATAGCTTTTGGTACCTGTATATTACTTTCCTGGAAGTATAGCTAATTGTTTGTGTAGTTGCACTGGTAGGAGTTGTGTGAATGATATACTTTGTCACTGTCGATGCATGGTTTGTTCTTCCCATTACCAAATGGGTTGAGTTCTTTATTTCTGTTTTTTGATGTTTCGTTCGCTGATTTTTCAAGTACCCTAAAGTCCGAGAACGCCTCATATCATCATATGGATCGTTCGGCTTTGGTGGAGTGTCTGGAAATTGGCATCTTTAGGTTCTAAGAATTTAGGTTTCAAGTAGTCATTTAGACCAGTCCTCGATAGGTCATTCGAGCCAAGACAGGAATGTATCTTTTACACAAAAATTTAAGTATGTTTATAAGATCATGGCATTTATAAATTCACCTTTAACATTAATGGTTGATTATAGAACAAATTTTAAAAAGATATTAATAATATGAGTTAATATAAATAAGAAAATTTAAAGTATTTATTATTTTCGTATAATTAAATATTATTCTGATATTAATGATAAGGATTGGAAAATCGGTAGTTATTTGTTTTTTTATAAAAATTTTATGTGATAATTGATATATTTTACTTAAGGTACCATATCTTAAACACGAATTTTATATATTAAGTGGACTTGAAGTTTAAAACAAAACAATTAATTAACTTTGATAGCGAACGAAGCTTTTAGTTGAAACTTGACACTTGCGACATTGCATAAAAGGGCAGGCATACATGCTTGCGACAAAAATAACCATACGTCAGCGTTTTGAATGTAATCATCCAACCGAAGGCTCGCATGTTTGCCACCAATTCCGCGTCGGTGGGCGTATCACATCAGCATCCTGAGGTGTGGAAAAGTAGAAGGGAAGCAAAGTGGTCAAAAATCCCAAATCAACTTCTTGATGAACGGCTCTGATTAAATTGACCCCAGGCTCATTTGATGTAATACCTGGTGATTCCATTCTACTGCCGGAGACCTTATCAGTTATCGCACTCATATTTTTGTGTGCCCGCCCAATTTGACCCGTTTTAACTTCTGTTTTTTTTTTTTTTTTTCCCACTAATATCTCAATCCCTATTTATCGCTCTTGGGTGTTTCAGATCTGTAGAGTACCACGTTTCACTTCTTCATCTCTTAGATGTTAATAAAATCTTTCAGATCCTAATCGCCGGATTATGGACTCCTTTTCGGGTCGGGTTCCTTACAAGAACCTGAAGAAGGAGGTGGAGATGGAATCTGTGTCGGTGGCGGTGGAGCATCGGATTGGGTTCGATCACTCTTCTTCTCCTAATTCTTCTCCGCCGGGAACCGGAGCCTCGGGTCTCACGGCCAGACCGCCGACACACCACAGCTTGATCATTCTCGTTCTTAGTTGTACGGTCGCTGCTGGCGTTCAATTCGGCTGGGCATTGCAGCTCTCCCTCCTCACTCCTTATATACAGGCAAGTCGATGCTTATTTAAAACACTGTTTAGATTTAATACAATAGATGCTGGTTGAGTTTTAGAGGATATCGTGGTAAAGTTACTTATACTTGGTGCATTTCAAAGGATTCCATTTAAAGAATGTGTAGTCTTTTGTCTTTGATGGAATCACATATGGTATTTGACGTTCAGCCTTTTAATTTTTCTTAGAAAATTGATTCTGCTGAGTTCTTTGATTGGATTACCGTGAAATACTTGAGGAATATGAATTATGTGGAGAAAAACTGTGCGCAGAATGGGCATTAGGCACTCAATTGCGACTTCCGAAGTGAAATAACATTTATCTATTCTGATTAATGTTAAAGTCTGGTGTTTATTTACTTTCTCTACAATTTTGGTAACCTATGAAGACATGAATCTTTTACTGTTACATTCTAAATGTCATCGAAAATGAATCCAAGGTTTTTGCTGATATTTTGAATCTTCAATGGTATCGTGCATGGTTGAATGTGAATAAGGGTGGGATGATATTGTATTTTAAGGTAACAATGGAGTGTAAAGTACAATATGTGATGTGCATTGTGATTTATTCTAAAATTTGTTTTTATATGTTTGTCTTTTGGTTCAATTAATGTGATTAAGCCATTATTCATTACTTTTATTTTTGTTTGGCAGATGTTGATTCACATTTGTAGTGGCATTTAGCTCTTATTTTGAGCATTTACATATTTTCTCTTGGTTATTAATTCTTAGTATGGCTGATCGTTGCAGACTCTTGGTATTGGACATGCCTTTTCATCATTTATTTGGCTCTGTGGTCCTATTACAGGCCTTGTGGTAGGTGATATGAATCTCTTATATAAAGTTTTTGCTGTTTGAACGCTATCTTCACAACATTTACTGATGCCTTAATCTGCTGATTCAGAAAATTGTACTGTCATTTAATTTCTTCTCATGTGATAAACAAACTGCTTGCCTTGTCTATCCTGCAACAATGACATCAAAAGTTTCTGGAGTTTCCATATCGGCAAGTGTAGTAATCAAATGTTGTCCTAACTGGAAGATTTTGTATAGTCTCAAGTGGAACTCTATTTGATATTTGGTCTGCAATAGAGATGCATATACATTGAAATTCTATATTAAAATAAAATAAACTAGTCATAGTTTCTATTTGAAACAAGCAAAATGTGTTAGCATGCTACTCTTAACCTTTTTTACGTTATGAGATGAAACATTTACTCTGGTGTAGTCAGACAGTTTGTTATTAATCATGCTCCATTCCTAGCTGAAACCTTTGTTCTTGTTTTCTGATGAAGTGCTTACTAATGATGCGGATGGATTGACTAGAAGAATTAAAATAGTTGCTGGAATTCCCCTCTATTATGCATATACTCTCTTAGGAATTGTCGTAGTTATTAGCTTTTTGGCTTTTAGGTTCAACCTTGTGTTGGGATTTGGAGTGATAAGTGTTATTCAAAATACGGAAGAAGGCGGCCGTTTATTCTTGCTGGATCTCTGTTGATCTCACTTTCTGTAAGTATTGTCTGTTGACTTTTGCTTTAATTGTTTATTGTTACATACTATGCTTTATATTGGCTGAACTAAGTGTTGTAAATTTAGGTGATAATAATCGGGTTTTCTGCAGACATTGGATATATATTAGGAGATACACGGGAGCATTGCAGGTTTCCATTGCCCCTCTGGATTTCTGGTATTTCATTCTGCAAGTTTTTCAAAACTTACCAACTCATCTGTGAAAATGCAGCATATACAAGGGGACACGAACAAGAGCAGCCTTTGTCTTCATTATTGGCTTCTGGTTGTTGGATCTGGCAAACAATACAGTCCAGGTAAATTTTTATCTATATGCTATTGTTGCATCCTTTTCTGACGCCATATACAGTGCATTTAAACTGTATATTATTCCATAAAGTAGATAATGGCTCCTTGCATATGTAGGGACCAGCTCGTGCTCTTCTTGCTGATTTGTCAGGTAAAGTTTCGTTTGCTCTTTTATATGTTCTTGATCTTCTAAAGTTTATGATGATATGAGTCTGGATCATAATAAGCTTAGTATCTGTTGTGATATAGGTCCTGATCAACGAAATTCCGCAAATGCTGTATTTTGTTCCTGGATGGCTGTTGGAAACATTTTAGGGTTTTCCGCTGGTGCAAGTGGGAGGTGGAATAGGTGAAACTCTATGAAGAGTTTTGTTGTATTGAGAAATATTCTATATGATCTATATGATTTTAAGCTCAATCATATGCGTTCCAGTTGTGATTTGTTTACCTGAAAATTCTATTTTGAGCAGGTGGTTTCCTTTCTTGATGAGTAGAGCTTGTTGTGAGGCTTGTGGAAATCTTAAAGCAGCATTTATTGTAGCTGTGGTAAGTCGCTGATTTAGATTACATGGTAAAGCAATTAATTCAAATTTATTTAGTTTGCAGCCATTATGCTTTAGTTTCCTTGGTTGAATATGATTGAATTTTTCTGTGTGAGGGATGAAGGTGGTTGAATTTGGTTGAGTCGGATGTATTTCTGGTGAGTAGGAGGTTTTTACCTGTAATTTGCAGCTATGTTGCTTGGTAGACGCTCTTGTTCCAATTAATCATCCGAGTTAAGGTTTTGAGTCATGTCTTGTGTGTTTTGTTGCTTATGTTGCATTTTCAATCACATATGTTCTGGTGTAATTTTCATGGCTAGCTAGAGATTCACGTCGCACGTTCGTCTTGCTACTTGCTCATATATTCCTGCATTTTATGTGAACCCAATACTTAGTTTTTCATATGTGCAGGTCTTTCTGACATTTTGCACACTTGTAACACTATATTTTGCCGATGAGGTACCGCTAAATGCAAATAAACCCTCTCAAACATCCAACCGTCTATCAGATTCAGCTCCATTGTTGGATAGTCCCCAACAGAATGGCATTGAGCTTTCAAAACATGATTCTGATGCACTATCAGTCAGCAGTTCTGGTGGAGACACTGCCAATGCTGACTATAAGCAGAATCTGGACCAAAAGCATTCTGTCGACGATCAAATTGTAACATTTAATGATGGTCCTGGAGCTGTGTTAGTCAATTTCTTGACCAGTTTGAGGCACTTACCACCTGGAATGCATTCGGTGCTTGTTGTTATGGCACTTACTTGGGTAAGCACTAGTCATTGTGTATCGGAGGATTGACTGTTCCAAACAAGTATATGCATTATCCAAAAACTTTTTCAGTAATTATAGAAGCGATCCATCTTCTTAATGATTATTATGATGAATACCATTCCCTTATGTATTGACGCAATTCTTGGTTTCATTGAAAAATTGAAGCTGTCCTGGTTCCCTTTCTTTCTTTTTGACACTGATTGGATGGGGAGAGAAGTGTATCATGGAGATCCAACAGGGAGTTCGAGTGAAGTGAAGTTGTATGGTCGTGGTGTCAGAGAAGGTGCTTTTGGTTTGCTATTGAATTCTGTAAGAACTCAAAATTGAACATCAGTAATTTAGATGCTTGGCATGCTTAGTCTATCTTAAGCCAAAGGTCCAATTTACTGAGGAATTATCTAACTTTGTTTGCAACATCAAAAATGTGCTCTTGCAATTGGTTATATGCAAAAGGCATCACCCGGTAAAACTTTAACTGTGACATTTTCAATTGAAGATCTAAGTAGGTATCTTGTGCAAATAAGTAGTTTACAGAAGGTGGGATAAAACAAAAGATTATTCGAAAATTTACAAGCAGATCTGATATCATAAATTTTAACAAACCATTTGGGAAGGCAAAATGATGTAGAAAAGAAGATAAGAATCTGGATTCAATTTACAAACTTGAGGAACATGTCAAAAAGATCGTTGAACAAAAAATTAAAACATATTGTTTTGCTATTTGATTTGGATCTCGTTAAATGAACCTTATGCAATGTTTACTTTTGGCCAGGTTGTTCTTGGCATTAGTTCATTCTTCATTGAACCCATGTGTCAGAAGGTGGGGGCAAGACTTGTGTGGGCCATGAGTAATTTTATTGTATTTGCTTGCATGGCAGCAACTGCTGTCATTAGTTCCATATCAGTTGGTGAATACTCTAAAGGAATTGAGCATGTAATTGGAGGAGATATGTCGATCAGAATAGCATCCTTGATTGTATTTGCTCTTCTTGGCTTTCCACTTGCGGTATGTATCTTGTTTATCTGGACTAACTGCTTTAATTCTGCATCTTTTCTCAAAGCATCCATTAATCATTTGTCTGCTGCAGATTACATATAGTGTGCCATTTTCTGTCACAGCTGAGTTGACTGCTGATTCAGGGGGCGGCCAAGGTTTGTAGAGCAGTTAATTCATCTAAAAATTCCTGTTATTAAGGTTAAGGAATCTAGAAAGCTGATCCAGATGATGTTTGATTGGTGTGCAGGATTGGCTATAGGAGTTCTTAATCTTGCAATAGTTGTTCCCCAGGTAGATGCACGCATGAGGATTGTTTCAAATTTACTTGCTCTGATTTTGGAAAATGTTCAATATGAAGTTGGATATTCCAATCGTTAAAATAGTTGGAATCTTTGCGTGGTTTAAAAACAATGGAGTAGTTCTTTTGGATAAGTTAGCTGGTGGTCAATGCTGCTGTGCTTATCGTTAGGATGCTCAATTTGTTCTTTTAGTGGACCATGGAAATTGATTTCTTTTACTCTTGCTCTGTAGTTGTGGTAGACAATTGCTATAATTCCTTCCCTTCTTCCATCGCACTTCTTTTCTATTTTGCTTCCTCTTCTAATTCTGGTTAAATCAGTCCAAGCTGATTTCATTTTTATTTTTGGTCCGGCAGATGATTGTATCCCTTGGGGCGGGGCCATGGGATGAACTGTTTGGTGGAGGCAATATACCTGCTTTTGTACTGGCCTCTGTATGCGCCCTTGCAGGTGGTATCATTGCAACTCTCAAGCTACCAAATCTTTCAAGCAGTTCCTTCGAGTCGTCTGGTTTTCATGGTGGCTGAAAACTGAAACATCACGTTGAATTAATCCTGAGCCTTTCGACGATCCTTATAGACAGATGTCAGATCTTTGAGCTGCTTACAAAGATGGTGTTCTATGCATGCTTATGATTTATATATATAGCAAAGGAGTTATCCATATATACCCCCCAATTCATTCATTTTTTTGTCCCGATCGTGGGCTGCTGTATTGTACCTAGACTGTAAATCTTTTGAACTCGGTAGCTTTTACACATGAAATGAGCAAGCCCTTCAGCTTTTATAATTCATTTTTAGCTATCTTCGTTCTGTTCAATCTGTTTCTCAAGTGACAAGTCTGAAACTTAGTTATGCTGAAGGGATAAGACCCCTCTGGTTAAGAAACATTATTTATATATTACTAAGAGAAGTCTTCATGTCACTTGTTACCGGCGTATTATGTAAGAAGATATTAAAAAAGTTTTTGAGGAAGATGAAGTGTGGAATAGCGGTAGGAATTAATGAGTTATTTATAAAGATGTGGAAGAACTTAAGGGATAAGAGTGTTACTTGGTTGGTTAAACTTTTTAATTTGATCTTCAAATTCGTCAATTTGTGAGATGAATAGAGATTTAGCACTAATCTTAATTTGCCAAGGACATTTAAAGTTGTAATAATTATAGAGGTAACAAATTATTCAGCCCCATTATAAAGTTATGAGTGATTGCAAAAGGGTAAGAAATTGTGAAATTATTTTGGAGAACCAATTGTCTTTTATGTTAAGGAGATTTATGACAGAAGCTATATATATATATATATATATATCCTTAGATGATTAATTTAATATTAACATCGTTTAGAAGTTAAGAGAGTTCTTATCGCCTATATTAACATCATTTAGAAGTTAAGAGAGTTCTTATCGCCGATCTAAGGATTATTACAGATATATATG
>JANIJH010000001.1:2795244-2808731 GCA_024520975.1 Erythroxylum areolatum
TCTTTTCTCATAAATTTTCTTAAGGCAAAAAGCATCTATAACACAATTCATATACAAAACACTCATTGAATTTTTTTTATTTCATAACTCTAAATTGCCACTTAAGGATCGGGGTCCAACACTGAAGATCCCTTTAACTTGTACTAAAATCTTCAGAATTGATGACAATAACTCCCAGCTAAAGATGGAACTTGATCTAATTGAAGATTATATAAATCTAAAGAATTATACATACTAATAACATATCAAGATATTCAATTAAAGGAGACAGGCAACAAATTATAGAAAAAGGCTAACTCATCTTAAGAAGGACTAATAGATTATAATCCAAAGGAAAGTTTGTTCCAAATTAGACATGCTCATACTATGAAAAGGATGTTATCAAACCTAGCATATATAGGCTTGAAAGATTAGATAGATCAAAGAGTCCTATTATTGAAAATGGTCGATACCTCAAGCCTTACTTTTCATGAAATTAAAGCATTATAATTTATACATCAGTTTAATTTTAGGTTTAAAATTAAAGGCTTAAAGCCTCCTAAAATGTTAAAGTTATAAGTCTCACAAAGTGTTAGTGTCATAAGTTTTACGAAATATCACTCTCATAAGTGTCATAAAATTTCACCCACAAGCCTCGTAAAATTTCAAACTCATAAGTCTTGTGAAACATTAGACTCACAAGTTTTACAAAATGTCAAACTCATAATTCTTGTAAAACGTTGGACTCATAAATCTAACAAAATATCATACTCATAAATGTCACAAAACATAATACTCAAAATTATCATAAAACCTTATAGTCATAAGTTTCATAAAATATCAAACTTAAAATTTTGTAAATTTATAGATTTAAAATTTTGCAAAAATTTCAGACTTAAAATTTCATAAAACAACAAGCTCTAAAGGCCTCCTAAAATGCCCAAAACCTCTTAGAACATCATTAAAAAAATAATCCAACTATAAATTAAAGTGTGTAAAAAAAAAGTTCCACCTAATAAGACTTGTAGTAAATTTGCCAGAAGTTGTGTGTTTTAAAAGTATATCTTGAAACCAAAAAATCAAAGGCTCAACATCTTTTGTGAAATCTATCAAAAAATAAACATGTTGGGACCATAGAGCTATTTAAAAAGAAGAATAAACATAATATCAAAACCAATTGTAACTAATATGAAGTTATAGTTTTGTTTTATACAAACTTGAATTAAAAACGTAAAACAATGCTACCATACGACTATAACCCTAAATAATCAATAAAATCCATATCAATAATAAATCATTTGGCCATCACTGCCTGAAGCTAATTTGTTATCCTCAAATAGATCTGCAAAATCATCTTACTAGGATTTAGGCTCATACTCTTGGTTAAAAGTTTTAGAATATCCTTTGCAAACAATAAGTTAATTAGAAAGTTTGAAATTTTGCTTTTAATTAAATATTTACAAGCATAGAACCCCTAAAGGAAGGAATGCAATAACATTATCATAGTTCCAAGCTTTAAACAACTTGCTTTTGAGGAACGCAATACATACATCTCACGTGGACCCCTTCCCTATAAAATAGGCATCTTCTAGTCAATCAGTCTCCTATTATTCCTTGATATGAGCATGACAACGGTCAAGTACACCTGTAGAACTTTAATCTCATCAGATTATGTATGAATATCTTTCCAATCAATAATCTTGTAAACCTTTTTGAGGCTGATCTAGAGAGTGATTCCATTATTCGAACTTCAAATCTGCATGCTTATTGTGGATAACCATGGAGCCTATGGCCTACAAAAGAAAACGTCAAATCTAAATGATAAGAATGAATATGTGAGACAAGAGCCATATAACAGTTCATGGTGCGACAAATTGCATCTCACTCAACATTTTTAAGGGGTTTTTTTATCATTAGGTATATAATCATACCTAATACTTGAGGCCCCATATTATGGGACTTTAAATAATAATTTGATAAACCAAGGATAGTAAACCTTATCCATCAAAAGGCCTTTACTTTTGTTTTAAGAAGAGGTTGCAACTATATGTTGTAAAAATTCCATGGCGTTAGGCTCATCATAGATGATTGTAAAAACTTCGCAATGTCAGAATCACCATGGACTATATCTAGCACAATGATAAAGTGAGACTCCGGAAGATCTATTATTTTCTAAGGCACTTTTGGATGATTTAGGTCGCGATTACTCTCGTACGTGTTTATCATGTTTCCACTTCTTGCTTGTCTCACTAGACCTATCATCAGACAATTTATTTCCTTTCTTAATTATATAGGCAAGATCTACATTTACAATAAGGAAAAATATAAACAGCACATAAACACTTGCATACTTATAATTGGAAAAGAGTTTTAAAAATCTATAAAATTGCTCATTAGAAACTCCAACCTCTAACCACTCTTTGGTGATGTTTTCTTGAGAGAGAGACTTACTTACTCAATTAAGGATTGTGCTCAAGTAGATTATAGACCATTAGACATATCTTTCTCATTGAATCTAAGTTTACGTCCTCTCTATACTATCTTTTTAAGAAATTAATAGAAACCCCCTATTCCAATCTTGAGTTTCCTAAAGAGGCTTCCCTACTTTAACTCTTATATCTGATGTGACATTTAAACTATGCCATTAATAAAACCTTCCCGCAAGCCTTAATTGGTGAATATATCGAAATAATTCAACAGTCAATTTTATTTTCCTAATTGATAAAGTCTAAGAAAGCTCGATATCAAATACCATGATTGAGGATGTAGTTGACTAAGCTTATACCTATCTACATAACAATTTGACATAGAATTCATCAAGTGGCAACCTCAGGTCTACCTTAAACCTGAACTTGTACTTTTTAGCTTCATACTCTTAAATGAAGTTAATGACATAATCGAAACAAAGTGAACATTCACCATTAATGGCTTGTCATTCATAACTACATGTTTGTATACCTTTAATCTTGACTTGACACTAGACCTACTTCTAGGCCTGACACTAAAACTCTTCTCACTCGATGAGTTGTTTTATTCAAATATTAAAAGAAAGAAACTAAAACCTTACCATAAAGAAGGTGATAAGCCTAAACTGATCACAACTAATTAGGCTAGATGGCTTAAAATCTTACATATATTGTAAAGTAAAAGGTAAGATAAATACACAAACGTAAGAGATGAGATTATTTATAAAGAAAGTAAGCCCATAGTAGGACATTCCCCAACTATACGAGACAAATCAATTCAAATCCTTAACACTTCTCTTCCTACTAAAAGGCTCATAAATGAAGATGAAATTTTACATTAAAACTTGTTCTCCTTAAAGTTTATTTTCTCATAACAACGCTATTATTTCCATAATTTACTGCCTATCAAAATGTTTAAATAGGCTTAGGATGAATAATTTAATCCCTTGATACATCTACCAATTCTCTCATCAAATAGGTGAAGCCTACCCTAACTTAACCAATGCAAGGTTAACAAGCTAAGACAAATCTACGTCAAACTGTTTTAGAAGCTTTAAATCTCTCCAAAAGTTACGCAATAAAGATGGACATATGTTGTTATATCATAGGGACAATAAATCTTTCTATGTGTTTCAGAAGTCTTTAGTCTGTCTGAAATTCACACCAGGAAGATAGACGTGTGTGGTCATGTCACATGGACGACGTATTTTTAAAGTATTTAAAAGCTTTAGCCTTCACGATTTATATTATGAAGATAGACCTGTGTGTTCATATCAAAAAATCGGGGAGCAATACTATAGACCTATGACCAAAGCTTAATTGGAAAATAATATACATGAAAACATCCCCTAAGAACTAAGTTGATAGACAATCCAATAAGCCAAGTATCTTTTAACATTACATAAAATGGAGACAAGTATTGTAATTTCTCACTTATAAATTACCATAAAATTGGTCATTATTCTTAGGAATGGGGTCTTTTACCTACTCACTTTACCTTACTAAAATATATTTTCTCTCTCTAATTTGTGTTAATGTGATTGCCAAAAACCAAACTTTGAAAATCACTCACACATAGTTTTACAGGTTAAAGAAATATTTGAAATAAATCAAGAGAAGTCCTTGGAGACCACATATGATAATCTTATCCTTAAATCTTTGAACTCAGACCTAGATCTAAAGAATTTAAATACTAAAAAATTCAACTATATCGTTCTATATATATATATATATATACACACACACACATACATGAAGTAATTATAGGCTTTTTATTATCCTTGGCCTATTTGTTTCCTTCTTACATTAATTCTAAGTTAATATAATCTTTTTATTCTTTACATATATATGAAATATTATCCATTAGTTTATAAAGAGCTTATACGGTATCATCAAGACTTTATAATTGATTGTATATAAATATCAATAGAACAAATTTTATATGGTATTTTTTCTTAGATAGTAATAAATTATTAATAGAGATATACCATCAGAATAGTTAATAATCATTAGATTATTTATTGTATTTTATTTAAAAAAATTATAATCACTATCTTGCTTTTAATGAGTCTTAAATAAATACATTTGAATTATGAAAAAGTTGTAAAAAAAATTTATTTTGACGACTCTTATTATCAACTAAATTAAATTATTTTTACATATCAAGATATATAATGTTGGGAGATAATAACACAACTTTCTAAAATATCAATCAACATATCAATGATAAGAAAGAACTTGTCAACTTGCACTAGCAAAACAATATGAGAATACAAACTTAACAATCAAACTAACAACAAAGATTTACATGGAAAACTCTTAAGTATAGAGGGAAAAACTACGAGATAAATAGACAAACAAGTCCACTAAACTCAATAAGGATTTATAGAAAAGCTATCTTTCTCTTCAAAACAACAAGTTGTTTCACAAAGTTTCAAGATTGAAACCAAAGTTGACATCACATTCAATAAAAACTCAAACCAATCCTAAAAATAATCAAACAAGGATGAGAGTACAACAGTATTTGCCCTCTCTCTATCTTTTCTCACTTTTGGACGTTATGATCGTATTCTCTATAAAAATTATGTATTTTTCTCTTTTATATCATAAAATAAGTTTTTCTACCCCATACTCTGTCATATACACAAGCAATATAAATGACCATGTAACTTCAGCACTACCTCACTCGTAGTTGTATGTGGTACAGAGAGTTACATGGTCTCTATACACGGCTGTGTATCTTCACATAGGCGTACACATAATCGTGTATATCTTCACTCTTCACACATTTATAGACACTTATATAATTAATGCACACGATTGTGTAAGTTAAGACACGAGCATGTAGTGCTCTACATAGTCGTGTATCTCCTTAAAAGAGTTTCATCCATCATGTGTTCACTTTTTTGTCATTCCCACAAACCATAAAAGCATCTACAATTACCAAAAGTCTCAAAAATAGGGCTAGACACTCAACAATATCCTCTCTAGCCTAAATATAGGGAAGACATTATTCTCCATCATTTACTTAAGATACATCCTGAAAAACTTACGATAAAGCTCATGCTTATATTTGAAAACCATTTTAGTTAACATATCAGCACCATTCAAATTCATTTGAACCTTCTTCAACATTACTTGTTTCTCTTTTATTACGGACATCAACTAATGATATCTGACATCTAAGTGCTTTGTACAGGAGTAATACATAGTGTTTTTGCTCAAGTCAATGACACTTTGACTATCACAAAATACTTCATAGTCTTTTTGCTTTACATCCAACTCTTAAACGAACCTTTTTAACTAGAGCATCTTCTCAAAACAACTACATATTCTACTTCAGTCGAAGATAAAGTCACACACTTTTGTAGCTTAGATTGGGATGAGATGGCTCCCCCTATAAACTTGAACAAAAAAACCTGAAGTGAATTTTCTTCCATTAAACTCTAACCATATCTGCATTCATAAAACCTTTTATAGTTAGCTCATCATTACTAAAGCATAAAACTCCACTTTGATGTTCCTTTCAAGTATCTCAGAAGTCATTTCACTGCTTCCTAGTGAACCTTCCTTAGATTTGACAAGAATTTGCTCACCATTCCAACAGCTTGTGCAATATCTAGCCTTGTATACACTATTGCATACATCAATGACCCTACCATAGATAAGAATAAAATAGAGGACATGCCATATTTCTCTTTTTGTATTAAGGGACATGCACACTTACACAGTTTGAAGTGAGACGCTAGTGGTGTGCTAACTTGCTTGATATACTTCATAATGGACATTTCTAGCACTCGTTCAATATATCCCTCCTAGGACAATCATAATCTCCTATTCTTCATAGCTCGAGTTATCTCCATACCTAAAATAGGCTTTATAGGTCCCAAATATTAGGCTTTTTGAAATATATAAAAACATTAACATAAGTTTGTTTAAAACCATGATCCATCAAAGGAATTGAACTTCTAATATCACTGCCTTGGATATTGTTTTAAGCTATGTAAACTTTCCTTTAACTTACAAACTAAATTTCTGGCTGCCCCATGCATATCTCGTCTTCCAAATCTCTATGCAAGAAGGTTGTTTTAACATCTAGCTATTCAAGTTTAAGATCCAAATAGACAATTAGACCCAAAACCGTTCAAATTGAGGTCATGTTGACTACTAGTGAAAAGATTTCATCAAAGTTTATACCCTTATTTTGACTAAACCCTTTTACTACTAGCCTTTCCTTATGCTTTACCAGCTTGTTAGCATCTCTCTTTGTCTTGAACACCCATTGTAGGTAACAAGTATTTAGAATTTGGATGACTTGTAGATGGTCTTTTCTCCCTTTTCAACTTTTGAAGCTTTGTTTCATCAGCTCTTGGATCCAATTTCTCCCTTTGCTCGTTATCCTCAATGGATTCATTTTTAGTATTGTCTAGATGTGATTCATGTAGCTTATACTTATCATATTGTATCTAATCACCATTAATGTGTGCTTTGGTCACACACTTCATTTTCTTTACGTATAAATTGCCCAATAGTTGAAGGAATTTGCGAATAGTTAACAATGTCATATGATGAGCTACACTCTGATAACTTATCTCTTTCAGACAATCAACAGCTCTCTCTTACTCCTAGAACACCACATCCTTACTCACCTTTTACTTTTCTAGGCTATAAAGTTTGAAGCTACACTGATCACCACTATATCCAACAAAGATGTAAGATATCAGCATAATCAAACTTCTTTCTCTGATCCTTGGTTACATGTTTGAATACCTGACAAAAACTCTCAAATGATGACCAATCCACACTCTCTCAAAAATCTTAAAATTCAACAAAACTGAGAGAGCTCCATTAATCAGGTAGATCGTAGTTCGGACTGTTTCTTCCCAAAATGTCTTTGGCAACATAGACATTCTGAGTGTGCAATGAACCTTCTCCCGAATAGTTCTATTCATCCTTTTAGTAACCTAATTATGTTGTGGAGTCCCTAATTCGATTTTCTCATATCTAATGTCATATGATGTATAGTATTCTTCAAACTCCTTGGAAGTATACTCCCCTCTATTATCTTTTCATATACACTTCAGCTTTCTCTCAACTTCCATTTCTACCATAATATAAAACTTCTGGAAATTTTCAAATACTTAACTGTTAAAGTTCAATATAGATGCATAACTCTTCCTCAAAGCATCATCAATCAATGTAATAAAATATCTGTTACTTTCTAGTGACTCCTCCTCAATAAGGCCACAAACATTTAAAGCACCAACTTTAATATCTCCAAATTCATTGTAAAGACTTTATACTGCTTTCTAGCTAAGTAATGATCACAAGGATTAAGTGTTAGAGAGTTCTTAATAGGGATAAGGGATTTGCTAGTCATTAACTTTAATCTCTTCTCACTCATATGTCTCAATCATTAATGTCATAGATTTGGTAAAGTTTTCTCTTTGGTTGTCTATACTTCTCCACCACCATACACCTTTAAATGTGTCATATACAGTGAGTGACATAACTCTCCTTGGGCAATCGTCATTGTGCCTTTGGACAGTTTCCATTTCCTATTCTCGAAAGTGTAATGAACCACTTCTTGATCTAGTATAATAGCTGATAAAAGATTTAGCCTTAGATTGGGAATGTGTCGTGTATCTCTTAAGTTCAGTAAGCATATGAAATTTGTCTAAACTTGAAAATCACCCATATCGACTATCTTGGTGAGAATTTGGTTTCCCATCTTTACACTCCCAAAGTCTTCGCTTTTTAGTCAGAGAAGTACTCCACTTTTGGAACACAATGATAAGACACTACAATAACGCAGACATTTGGCTATGTTTTTTTAGCCACATTTTAAAAATTGTCATTAAAAGTAAGTTTTTTACGATGCTTTTGAAAATTTTTGCCTAAAGATAGCCTCGTTGTAATGATTTTGAAAATCGTCGCCAAAAGTACACTATTCGTGACGCTTCTATAAAATCAACGCAAAAGGGTAGGCTTTTGGCTACATTTCTGAGAAGCATAGCGCATAGCCAAAAGCGACAAATTAGTGACGATTTTGAAAATCGTCACCAAAAGAATTGGTGACGATATTTTCAAAATCGTCCCCTAAAAATTAACCTTTTTTGGCAACAATTGTCAAAATCATTACCAAATATGGAACCTTTGGTGACAATTTTTTGAAAATCGTTGCCAATAATCTTTGGCGACCATTTTGAAAATTATCGCCAAATAATATAGGAGGAAAATGAAAATGAAATCCCTTCTTGTTGTATTTTCATTTTATATTTTGTTTCTTTCTTATTTCGGATTGTCTCTATCCATCTTCCGACGAGTCTCTGTTCTACTTTTTCTTCTTGATAAACTTCTCCTTCTTTTTTTAAGTATGTTCACTTTTTTCAAAAAGATCATTAAGATGCTTCTCCAGTTGGCCCATTCGAACACTCAAATCCCTCTTTATGCACAAAGGCCTTATATTACTATAATCCATGGTACTATCTTATTCTTTCTTATTTTTTGCTATCGACACTACCTTTTTCTTCTTCCTCTATTTATCATCGTTTAGCTTGTTCTTATAAGTTATCGCTTTTTACATAGCCCAAAGCACATCTAATCCACTCAATCCTCCACTTTCTTGCTTTAAAATTTCTTACTTGTTCGTGCCTTGCTCCTATTTCTTTTTCTAGGGTTTCTTTTGAGAGTTGTTAAAGCACGGTCGTGAGATGACTAAGAGCTAACTGAGATAACAGCGGGTGAGTTTAGTGGTGACACGATATACATTATCTTTGCAATACAGTAGCATGTTTGGATTACGTTATTCATTTTGCCTACTATTTGTTTAAGAAAATGTCTATTAGATGTGGGTCCTTGATTTTCTTATTTTTCATGGATGCCAGACATTGTAAAGAAAATTATTTATTCATACAGGTTCATTTCCTAGCCATGTTAATGATACCTTCTCAGGTCATTACAATTTGTGTAACTCTACAGTTCATTACTTAAGTTTCTATCATTGCGTCACTAAGCTTACTGGCAGACTTATTCTCATAAAACGAACACAGAATAGGCAAGTATTAGCACCTGATTAGAAAATGTTAGGAAATAAATAAATAGTTTATCGTTTGGGTTTCGTCAGATGATGTTTTGTTGCTTTATTAAATTTAGAACTAGAGAGGTGAGATGTGCGACGATTGAAGAAATCGAAGCAAAGAAGTCTTCCATTGAGAAAGATGTTGTTAGCATAATTTTACTCATCTTCAATTTTTTGGATGTTTTGATTTGATAATCGTTTGAGAATATTTTTTGTTATCATAAGGAAACAATGGAGAAAACTATTGAAACAGTTTGAACGAATTTTAATTCTGTGAGGACAAGAAGAGCTAATCCATCCATGTTAGACAAAATCAAGGTATGAATCCTTTTGCATGTAGTCTTGTGGGTTTTTTTTTTTTTGTAAAAATGATGATGTGCC
Organism: Erythroxylum areolatum; assembly: GCA_024520975.1. NCBI lineage: Eukaryota > Viridiplantae > Streptophyta > Magnoliopsida > Malpighiales > Erythroxylaceae > Erythroxylum > Erythroxylum areolatum. The sequence continues at coordinate 2,805,151 of JANIJH010000001.1, forward strand.
ACGATAGAGGGTATAACCCTATTTAGCAAGCAGCGGATTACATTAGCTGTTAGCTGATAGCTGATTATATCAGTTGATTTGACCAACAGATAACATCAGTTGTTTATTAAAGATGTTTGGTAAAATTAGCTATTTAGTATTAGGTGTTGATATGTAAAATGACTTATAAGGACATGATTTGAAAAATTATAAGGGCTTTAATATTATATTTCTTAGTATTTTATTGAATATTCTTATAAGAATTTAGATTTAGATATTTAATTTTACAAAAATTAAGTTTATAACTTTAATTAATAATAATAATAATAATAATAATAATAATAATAATAATAATAATAATAATAATAATAATAATAATAATAATAATAGTACTAGTAATAGTAATAGTAATAGTAATAATAATAATACAACGTTAAATTCTCTATTAAAATGAATGATGCAGCAAGTTACATCATGTTAGTATTTTTATATAATATATATGAATTTTATTATTTAATAAATTAAAAATATCTATAATTATAGCATGACACGGATACGATATATAATAGTTATATACTAAAAATATTAATTTGATTTGACTGTTTATGTTTAAAAACTTAATATTATGGTATTTTTAAATGTAAACTAATATTATAAAATTAAATAAAGATTAAAAAGTTTAATTAGCACCATTTTTTTCAAACTTCACGACATAATTGTACAATAAAAAAAAACAACTTTGAAAACACACAGAGCAAAAGTAGAGAGTAAAGTGGAGGGCAATACTGTCATTAGGCAAACAACTAACTTCAAAAGCTCCTTTTATGGAGTAGAAATCAGCTTATCGAGATTAAATAAGCTAATCAATAAGTCATTCACCACACACATCAATAATTTTTTAAGATGGTCAAAAAGCTAACAATTAGTTAATAAGCTAAAAAATAGCTAATAAGATATTTTTTAAACACCTTTACTGGCAACTAAAACTATGGAGTCATTTTAAAAACAATTAATATGAGGTGTGAGCAATAAACTCCAAAATTCTTATCATAAAGCATAAAATTTTATGAAAACTTCTCTTCCATATTCATCTTATATATGTTTCTCTTAAAGGGTGTTTTGTTGCTTAAATTGAAGAATGATTTCTATTATAGTCATCTATATCTTTTCAAATCAGCTGCAAGAAAATGGTTGTGACTCAATCTACCACTAGCTTTTTAATAAATTTCTTCTTTAAGTAAATGTGTTCCATTTACATGGTTGGGAAGACAGGATATGACTTCTATACAAATTGTCATGGAATCTGCTACTCGTAGTCTGACTGCGCATCGTAATACTAGTCAAAATAAAATAACTAAACTACTACTATAGTAGTGGCGAGTCTAGGTCGATCTCACAGAGAGTGTATGTAAAGTTTATGAAATAAAATTAACTAGTGTTTAGGTTCAATGAGGGGGTTTTATTTTTAAAAGAAGAAAATAAAATGAAACTAACTAATAACAAATTAAAGAAAACATGCAAAAAAATGATAAAGGTGGGGAATTCGGTAGGACTCAGTTCTTTGTTCAATGTTGGTCTATACCCTAATTAAGCATATTTCATTAATTTGTTGTTCTTTAACCTCTCCTAACAACTATTAATCGTGGGTTAATAATTAACCAGAGTTTTCCTTTAGGTTTTATTTAATCAAGATACGATCATTAATTAAACCTAACCACCGAACAACCTAGGATATGATCTCTAGATTTAATTAGGTAGTAGCATTACAAATTAGAAAAATTGATTAATCAATGCAACAACCACATACGATGCGTTATTTAACCTAAGTTATGTTATCCCTAATGATTATGAATCATTAGTCGCTATACATGAATTTCAACATAACAATTACGGATTATATCGAAATTCTAGCAATGAGTTTAAAATTAACGATTCAATGAACGTATTAAAATCATCATTTCACAATACCCAATGGGTTCATACATAAATAATCGAACAATAAAGAAAATTCGATTATCCATACACAAAACCCAAATCAATTAACATAGGATAACACAATCAATTCCTAATGAGAGAAAGAAATAACAAAATAATTAAAAAAATACTTAACCCAGGTTGTTGGCATCGATGTCACCTCCGAACTAGCGTCGAGATACCTAGCCCTTCATGGGTCTTTCCCCAAAAATTGCTTCAGCCCCTTTTTGAATCCTTAGCCGAGAATCCTTTAATTTCTATTCACTGCCGCAAGCTTCTCACGCCTCTCACTGTGCCTGTCTTTATGCCTCCAATGCATTCACTGTTCTGCTCACTATTCCCTTGATGGGAAAAATAAGATTGGGGTTTCTTATTAACTCAACTGTTCACGCTTATATCTGCGCCTCTCTTCAGGCTTCCAATGCCCTCACTCACGCCCGCAGTCAACCAAGCCATCGCAGCTTCAAGCCAACGTAGCTCTAAGCCATAGTAGCTCCAAGTCATAGCCCTTCTCCTCACGACCGCGTCTGCTTTCACTCTGTTGCTCTCTACTCTCTTTTTTTCTACTGTAGTGTGATGTTGACAAATAAGGGTCACACTCATTAAAACCTTGTTCTCCCCCTGCGTGCGTGCTGCCTTCTGCATTTTAAATAAAATGCTGATGTTAAACGCACAACGTCCCAGCACCCCCTCCTCATGCGGCCTCGTCTTCTGCATTTTATGTGAAACGTTGTGCGTTTAACGCACAACGTCCTCCAACTGCCCATGGTGTGCTGCACTGCCATTTTGCCTTTTCTTTTTCTTTTTTTGCAGCAAGCACTTTTAATTCCCCTATTTTGATTTTTCTTGTCTTCTTCTTGCCTCATAAAAAAAAGTAAAAATAAATCTCTAAAAATTGGCCCATATGTTGTGCTTTCGACTCACTTTAATTTCTTTGCTTCCAAATTGTACCTAAAATTATATATAAATTAAAGTGAACATCTTAAGCATTTTTATATCATTAATCGCTAAGCATAAATGTTTAAATATATCATCAATTAAACACATATCAATTTCCTCTACACTTAGCTTTTGGCCATCCTCGGATAAAACATCAAAATTAAGCTCGTCGACCCAAAACATTGACTCAATTTTCATATTTTTTCAAAATTATATAATCATAAACAAAGATGAATAACTTTCAAAAATCATAATAAGAAATCAACATTCCAAGCTTTTACTCATTCATCATCTTTAAAAACTCAGCAATATAATGGTAGACTCAAAAAATATGTTTAACTAAAATATATCCATGGGTACACTCAACACCATTCATGATCATGACAATCTATAATTTTGCATATCATTTCATTTCCCCACTACTAATGTTTACATGCAAAATCATGAATCAATGGACTTTTCAAGGTTGTAATGTGGGCAAAGGTGAGGTGAGATATATTTGGGTCAAGTAGTATGAAAGTCGTCAAGCTAGTGAAACAAAGCAACACTCAACAAAAACTGGATACCATCAGCTATGACGAATGCAATTTTATATTTCACAACCTTATTCTGCTCTCATACACAAACCACATGAAGCATATATCAATCCGAAGGAATCACTCATACAATTTATGCCAATGAAATCACAA
>JANIJH010000001.1:2808831-2827826 GCA_024520975.1 Erythroxylum areolatum
ATTTAATTAGGCAGTAGCATTACGAATTAGGAAAACCGATTAATCAAGGCAACAATCACATACGATGCGTCATTTAATCTAGGTCATGTTATACCTAATGATTACGAATCATTAGTCACTACATATGAATTTCAGCATAACAATTACAGATTATATCAAAATTCTAGCAATGAGTTTGAAATTAATGATTTAATGAACACATTAAAATCATCAATGCACAATACCCAACAAGTTCATACATAAATAACCGAACAATAACGAAAATCCGATTATCCATACAAAAAACCCAAATCAATTAACATAGGATAACACAATCAATTCCTAATGAGAGAAAGAAATAACAAAATAAAAAAAAACTTAACCCGAGTGGTTGACGCCAATGTCACCTCCAAACCAGCGTCGAGATGCCTAGCCCTTCATAGGTCTTTCCTAAAAATTGCTTTAGCCTCCTTTTAATCCCTAGCTGAAAATCTCTTAATTTATGTTCACTGCCGCAAGCTTCTCATGCCTCTCACTGTGCCTCTCTTCACGCCTCCAATGCATTCACTGTTTTGCTCACTATTCCCTTGATGGGACAAATAATACTGGGGTTTCTTATTGACTCAACTATTCACACTTATACCTGCGCCTCTCTTCACGCTTCCAATGCCTTCAGTCACGCCCGCAACTAGCCAAGTCGCCGCAGCTTCAAGCCAACGCAACTCCAAGCCACAACCCTTCTCCTCACGGCTACGCCGCCTGTGTTCTCTTTGTTGCTCTCTACTCTATTTTTGTCTATTGTAGTGTGATGTTGACAACTAAGGGTCACACTCATTAAAACCTTGTTTTCCTCCTACATGCGTGCTGCCTTCTGCCTTTTAAGTAAAATGCTGACGTTAAACGCAAAACGTCCCAGCACCCCCTCCTCATGTAACCTCGTCTTCGGCGTTTTATATGAAATGTTGTGCGTTTAATGCACAACGTCCTCCAGTTGTTCATGATGTGCTGCGTTGTCGTTTTACCTTTTCTTTTTCTTTTTTTTTTCAGCAAGCACTTTTAATTCTCCTATTTTGATTTTTCTTGTCTTCTTCTTGCCTCATAAAAACAAGTAAAAATAAATCTCCAAAAAATGATCCATTTGTTGTGCTTTCGACTCATTTTAATTCCTTTGCTTCCAAATTGTACCTAAAATCATATATAAATTAAAGTGAGCATGTTAAGCATTTTCATATCATTAATCGCTAAGAAAGTGAGCATGTTAAGCATTTTCATATATCGCTAAGCATAAATGAATAAATATATCAACAATTAAACGCATATCATAGTCTATCATAATGTTGATGCTTTGTACCTTTATTGGAAAAGCATTGAGAATATGTGGTTATAAATGGGCTATTATGGAACTCCTGTCAGCCTGAAGAGCATAGCCCAATCGGTACTCCTGATGCTAGCTCTCTCTTGGTCTAGTCATATGAAAAATCCAAGTACTGAATTAACTAGGTACATGTACAAGCTAATAATCCATTCACATTTGCATTTTGTGATAAATTTAACATTAGGCTTAGATTGTTCAGATGGATAGAGCGTCCGGTTATTTAAACAGAATGTGTTACAAATGTAAAATCTCTCAGAAAAAGATCATTTTGTAATGTTGTTTCCACATTATAGTTTATAGCAATGCGTAATATATATTATTTCTCAGCGTAAAGTCTATAGAGAAGGCTATTGTTAGCTCTGATCTTGGTCTGACACCAAACAAAAACTATAATTTTTATTTCCTAATTGAAAACAAACTAGCATAATTATACATAATTTCAGGCACTCTACTGATCTTGAAGTTGCTTTCATGATTCTCATGGCTTATCTTTCATGTATGATGGCTCAGGAATGAAGTTGGTCTCATCAAAATGGACAAACCTAGCTAGTAGTCTCAGCTACATTGTAATTTTTTTGTAATATGAGCATTTGTAATTTTTAAACTAGTCTTTGTATTTATTATTTTTGTCTATAAGAATTTTTAAGGTTATAATAAAATCTTGTATACAAAGAATATTCTTTTTGTTGGTATAATTTAATGATATTTTATTTTTAAAAAAATTGATGATATTTTATATACAATTTTCAAATTATTAATTATTTTTGTATAATATTTTTATATAATAAATTAACAACAAAAATTGAAATATTATATACAACAATATGGATTAAAAATGTCACAAATAATTATAATTAATATGGTCTATCATTTAGTTAAAATGTATAACAAAAACTTGAATACATTTTAGAAATGAAGCTAAAAATTTTTGGCCACAATTTCAAAAACGTAACTTAAACATTTTGGTTACGTCTTTAAAAACGTCACTAAATTTATTTTTATGTTTTAAAAAACGCACTAAAAGTTTTTGACTATGTTTTTGAAAAGGTAGCAAATAATAGGTGACAATTTTTCAAATCGTCGCTAATACTGTTCGCTACGAAAATAAAACGTAGGCAAAAACTTTTAGTGACGATTACAAAAAAAACATTGTCTATAGTTTTCAACTATAGAGATTTGGTGACGTTGTTGGAAGATGAATATAAATCGTCACTAATGACTATTGGCAATGATTTTGGAACTTTTAGTGATGAATTTTTTCGTCACTAAATATTTTATTGTTGTAGTGAGATGCTCTCATGTCAATCAGCCATTAAGAACCAAAATTGTTGACATGGAAGCATTCATTAGTGGTATAAACTAGGGACACCTCATCATTTGTGCTTGAAGTTGTTATTGTATTTTTATCATCACCATCATTCTGATGATCTTGCTTTTTTCTTATCCCTCTTCCACTTATGACAGAACCTCTTAATGTGTCATGGCTTATTGTAATAGTGGCAGGTCTTCATATCTTTGTTACCTCTAGACTTTAAACTTTTCTTAGACTTGTCACAAACTTTGGGCCCTTACTTTTGTTCCTTCCCTTGATTTCTTTCACGAAAGACTGCACATTGTTAACTCCAATCTTCTTATGATTGCTTCATTAAACATACTATTTTTATTACACCCAAAGAGAGCACACTTTTAAGAGCTGAGTTGCTAATCGTCACCATTAACATCTCCCAATTATCCAGTAATGAACTTAACAAGAACAAGGCTTGAAGCTGATCATCAAAAATGATCTTCATTGTAGTAAGCTTGTTGATTATGTCCTAGAAATTACTTAAATGCTCTGACACTGATTTTCTAGTTTTAACTTGAAGTTCACAAGCCTTTTAATAATAGAGACCATGTTATAAGTAGTCTTTCTTTAATACGAACGTTAGAGCTTCTTCCATAGATCAAAACGATCAATTTCTTAGGACACGTGGTTGAATATGCTAATATCAATCCATTGTCTAATAATGTCTGGAGTTTTTTGCTCCATTTTTTCCCATTCCCTTTCTGATATCTTTTTAGGTTTTGAAAAAATATCATCCTTCACATCTTTGTCACATCAATAGGATCAAAGAGATCCTTGCAATATGGAAGTTCCTCCATCATGGACCTCCAAATCGAGTAATTTAATGATGTCAACTTGACCACAGAGTTGTTTCCCCTTCCATTATGATGGCTTTGATGCCACTTGGTCAGAGACAATAACACAACTCTCGAAAAGATCAACCAAATATCAATGACACGAAAAAACTCTTCAACTTGCATCAGTAAAACAATATTAGAATAAGAAACTTTGCAATACAACTAACACCAACATTTACGTAAAAAATCTCCAATGTAGAGAAAAAAAACCATAGGACAAACCAACAAGCAAATTCACTAAACTTAATAAGGAATTATAGAAAAGTTGATCTCTGTCTCCACAACAATCAGTTGTCTCAAAAAATTTAGAATCAAAACCAAAGTTAATATAACAATTAACAAGCACTCAAAACATAAGAATAATTTAGTTAGTATAAATTATATTAGTCATATAATTAGTTTCTTTTGATTATATATGTAAGAAAGTACTCTTAACAATTCCACATCTGAATTTAATATACCACACAGTAAGGGTTTAAGACGTGACATATTCAATTTGTCCATATATTCATGAATTTTATTAAATTAATAGTTATATATACATAACACATAAGAACGGTATTGATTGGAGTGTGAGTGGTGATGGTAAGGATGATTTTTCTCTTTAGAGTCAGGTTCATACATAGATGAGTCGGCATACCATACAAAATGCCCACGATGATGACTGGCATAAATTAGATCTCCATTAGATTTGAAATCATGGATCGAAGGATAGATTTACCTTCTGTATGAGAAAATATGAGCTGGATCAGAAATATAGCTCTGGATGTAGAAGGTCTATATGGATCTTCATTGGGCTTTGCATAGATGGACTTCACCATTCCATCTTTTCATGTCTTCAGAATCAGAGAAGTTGTTGTATGAAAAGAGTGTTGATAAGGTGCATAGAACACCTTTTGGTAATTGGTGATTCATTCATAGGCATCAACTTTTCAAGCTACTATGCTAGTTGTTGCTTCGGGATTTGGATGATAGTAGTCTGATCAATAGAACGATTAATAACCACATAAAGGACATTCGAAGTAGAATTTGCAAAGTTAAGATCCAAAGCATGATTCTATAGATAATAGATCATCTGGTGATGTAAAGTAGCTATGATAGCTATAAGATCCTGATCTGCTCCAGTGATTTGGATCTGAACTTGCAAACGTTCAAACAAAGTAGGATCATCCAACTTGATGTTGAAATCAGGTGCTATTGTCAAAATGACACTTCTATTATTGAGCGTTGTCAACAAGGTACCAATCAAAGCATTTTGGTACGTTGTATAAGCAGTGTCTATAAGAGATATCCTGGCTGTAGCAAGTATTCCCTTTCTTCCATGAAGTGTAAGAACAAGGCGTATAGCTCTAACGTGAAGATGTGTATGATTATGCTCCCTCCAGATAGAGATCAACTCCTTAGGAATTTCAAGCTTTACGTATTGTTCTACAGTTATAGATCTGAGGCCACATTGTTCCAATCTAGAACTCTGGATGATTTCTTTTACTTTTGATCTAAAGGTAGACAAAATAGTATGTATACTTCTCGTTCAAGAACGATCACAAGAATAAATACTATACAGACTCGACAAAGGTAAAGAAGACTCATAAACACGATTTTCTATAGGAGCAAGTGTAATCTCTACTAAATTTTCTATACGATTAGATAACACATGCTTTACACTAGAAGGTAAACTAGACATAGACAAAGTTGAAGACAAATGAATAGCATCATTGGGTAGTGTTTCCATTACTTATGGGCTCTCTCCCTACTCACTCTTATCATAGAGACAATATTACTGCCGGTTAAGACACAAAAGATGGCTCTGGTATCAACACGGGACCCTAAAGGGCATACAGGGAAAGTACGATAACCAACGAGCTAAAACAACACCTTTAAAAAGACCATCAACTAACAAAAATTGGATTATAGGCTACTGAGGTGTTTGGTAGACTATTGTAGAAAAGATTAGGAACCATTATGACCATTGGTAAGTTCTAGGTATGATTGTCGAGACAACAAAGCCCTTCTCTCTATGAGCACACAACTCTCAGCTTTCCTCTTATGAACCTTACACCCTTCACAACTCTCTTTCTCATTTTGAAATAATAGTCGCATCAATAACTACAGTCTTTTCCCTGTTAAACTCAATCTCACAGCGGAATTGTTTTAATAGTAGTCACAGACTATCTTAGACTTTCTGATATACAAGATCCTCATAAGAGGCAAGTGTAGAACATACTTCTCTTTGTACTAAGACAGATAGTAACATTACTCAAGATTTAAGATTTTAGGAGAGGGAGAACTCAGAGAAAATAGAAAACAGTCAAACCCAACTTCATTAAACTAATCTTCAACATAAGAATAAACTGCTTATAATTGAGGAGGAGCCTTGCTTTTATAGGTGAAACAAGGGTAACAACTTAAAATACTCACAAGACACACTCATTACATCTTTTTTTTTAAGTAACTTTAAAGTACAATCATCACACCTTTAACAAAGCTACTTTGAAAAAGAAAATAACTTTCTAAAAAACAAACAAGATGATGATAAGATAGAATCTTGTACAATGGTTTGTAGGCTACAAAGATTCTCTTTCATCAAAAGACTCAAAAGTAAACTCCTAAAAAAATGATCCCCGCTTTAAAGAGTTAAAGTGAGATCAGCAACAACATCAAGTTCATCTGTCAAGTCCATCTCTTTGTCAATCTGTTCAATAAGGTGGTTGATATTAATGGTAACCCAATTGGGAGGCCATGGGCTGGAAATAGAGTTGGACTTTTGTGTAGGACTAGATGGTCAGCTCAAATTCATGGATCTTCTATCTATAGGATAAGGAATGTCACCAGCTCAAATGTGGATAACATGAGTAGTTACTGATGTCCACTGATTGATGGATGGAGTTATAATAGGTGTTAAAAGAGCATTATCTCCATAATAAGGCCCAAGAGATGTACATATGGTGGAAGGGGCCAAGCTTTGAGATTGATTTAATTGGTATAAGAAAGAATGTAATTCTTTTGTTAATGGTGGGTTTTCTGTAGGCCAATATGTAGTAGTGTGCCAAAACTATAGATGATTGAATGTACATAACTACCCAGAGTCACTCATACAATAGGGGCGGTGAATGATATAGATGGCATAAGCTTTGCGATCATCCAAAGAAGAATCTCATAACGATTATAAGTTAAAGTTTGAGACATATCAATATGCTATTTGGACAATGGTTGAAACCATTTCAGAAAAGTCCATAAGAGTGAACCCACATTGGTGGGACCAGATAGGTGTCTATAAATATGAAGGGGTGAAAAAGAAATGGAACAAACATAGAAGGCAGACAAAGCCCAAAGATGCCACAATGTAGACTCATAGAGAGTATCATAGAGATGATACATGAGTTTGTAAGGAGTAATAACATCAAAGTGACCAGGAACTGGTAGGATATCAAACTTAAGAAGGGTAAGATGCAAATAATAAAATAAACTTTGGTGAACAAGCGGAAAAAGGTTTGTAACAGTGGTTGGAGGATTAGAAAATAAAGGAGGAAACTCTTTTTTTATTTTTCAAATTTAGGAAACTCCATTAGCCAATACAAAGGAATAGGAAGCTTCAAAGAGAATTAAATAAGCAAGAGAGGTTTAGTTATTCTAGAGAGATAGCCAGTAAGTGTATTATGTTGACCTTTAATATGGCAGATGGAGAATTTATAACGAGAAAACCAATCATGCCATCAAAGCAATTGACTGTTAGGAATCTTTTTCTTGGGCTGAGCAAGAATTTTTGAAAAAGAGGTGTTATCTATTTTAATGACAAAATGATCAAGAGTGAGGTGGAAAGCAAACTTTTCCATACCTCTTTTGACAACGAGAATCTTTTTATAACTGATATGATAATGGCCCTCAAAATAACTAAACTAGACACTTACATGTCCATAATATTATCAATTGCCATTAATTTCTTCAATAAACACAGCACCTAGTGATTATCACTAGCATCAGTTTGTAAGATGCGTTGTCTCGTGCTAGGAATCTTTAAAGTTGGAGGATTCTGACAAAGATGCTGTAGATGTTTGACAGCCTTGGTTTATTCTAATATCCAAGGTGGTGAATTCTTTTTTAGTAATTTGGATAAGGAAGAAGTGTAAGTTTTCATGTGTAGTATGAACTCTTGGATGTAATTAACAATCCTAAGGAATTGTTCTATCTATTTCACAGTGAGATGTTCATCAGAAAAATGAAATAGCTCTTATGCAATATTTAGACTAGGCTGGTATAATCCATCTTTGAAATGCATACCCAGAAATTCAATTTATTTATTACCAATGATGCTTTTCAGGGCTAAAAGCATAATACCATACTGTTTTGTAAGATCCAAGAATTGTTGTAGTAGGGCCTAATGTTCCTCGTGGGTCTTTGAGAATAGGAGAATGTCCTCGATGTAAATAATTACACTGTAGAGGATAGGCTCATAGATCGTTGGTCATTGTTCTTTGAAATAGTAATGGGGCGACTTTAAGCCCAAATGGCATAATAGTCCATTGATAATGTGCATTGGGAATACAGAATGCAGTCTTGTATTCTCTGTTGGGTGAATACCTAATTACCAAAATGCTGCTTTAAGATCAAACTTGGAAAAGCTAACAACTTCTTTTAGAAATATACCTGAGTACTGATCTTTAGAAGAGAAAACTTGTAATCTCGCAAGAATGCATTCAGAGGCTTGTAGTCAATTAGTAATCTCTTTTTTCCACATTTTTGCTCTGAACGTTTGTTGACATAAAACGCTTAGCAAGCCCAGTCTGATTTTATGGGCTCAATCAATTCTTGATTCAGAAGGCTAGCACACTCATCTTGTGCAAGATTTAGATCATCAAGGTTTATCCCTGGATGTATGGCTTTTATGGGATTGATATCCTCTTTCTTTTTGAAAGGTAGATTTATGAAAAAGTCACTATTTTTCTACAGAGGATACAGGTGAGAAAACTGTGCATGAGATTTAGGTCAATATTTCAACAATTTATCTCGTAGTGTAGTATATAATTTAGGAACTTAGGTTAGTTCAAACACATTCTTTATTTTAGTGTAGGGTCTAAAAAATGATAGATACTTGAGCCTATGGGTAAGATCTGTAAAGATGAGGCTTTAATGTATACATCCATACCAATAAGAATATCTGGGCCTAGTAGATTTCTTCTAAAGAATTTAGTCCAAACTGTACACTATAGAAATAATCGAATCCCGATTCTTCTTTTAGTGATTAACCCAATCTTAAAAGAGTTACCATTAGTAGCAATAAAATATTCATCATAAGAGGTCCATGCTTCAAAGGATAAGAAGTTAGGCTTCATGATCGTACGATTAGATCCAGTATCCATAAACTCAATAGCTTTAATGGGCCTATCATATTTATCATGTTGAAAGAGTTGGATCTAGACGTATAGTCATTAAATTAGTATACAATCTATCTTCATGCATGTCTGCTGTAGCATGTATAGTAAATCATCTGCTACAGAAACAGAGGAGTCAAAGGATTCTTCATCTTCAGAAGTCTTGATAGAAATAGCAAACTTTGTGTCCTCATTTTCATGAGATTGTTCTTCAATCAGATCTTCAAAGTTATTGGAAGAATGAATGGGCAAAATTGATTGCATTTGCTTCAATAACTTGAAATCCTTCTTTGTTTTGTGAGGAAAAGTACGTTCAAAGTGTCCTTGTTGTCCACAAAGAAAACAACAATCAGCTTTCTGGCAATGAGAGGATTTCTTGAAGAATCGAACGATTCTTCTCTTCTTTCCATTCTTTCTCTTGTATGTTTTTCTGAGTGGCTTGTAGCCTTCCATTTGTCTGCGAAACTTTCTTCTATGATAGACTTGTCAAAGATGTTCTTTCTTCTTGCTGTGACAATCACAAGTCTTCATATCTTTGCATTTGATTTGAAAATAAGGCTTCTTACATGTCTGTTTGAGAACCGGACCATACCTTAATGATATTCTTAAATAAGGCAAGCTGGTAGACTTCTCTAAGAGATATATTAGTCATATCTCGTTGTAAAGAAACAATGATCCTTTGTAACTTTGATTGTAGTTGATTTAGAAGAGATGAGATAAAAGTATTTCGAAGATTAACATCATTCCATCCATTCAAAAGATAGTACCTTTCTGTCATTCGTTGGTAATTCTTCTACATATCACGCTTGTCTAAGGAACAACATTTTATTACAAAATATTCCTGACGAATCTGCTTGTCAATAAGCTGAAAGTCACCAATCAATTCCTTATGAATTATTCCAATAAGAGCTTCGGTTGTAGTGACTTAGATATACTGAAGTCGTTGGTAATCGTTAATACTTTGCCACAATTCTCACAAAGTACCAATGAAAAGAGAAATGAATTCAGACAAAATATTCGGTAAAAGATTATTTTCATCTGTTGATCTATCTATGCACCAAATTCATGTGATTGATCTCTCCATTTCTTTGGGGGTAGATTTTCAAAAGTGAACTAAAGTCCTGAAGTAGGCTTAGTTTGAGCCTGTGTAGCTGGCTGAGTTGGTATTGCTCATAGTGCGGGTTCAGGTCTGAAAAGTTCAGTACCTATAAATTCTGCTTTCACTTATTTCTGGTTGAACTTTAGTACGTTCAGGCATAGTCATCAGAATTTGTGATAATCCTAATAGATCAGCTAGTTGTGTTGAGGAATTAGAAGATGGTACAGAGATCTGTTCAAATAATGACTCAAAGATTGTTGCAAAAACTTCAGATGTTAGGATAGAGGGTTTAAAATAAGCTTCTGTGTTATCTGATTGAGCAGATGAATCTTTTGCAAAAAATGTAGATGTAAGAGTTGTTATGAACTATATCTAAGACGCTTTATTATTCCCAGTAAAAGTGGAAGATTAAGGAGTTACTATGAACTCTGTCTGATGCACTTTGTCCTTCCCAATAGAAGTGGAAGATTGATACTTCGGTAAAGAAGTAGGAGGTGTATAGATTTGCAACGGTTTACTCTACTGACTAACCGGTTCAGGTTTAGTGAAGGTGATAGCTCAGGAACCCTTGATGTCTCAGAAACTCGTTGCTCAGGAATTCAGTCAGGTTTTGGCTTTGGCTTTGACCTTTTAGGTTTTTCTTGAGTTGTATGAAGATGAATATATTGTCTAATCAAATGATAGTTGAACTTAAATATCTTTAAGTAGCCAGCTTCTTCTGGACATGTTTGATACATAGGAGATGGGTATGCTGGTTGAATATTTGGAAATAACAAAGAGGATTATACTAGCCTTGACTGTGCAGATTGCATATCAGCTTCCATTTGTTGTACAATTCCTTGTATCTTCTTGATTTCTCTAACTTTGGCATTGAAGTCAAGTCCAATATAATGTGTAGCAATGTAATGTTGAAGATCAGTATCAAGTTTCTTGATCTGAGCTTGGTAGGACTGATACATATGTTGGATCTGCTTAGAGACGGCGTCGACTTTATGTTGCATATCATGAGTCTGTTGACTGATACCATCCAGCTTAGAATTAATTCTTCTAAGAACTTTATTCTGTGCTACTGCATTTGATGTTTGCCAATTAAGTACATCATCAGAAGGATTTGAGATAAGTGTTCCTTGTGAAGTGATTCCTGTGGCTCGAATGTAAGGGTTATAGACAACCCTCATTGTTTCAACAGTACTTCTGTGTAAAGAAGGAAAATCTTCCTCATGTGGCTTAACCATCATGCAAGATATAGGAGTAGGAGTTATAACAGGAACTACTAGCTTATATTAGCAAGTAGAAGATTTCAACATCTCACAAAGAGATCAGGGTCTGAATCTTTCTATTTGTAGACCAATAGTTTTACTGGAATCATCTAGATCTGGATCATCCTTATGTGGATGATACTGTTGAGAAGGCATACAGCGAGGTTTTGACTTTTTCTTCCTTCTTCTCCTTTTAACGTATTGTTTATTATCATCATCATGACTCAACTCAAGATTGAGAGAGAGATGGAAACAAGTCACAAAACAAATAGTTTTAGACAAAAGAATTGAAAAAAAAAGTAAAAGAAAAGAGAGGCCCAGCCTTTTTTCTTTCTTATAATAACTTTTGAAGTAACAGCCTTTACTTATAACTTTTTTCTCTGTACGCACAACTCCTTCATGACATGCATACAAACAAAGAGGCACTGGACGAGAGAGTTCATTCATGAACAAAATAATATGATAGATAGAGAAAAGGAGAGATACTATGGACGTGAAAGAGCTTGGCCCTAATGCATGATGCCTGTTGGTGGGTTAGGTAGCAACCCCTGTCCCTCTTCTTGGACCCATCTCTCCTTTTCTCTTTCTCTCAAGATGCAATGAAATCCCCTTTTAATCCCTCTAGATACAGCCAAACTCTCTTCTCTTTTTTCTTAAGCAACCTCTTTCTCCACGTAAACTATCCTGGTCATAAATTGTATAGAAAACCTATTCGTCGTCTCTTGTCTTTCCAAGCATTCACAAATGATTTTTTCTCTACTAGGATCCGAAGTCTTTCTTTATATAAAAGCAAAACTAATATCAAAGCTTAACTTCTTCTGTTTAAGTACAATTCGCTTACCATTTTCTTCTTCTTAAGTACAATTTTAACGCATCACTACACCAATTCATCTTGGTTATATGACTTGCTATTTTCCACTCTTCGTGATTCAAGGTAAAAGACACCACCAATGCCCAACTGGCATGCATGGGTCCTATATATTTTTTAAGGGATTTATAGTTGAAGAGGAGTTGAACTCACCCACTTCACTTTAATTAGTGTTAAGACCAAAATCAAGCTATTGCAAAGTTAATTAAAATTAAAATTCTAACTTGGAGACAACTGACTGTTAATATTAACACTCTTATTGAACTATGAATAGATAGGAGACAACGAAAATGACCATAGCGTGCTGAATGATCCCACATCATAGAATATACATCGAGAGCAGCTGAGACAATTCTGGATTGATTTTAAATCATCACTCTCTTTTAACTTTTATACGTAGAGAAGAGATCTTTAACAGGTCAATACTGTACAACAACTTGTCACTACCACCATCTCTGTGATGTTCACGAAGATGAATGATAGTTCGTTTCTCTTTAGCAGTCAAATATGACATTAAAAATATGAGAATTACATCGTAGTACAAAGAGAGACGGGACTATAGAATCATCTCGCACACCTCTCTTTCTCTCCCTCTCTTTCTCTCTTTCCATCGTCATCATCATTTTCTCTTCCTCTGGAAAAAGAATTAACTCTTTTTTGGAAACTGTAGGTACTTGACCCATAAACAGAACCAAAATTTGGGCATCGTTTGAATTGAAAAACAACTTCTTTCCTTTTTGAGTTTCAGCAGTAGGTCTTTTTGTTGCTCTGGTATATCAAGTCTGCATCTTTCTTTCGAATTTGAACATGGCAGGCAGGTTATTATCTAAGTTCAAGTTTTCACAATCTGAGGCATAAGCTCCTAGATCATGTCTAGCAATGGAATGGCTTTTTTCCCAGCAAATTTCCTGCTTCAAACCCCACATGAAGATGACCATCAACATCCCACTGCTCTCAATCCACTCCTACCACCGCAAGATTTTCATGGTATATACTTTCTCTTCGATCTTTTTGATCTCTCTCTCTCTCTCTTTCATGAGAATAAGGTCTTCTTTTTTTATTTCTTTGGGTGCAGGAGTAGCATCATTTCTCGGGAAAAGATCAACCTCGTATTCAGGAGTAGATGTGTGTCATGAAGAGGCCAATGGAGGAGATGATTTGTCTGATGATGGTTCACAGGCTGGAGAAAAAAAGAGGAGACTCAATATGGAACAAGTAAAGACGCTTGAGAAGAACTTTGAGTTGGGTAACAAGCTTGAACCTGAGAGAAAGATGCAATTAGCTAGGGCTCTTGGCCTGCAACCAAGACAGATTGCTATATGGTTTCAGAACAGGAGAGCTAGATGGAAGACCAAGCAACTTGAGAAAGATTACGATCTACTCAAGAGGCAATATGAAGCTGTTAAAGCTGATAATGATGCTCTCCAAGCTCAGAATCAGAAATTACATGCAGAGGTTAGTTTAATCCATTAAATTGTAGTCTTTCCCATAGGCTTTGGCTATAAGTCAGCTACTATTAACTGTTCTTGGTAGGTGTTCAGCTTTTTGGTTTTCTGGGGCATTCAAAATGATTCTGCCTGCCTTTAAGACCATATTAGTTTGCAGTAATTTGGAAGTTCTGATCATTTATTCATGATTTTAGCTTTTGACTTTCGGTCTTGAAATGATTTTTGAGAATCTTTTCTTTCCTGTTAACTTCAAGCAAGGCCTTTTAGAAAGCTTCTTTTGCTATCAATATCAGTAGTGCAACTTTTTAGTTGACCCTACTGGAGAAAGACAAAGGAAAAGAAAACATGAAGAAGATGAAGAAGAAGAAGAAAACATGAAAAAGGGAACACCTTTTGATGGATTGATCTCTTGAATTTAGAGTAATTTATAGTTTGGAAGATAGATCTCTCCAACAATTCTGAATTCCCTTTTATACAAAATGCTGCCTCTTCGCTTCTCCACCTTCTCTTCTTTCATGGACGTTGCTTACATTTTTCAATTTCATATACACAAGTCCTTGGATTGACGGGAAGAAAATAATTAATCTAACTAGATAGTTCTGCAGAACGCGAGCTTGTTCTTGATTGAGTGAATTAATGGTTGCAGATACTGTCACTAAAAGGCAGAGAACCAACTGAATCAATTAACCTGAATAAAGAAACTGAAGGTTCATGCAGCAACAGAAGTGACAACAGCTCTGATATAAAATTGGATATCTCGAGAACACCTGCCACTGACAGTCCGATATCCAAACCTGCATCAAGTCGACCACTTTTTCCAACATCAACCATGAGGTCTACAAGTATGGCTCAGTTCTTCCAACACAACCCGTCAAGGCCTGAAATTCAATGCCAGAAGATTGATCAAATGATCAAAGAAGAAAACCTTAGCAATATGTTCTGTGCCATAGATGACCAATCAGGATTTTGGCCATGGCTTGAGCAGCAACATTTCAATTAAGCAAATGAATCCTACAAATGTCACCGAGTGGAAATTAGCATACCCATTTGTGCAGTTTGGCAATATCTTCTAAGATGATCATCAAGGGGAAACTTATTTACTCTATCTTAGTGAGTTAAACAATCCCATGCTGTGGATACTTAGGCTGGTCACTGGTGTATAAAATTGGATTGCAACAAGTTGAATTTGCAGGTGGACGAGGGGTGATGAAGATACTTTGTGAGGAATAAAGTTTTTGATTTTCTGGTGTCTCTTTTGAGTTTTATAAATACACCATGCGTGTTTTTCTTTGACTTGGAGATGTTTCCTATAGGTTAGATCATGTATCCAAGCGAAATTATCTTTGCTAGCTACTTGGTTGCATTTGGAGGACTATCACGAGCCAGCCGGAAAAAAAAAAAAAAAGAATGAAGAAGAAGAAGAGATTTTCTTCCTTTCATAGTTTTAATTTCTCTTTTCTTATCGTGTCTTTGTACTATTAAAGGAAAAACGTTTTCCAGGTTCTTACCAAAGTCATGGTAATTATTTGTTTGCCCATTTCGTCGTCGAGCAGTACCATATAGTAACCCAACGGTGAACAAGATCTACTCCAAGTTAACAAGTGTAAAGCTAACTCAAAAATGGTGACGTCCGAGTCTGAGAGAGAGAGGGAAAGCATCAAGCACACATTTCAAGAGAGAAAAGGACAAACAGAAACAAACCAAGGAGGAAACAAGGAGAGTTGGAAATGGTCATTCTCGTTAAGGGATCGTCGGCAAACTTGTGCTGTCAAACAAGCAAATGCTATCAGGTAGACTTACAATGCAATTGCAACTAAGACATAGTGAACGGTATGTAAGATGAGTAATTTACCTCTTTAAATCAGTTAAATTTTTTAAAAAGGGATTTAATTTGAAGAATTACACAAATTAACTTAACTTCTCCTATAAAACTTATTAAGTTTATAAATCTTGATGTAGTGTATAGATTCAGTGATCTACCAGATCAAATCCTTATATTTAACATATACATACACTTGTAGACATTCTTTTCTTTAGTTATTTTAGTTTTGTTTCGTAAGGCATTCATGTGACCTACTGACCACTCCCACCCACTATCGAGCACCCTATTTCACGCATCTCTTTCTGTATTACAGTGTCGTTTTCTTTTCACAGTGCACTGCCTCTTCAATACTTTTGGCTGGGAGGCACACAGACAAAGTCCTTTGTTTTGTTTTCTGCATCGGGTTTTGGAAGATGTTAGATTTCCTACGATAGAAAATTTGCCTGCACACTTATCCATGTTACTAATTATTACGTCATTGTACTCGTGTTAACTTATTGGCTACCATAATTGGTAGAGCATTTTTCACCTTCAAATTATAAAATTTCTAGTCTTCTTCACCATCTTTGTCATTGTTTTGGTCACTTAATTAGGGCAAGAGATTATGCTATAGTATATAACTACGCATTCTTCTTCTAAATTTCCCTATTCATGGTGACTTCACGGGCCATAGCATCTATTAGAATTGTTCCTCTAGACACAAGTGTAGGAAGTTGTTTCCTTAAATTCAATAATAAACCAAGTAAACTAATATGACATTCAGAAGGAGGGAGTTTCATTAGATTAACAAGCCATCTTAGTTCTACGTCGTGGTCATAATCTAAGAACATAGTTAAGGTTGTTGGCTACAACTGTAATAACAGAATCAAACAGGCCTACTTTTCAATAGAACCAACCAAGTAATTAATCACGGAAGCATGTGGCCGAATCTGCCTATCTTTCTTGCTTGACACTAATAAACTTGAAACCCCAGATATCGAATCAAGTGGCGCAGTTTACATGCATATGTTTTTGGTTCATGGAATCATATGATCTGGAGAATTTCCAGACAGTATCTGTGTCAACATGGCTGGAAACTTCGGTAAGTCATGTTACGAATATGATACTATTAACTGCTGACTGAAGGTAGTTTTATAATATTGGTTGAAAAAGTACGTAGAGCTATAGTGCCCACATGCAAAGTGGATTCTATACGTTAAGCAAGCATTTAATAGAGCTTTTGGTTCCTACTGTTGTCACCAATAAAAAACTAAGATCACATGCGTCCAGCAATAACAACTTGGTACTAATTTAGGTAATGTAGTAACACTTCTATTTCGTTTGTGTAAAACCATTTTTTATTGAAGTTTCAGGAAGATAGATTATATTATATAATAGATTCGGAGTGATTGTCCGATCGGCTTGATCTGGAATACACTATGTATTCTCTCATCTTTTATCGAGGTTGATTTCGTATATAGCTCCCTTTGCAGATAATGGTAAACGTAATTATTTATAATTAGTTAATTCAGATGTAGGTTTATTAAAATTGAACTATAATTTTCTCATGGTTAGGTGTTTAGAGGCTTGGCAACGTATTGGACTACTTAAATGCAGTCAGGTCTGGTCTAACCTGTTTTAACAGTTCAAACTTAATATGAGTATGTAACTTGACTACATTTTATAAACCATACTCTAAACTAAACCATAATCTTATCCTGTTTGGATGAGCATTTGAAAACTTTGAAGAGATGTAAAAACTCTAAAGCAAACTTGGGAATTAGTAAAGGTGTTTGCAGGCCAGGCAAAGGATCAGGCTAGTCAGAGGTAGCCCATGTCTGGTCTAACCCATTTTAGCAATCTAAGTCTGACATAAGTTGGCTTAAATCATTGCAAAAACGGTATATAATATTGTTAACTAGACACACTATTTAATTATTTAATATTAATTAGTACTAAAAACTATAACAAATATAATTATTTTATCATTATTTAAATTTTATGGTTGATAAAAATTAGAATTTTTAAAATTTTAACAATTATTTAATAAATATATTTAAATTTTAAAATTAATAGATTTTTTAAGAAAATAAAAACTAAAAATTTAAAATCATAACATAAAAATATAAAGAAAGCAGTTTTATTAATGTACTTGGTCAACTTTTGAAATTATGGAGTTATTCTTTACAACATTATATTTGAATACCATATATTTTATACAAACTATTGCTTTAGAATCATGTTCCATAAAATATAAATAAAAATATATTGGTTGAGAAAGTACGCAAATTGAGCAATAGGCGCCCACATGCAGAAGAGGACTCCGTACGTTAAAGCATGAATTTAATAGAGCTTCTGGTTCCCACTATTGTCACCAATTAAAAACTATGATCACATGCGTCCAGCAATAACCTAACTTAGTAATAATTTAGATAAAGTAGTAACACTCCATGGTGAGAAATTCTATTTTGTTTGTGTGAAACCATTTTCGATTGAAGTTTCATTAAGAACATGACGTATCAATTAAAAAAAGAGTAATTAGGTGCAAAAATCCTCTTAATCATAAAAATAATAAGATAACTATATTTTTAAATTACGTTTGTGTATTAATATGTTAAAACTATGTTAGAGCTAATACGTTGCTAACAACCAATGATTTAGTTGGCTCAACATTATACACAAAATTACATGCTCCTTTAAAAATTAAGTGTTATATTTTAAAAATCATATCGAAAGTCAAACCGCTAAGATAACAAGTTTAAAGTTTAAAAAGTTTAATTAGTATTAGACAGTCATAAAATCGAATAAAGAGATTAAATAAAATTTAAAAAAATTGAAATATGATTGAAAGATATGGTCTTACTCATTAAAGAATTTAAGTTTAATTAAAAAAGATACTATGTGACGCCCTAATACCCCCTAGGCGGATATTGCGAGTGCCACACCAGGCAGTACAAACAGAATGTCAAACATTTCGCGAAAGCATAACATTCAATAATAAACATTCCATAACGTACAAAACACTTTACACATACATTTCCAGAATCTCAACAAACATGCATTACATATCATACTTTTAGAAGCCAGCCTAAATTAAGGTTATTACAAACCTTCAAACAAAAAAAATCCAAAGTCATATACAAGCCCAAAAAATACTCAAAAATACATTTTAAGCAAAACAGAACTCAGACTCCTTTGGCCATTGCGATTGACTTTTCTCATTCCCTACATCCTTCTCTTCAAACCTACATGGGGCAAATCCACCGTGCTAAGCATATATGTAGCACCCCCTTACTATAGGGTATACACCGGGATGCCCGTAGGTCATTCCGATACATAACCTACGATAAGGGTGCACTACGAACATTCACTATTGAACCTCATATGGCATCAATAATTATATAGCATTAATATGAAAAATCACTAATTTTTAAAACCATAAATTTTTCTCATTTCATATCATCAAAAGCAGTAATTTACATACTTGTCAGTTTTTCACTGTCTGTACATTACTCCAAAAGAAATCTAACACAAAAAGCCTAACTAGGTCATCCCCAAAAGATCCCAGCTGACCGACCTGTGTGCCATGACTTCTCTTGCCAACACGATCTACACG
>JANIJH010000001.1:2862031-2878317 GCA_024520975.1 Erythroxylum areolatum
ATCTTCCACTTTTTACAGGGCCACTCTATATATAGATTCCCTCTTCTTTCTCTTTATTAAAAAATACGTATATATTTATTATATTCATTTGTTTTATGTGATAATAAAGAGCATCTAACATTTAGTTATCTTTTTACTACTCATTACTTGAATAACCCTAATGGGTAGCCCAAATTTTCAAAGAAAGAAAAAGAAATCTTGAATTTATGTATGTTGTGTCTATATATGTCCTGTCACCATGTTCTTTCGAGTTATATATCCTTGGTTTCACTTTCATGGAGTTTTGTGTTCTGTTCAATCAGCAACTACTCCCCTTCTTTTGGCGGGAGATTTCATTGTCAAGAAAGTGACCAATCAAATGCCGATTTGTAATTTTCTAGTCCCCTCACGAAGGGGTTCCACCATTTTAGGATTTGAAAAATCTCGATAAGGTTAAGAATATTCTTTTATCTGCATCTACTTGACACAATGTTGTCATGTCCACGTGGAATTTCACATTGTTAGGTAATACCTTAAACTCTGTTCAATGATTAAATAGTATTTGTTTCCAAAATTCTACCAAGGAACATGTAGGTTTAGAGCCCTATGAACTATACAGTTTTGGTGAGCTGGGCTATTTTCTAATTCTTTTTTAAATGAGGAATAGGAGAAAGTTGAATTGTAACTATGAATTTTGGTTTTAGTTTCTATATATTGGGATTGACTAGTCGGCTAAGTGAGGCCCACACTACATGAAATAAATTCTTCTAGGCTTTAAGTTCAAAATTATCAAATTATTATTGTAGTTAGGTTTGTGTCCTTTCAATGAAAGAATTTAGGGGCTTTGTAGTTTTCTTTTTAAAAACAATTACGTGTTGACTTGGTAATGTATGATATAGTTGAAGGGAAATTCTTTACAAGAAGATGGTGTTTTGGACTACCAATGGTGATAATTAATAATATCATTGGATTATAGTCTCTTTATTGGAGTTACAACTTCAACAATATTTGTACTAACAAATACTAAACTCTATGTTGTTATTATAAATAAATAGATTTGATTAGAAATACCATTTAGTAGTAATGCCCTAGAATAAGTTTCAATACTATTATATAGTAAATAGCATCAATAAAACCATAATATTTGAACTTTATAATATACAATGTTATGGGGTTTCACCATCATATATATAGGAATTTCAATAAATTATTACTATATCTATAATGGGATTGATCATAAGGTCTTTGATATATAACATAATTTATGCATAAAGGATGAGGTTGAATCTCCCGATGACGACGACGACAACAACAACAACAATAACAACAACAACAACAACTTAATAAAAATCTCGCTGATATGTAAGTATGAGGAGGTTTAGTAGTACGTAACTTTACTTCTAACTAACAGAGATACTGTTTTCAAATGACCACTCGAGGAAAAAACTTTGAAATAAGTAATAAATTAATTAACACGATAAAGATAGACAAGGTTAATAATAATAATAAGACTAAGTAGGAAAAAACTTAGGCTAAATTTCTAAAAAGTGAGTACCACATATTAAAAAGTTCAGATTAAATATAAGAGGAAAAATTTAAAAGACGTAAGAGAACAATCTCTTTATTATAGATTCTTTTTTTTTAACCGAATCTCTTATGAGAGGTTATTTATCTTTATCTTAGTACACCCACACCTTATAAATATTTAGAAGAACCTAAATAGACTACTACTAATTGCCATTTTTTGACAAATCACCCGCATTTAGAGTGAGATGCTCAAATATATTTCAAGACATGGATTGGAGTCGACTCTTTGAATCTCTATTGATTACAAGCTGTAATTTTCAGCCATCAAATTCTCTTAGGTAGAAATTTTGACTTTTAAGAGAACGGTCGATTTTGATTTTGATTTTGTAGCTTCCCTTTTGCTCAAAATTCAACACGGTTTTGGAAAGAAAGTTTCTTAGTTGACACCTTAGATTTTCCACATGTTGCACTTCTTCTTTCCCAATTTAAGGAACGCCATTTAACGTATGTGAAAAAGTTTAACCGAAAGACATGTCTACTTGTTCAAGATTTCTCATTTTTATACTCTTTTTGTGGTTTAAGAACGAAGGAGAAGGAGAGGGGTTGTAGTACACTTTTGCAATCATAATGTACTCAACTCTCCGCAATTTTATTATAACTCTTCCCTGTGATATTTAATACGTAAAATTGCATTTAACTCTTATTTGAAAAAATATACAAGAGAAAGTTATTGTGCTCATGAGGGCATAATCTTAAATTTTGCATAACTTATATGGCAAATTACTATAATGTACCTATCACATCTAGTTGATAAGATTAATCCTTTATCATAATAAAGTCACGAGAATAACATTTTTGTAAAATATGAAGAGAAAGTTTCGTACAATTGATGACTCTTTTTCGACTCTCACAAAGCGGGAAGCCTTATACACTTAAATTTTTCCTTTACCCTAGTTATATATATATATCAAAATTGTATCGAAATTCATAAAGCAAATAACTTGTATAAATATTGTTGTTGTATCAATAGTAGGACCTATAAATCTAAGATTTACTGTTTAGGTATATTACTTGCATTTTTATTTTAATTCAACAACAGACTAATGTTCATACAACTTTGTGCAAATGTGGACCATCTTTTCCTTCTCAATCAAAAATAAAGTCTACTGGAGATTTAAATAATATATCATTATATTTAAAATGTATCAAATAAATTCTAAAAAATATTTATATTAATACTTGAAATTATATATTTTTGAATACCACTTCTCACTATCGTGTGATGGGAGTGGGACTCCTTTGAACCCTAAACGTATGTGGGGGAAATGGGGAAAGTGGGAGTGTAGTCATGAGTCACGACTGAGGAGGCTCTTCAGTCTTCGTCCATTCATTAATAGTAACAGTGTACAAGTCATGAGTTTCAGAGTCTTCATTTTTCAAACTTCTCTTCATACCCGCGCACTAAGGCAAGAATCCGTTGATCCAAATTAATTATATATTGCCAGCCCAAAGCTCTTACATTATAGTACGTCATATAATAAGCAAAAACCAGACATCACTGTCCACACGACACAACTTGGTCTAATGTAAGAGAGAGAAGGGTTTCTGTGACGTTTCAAATAAAGTAGAAGAAAGAGAGGGAGTGAATACAGATTAGGAGAAAAATTAGATCATCATCACTCACACACTCAACTGCAATCTCCACACAAGTTCCAATCGTTACAGTGACTCCACCCATCCCATCTACTGTGATTATTGATCTACGCCTTCTTTTTCATCAAGATATGTTATGTACTAGCAGTAGTAGTAGTGGTATGTACAAGGGATACTCGAATATCGAGGAAGCAATGAATTGCCGTATCAGTCGGATGCCTTCTATTCCATTTTTGGTCCAGTGTCTGGTACAGTGAGACCCTTTTCGTTGAACGTCAACTGAGCTTGAAAGTTTAAGTATCCGAGGCGAATATATTGTCTATATAGGGTACTAAGTGATGGTTTTTCGGAGGTCCGTTTGAACCCAACAGTGTGGAGATCGAAAAGAGGAGGGAAAGATTGTTGGGTCCTTTTTTTTTTAATCTTATTGAGCTTTTAGGTGTGTGTGTGTGTGTTTTTTTTTGGGTGTTTCGTAAAGGGGTCGCCTTTATAGCATGCGAGTTGGTTTTGATAAAGGAGAACTAGGGAGCGTCAAAGGAAGGGGAAGACGGGCAGAGAAAGAGTAAATAGTGAGTGACTGGGAGTAAGGGAAAGAGTAAATAGTGAGTGACTGGGAGTAAGGGAGTTGCTGACTACAGAATGAAAGAAACAAAGAAGAAGATAAATGGAGGAAATGAAGATTCCAAGAAGAAGGAAAGACATATAGTCACATGGACTCCACAGGTTCTGAGTTTTTTGTTCGGTTTTTGTTGTTCTTGGGGTCATTTGTGATTAATTTTTGTTTGATTAGAGTTTGTATGATTTTTGGTGATGCAGGAGGATGATATACTTCGTGAACAAATTAGCTTGCATGGAACTGAAAAGTGAGAATATTTTCTCTTTTGTTCTTCATTCTTTCGGTGTCTACTAAGGGTTATTATTTGCTCTGTGAAGGGTCTAACTGTTCTGTTTTAACTGTAGCTGGTCGATTATTGCTGCTAAATTCAAGGATAAGACAACGAGACAGTGTAGAAGAAGGTCAGTGGAATTTTATTCATGGGGTTGCAATCATAATCATTACTTTAATCCTATGTTAGCTCAACTTAAAGCGGCTAAGAACTTCATCACTGGTTGACTTGAGGGTCAGATGGGAATTTTTGTTGTTGTTTTCCTCTTTTTAGCTTATGAAAGTCTTCCATTCTATCCTGATGGACAAGAGACTGTATATTGATTAGTATCTGCCTTTGATTTGTACTTCATTGTAGATGGTATACGTATTTGAACTCTGACTTCAAGAAGGGAGGATGGTCCCCAGAAGAAGACATGCTTTTATGTGAGGTAATTGTTTCTCAATTTGTTATGCACCAATCGCTCTGTGCATTCTCTTTTAAAGCTTTACCAGCGTGACTCTTTAGTCATTAATAGCTGTAATGCGTTCAGTGTAGTTTAACCTAACCTGCGGATTTACTGGGTTTGCAATCTGAAACGTTGAGATCATCTGCAGGCTCAGAAAATATTTGGTAACAGATGGACAGAAATAGCAAAAGTTGTTTCAGGCAGGTACATAATATTCCTTCCCTTACTCATGCAAAAATCTTTCAAGGTAATGTGCCTATCTCAATTGCTTACGTTCGAAATTTATTGCCCCTACAGGACAGATAATGCTGTAAAGAACCGATTCTCAACTCTGTGCAAGAAAAGAGCAAAATATGAGGCCTTAGCAAAAGAGAATAAAACTACTTTTATTAACCCGAACAGAAAAAGGATCATATCTCATCATGGGTGTAACACAGATGAAGCACCAGCAGATGCAGGCCCTGTTAAGAAGCTAAGGTACAGCATGGTTTAGATGTCTGCATGCCACTGTAAGCTTTTATGATTCTTTAACAATGTATGACTCATTTATGTTGGAACTTCAGGAGATCCCATATCCCTGATCATGCAGAAAGTAACGAAGTCAGAGACAGATCTCACCTACAATGTGGAAATCAGCAACCTAGACCTCCATTTGCAGTATTGGCTCAAAATGTTCGTGATATTAATGTGGCTGGCCAGGATCCTGTATATAATGCTAATGAGGTTTCTTTTAATGGTAAGTCAGTTCTAGCAAATCTTATTTGGTTGGTTTTCTGTATTAGTTACTTTTAGAAAACCACACAAATGGGAGATTCCTACAAGGGATACTTTCCATTTTGAAAAGTGACATGTCTTGACCAATTTGGCCTGTCTTATTATTTTTCAATCTCATGACAGTTAGTAAATTGTATACTTGCTCTTTATCAACAGCTCAAAACAGCAGACTTCAAGGAACTTTTCTCAAGAAGGATGATCCCAAGATAACTGCTCTGATGCAACAAGCAGAACTTCTCAGCTCACTTGCACTAAAAGTCAGTGCTGAGAATACAGAACAAAGTCTGGAAAATGCTTGGAAGGTATATCATGCTCTGGCTGTATGGCACTTTTCAGCATACTGTGTTTTCATTGGTGTTGTACTTACAAGTACATGCAACAGTACTCATGACTTATTTGACGCACATAGGTTCTGTTTGTCCTCATATTAGAATATGTGTACTTCAGGTACTCCGAGATTTCCAAAATCGAAGCAAAGAAAATGACAGCCTCAGACAAGGTATCCCTGACAGTGATTTTCAACTTGAAGATTTTAAAGACTTGATAGAGGACTTGAGGAGCATTACTGATGGAAATCAGCCATTATGGAGGTAAGAAAAAGAAAATGTTACATCCAGGTTTCACAAGGATCTGTACCTCATAGAAATTTTGTCTGGTCATTTAACTATATAGGCAGCCTGAGCTATATGAGTCTCCAGCCAGCTCTGAGTACAGCTCAGGATCAAATCTAATGTCATATACCGCACCTGAGAAAACAGAGGAAGCTCATACTGATATTGGTTCACTGCAAAAGGACATTGAAACTGAGTTGCAGTCAATTCTCGATGAAAAGCAAAACAGTGAAGGCAAATGTGAGAAAGGAATCATTTCCAGGACAAGCATTGCTGAAGGTATTTAACAGTGATATGTGATTTAATGACCTTCAGAACATTACTTGCTATGGGAGGATAGAATTTCATGGTATCATAATTGAATGCTGTTGCAGTGGAGGTCTTCCCATCTTGCTATGAGTCAACAAACAATGATGTAGTGGTTTCTGCCTCATCTAGTATGGAGTTCAGCTCTCCTCTTCAAGTCACCCCACTTTTCAGATCCTTAGCAGCCACAATTCCTAGCCCAAAATTTTCAGAAAGTGTAAGTGACTCAACCTGTTAAGTTTTTACATTATGAGTCCAGTTGTTCAGATGAGTGATTAGCTTGTGAAGTTTTCCTTTATGTCTCTGTAGCATTGGTTGGTCATCTTTGACCGTGCTTATATGATTTAAATAATAAATTCTTATGGTTGGCTACAAATTATAGGATTAGTGATATTTGCAGTTATCAACATAGTTTAATGGAATTATCACTTTGGCTTCTGTCACCCCTACTATTACTTGCAGAATTCTATGCGGATAAATGATTGTTCTTGGCTGAATTGTGAATCTGTGATGATGAGGAGTCTGCTAATGATCAATATATTAATGGGATTTTGTGTCTCCTGATAATGGAATCATTAACTGGAAACTTCTTAAGCAATTAAATCTTGCAATACTAGGATAGAATTTATTGGTGTTCATGGTATGTTGTCTACTGCTAAACACTGAGCCATATTAGGAAAACATAACATTTGCTGCTGATTCCAAGTTGAATCATCGATCTTAGAGGAATTAAGTAAACTATATAATGCTATAGGTACTTCCTAAAGATTTAGTTATCTATGGTGAATATTAATTTTATTCAAAACTGACAGATGTGAATATTAATTGTTCAAGGATTGAGATGCTTAAAATTTGTTATTAGCATTCTAGGCTAATATCCCCAAGACTTGCAAGCCATAATCTGTTATAGATTCTCATGTTTATAAAATTGAGAACGGGAAAAAGGAGGTAGCTCCTAACATTAGGACAAGAGCTGGATTCCGTCAACCAATGTTCCTTCTCATCACAGTGTTACCGAAGCATCACTCATGGTTGTATGAAATACTGTTTAGCACAGTGGTTGGTTTATGGAAGTCATCTAGCAGTTTAGTTTTCAAGGGAACAAAGACGAAGAAACAGTTGCTATATTAGCAAAATGAACTGTCTACTATACATGACCAAAAACTAGAAAATGGGAAACTAAACTTAGGTCTAGTGTGGCTCTAGACAGCTAGCACAGCATTGATTAAACAGCTACTTAGGGATGCAATGCCTGAAACTACTTAATCTTTTCCCTCACAAGTCCCCTAAACAATCTGGCAAGCACGCCTATCTTATTAAACAAGAAATTTACAAGCAATTGGAGTCGTCCTAATAAGCTTCTCATGATTTTCCAATTACAGGGGTCGTGTAGGCATTATAATTCTCTAACTTTAGTGCAAAAACTAACCATGTCTTTTTTGTTTCTTTTTGCAGGAGAGAAATTTTCTTCTAAAAACACTTGGCGTGGAGTCTCCTTGCACCAATCCAAGCTCAAATCACTCTCAGCCACCACCCTGCAAAAGAGCCCTCCTACAAAGTCTTTAACAGACTTCCTTGATCCGTCTCCATTCTACATTGTGTGCCATCCCTTCTCATCTTTAATCACTCCCAAGACATCCAAATTGTGAGTATAGGATTGCAGCCGTCATGGCCTGAAGTTTTATGAGAGGCATATCAACATCTGCATTCCAAACCCCCCTGGTCTAGAATGCTAAGGTGCATTCTAGCCGCTCGGACACATCTAACAACGTGTTCTGAGGTCATTTTGTTTCCCTCACAAGAAGAGTATCACCCCAATACTCGCATCAAAACTCGTGTGTTCTTTATGTGTCAATTCTTTTGTTTTTGGCCTTTGATTTGTCTTGTGTACAGAACCTATAATGTAAGTCTTTAGTCAAGAGTGTAACTATACATCGGCAGCTCGTCTACAATATAATTGAAGAAACAGAGGAAAGAAGTAAAGGAGGATTAACCAGCTGATTGGATTCGTGTTGTTTTTGGGTGTGCATAGGGTATATAGACTATAGAATAAGTTTTTTTTTCCCCCTTCTGTTGTAACATAAACTTGCTATGATTGGAATGGAAAATTGTTTTGGGTTTTGGAATGCATATTAAAACTTATTTTGTATGTTTCCATTTGGCTCAAAGCCTACCATCCTACCAAACAAAAGTGAGAATTTCCACAAGCAGAACATGCACAATGCAATGCAAATGCAGTGAAAAGATAGAAGCTTGAAGAACATTCTCACTTTTACTGAATTGTTGCCCCTTCTTACGTTTTGAAGAAGCAGGAAATCTCGACCATGGATTCCTCATCCTGCGAACATGAGACAAAAAGTAAGAGACTTGAAAATGGGATAACCTGTAACACGTCGTTTCATGTGAGAGGACTTGGCTGTATGACTTGGCATTGAAGAAAACGAAAACCATCCCATGGGAATGTTGCTCTCTTTCTGAGAAAGTTAGCTTCTGAGGGGAAAGAAGGTCGTATGAACCATGTTTTTAGCAAGACTGCAAGGTAAGGCTTGTTGGTGGTGGAGGACAAGTGTAATAATGACCAAACCAAAAGCTAGCGGTAAAAGAGCGAGAGGGAACTTCATACAAAATAAAGCGCACTCATGGCTCTAACTTTATCGAGACAAAGCTTAGTTGACTATTTTGACCATTATATGCAAGTATATTGGTCCATATTTTCAATAGTTGAGTGGTCTTTGGCAGATTGTAACACACTGCTTATAACAACGCGATTGACCTTTTTTTTTTTGAGAATTTTAAAAAATTCATTAAGGAGAAATAAAATAGTGTACATCTTTAGAGAAGTCCTCTCCTAGAAACAAAATGGCGACGTTTAGAGAATGATGCTTTGGAGACGCGACACTGCAGAGGCGATGCGGTGGCTTCTATTGCCTGTCTCTCCGCACAAAGGGAGATCTCATCACATGTATGCATAATCAACTTGATAAAGACGTCAGCTTTAAACATTATGTGAATTTCCACATATTAGCAAACTATATATTAATATCAGGAGAGTTGAGGGGACAACAATGAACCTTCATACAAGACTCGATTGGAGAGGAGGTAGATCTGAAGGAGGTACGCCAATACATGTTGATATTTACAGGTGAGTGGGGTTCCTTCTAATCTTTAATAGTCTCTTTCTTTCATGAGTAGGTGGATACGAAAATCTACTTAAAACTCAGAAATAGCTATGCATGAGAACTTTCTTCTTTTTAGTAACCCATATTGCATGAAATAGCTTATAGAATACTGTGATCTATAAATAAATATAGAGGACTATATTCTCCATGAGATAGTCAGTCCTCTACTACAGTGTAGATCAAACTGATTTGTAATCA
Organism: Erythroxylum areolatum; assembly: GCA_024520975.1. Taxonomy (NCBI): domain Eukaryota; kingdom Viridiplantae; phylum Streptophyta; class Magnoliopsida; order Malpighiales; family Erythroxylaceae; genus Erythroxylum; species Erythroxylum areolatum. Next base: position 2,871,594 of record JANIJH010000001.1, read on the forward strand.
GTTGTTTCCTAATGTTAGCGATAGAGAGTTCTATAAGAGAGAGTAGAGTGTTAGATCTCTTTTTAAACCTCCTATTATTTCTCTCATTCCAAACCACTTGAAAACATGTAGCAATAACGACCATAAGAATATCCCTATCATATTTAAAGATATGCAGTTAAAATATCTCCAGTAAGATATCAGTGAGGCTGCAATATTTAGTACCAGGGCCACATGGACTAAAAATTCTAGCCCAAACCTCCTTAGAGAAACCACACTCAAAGAAGAAATGATCCTTAGTCTCATCATCTAGGTTGCAAAAAATACAAATCTTAGAAGAGGATAGGAATTTCAGTCTACCCATAGTGCTGAGCCTGTTCAACATATTTAGCCAAAGGAGAATATTTGCATTAGGTCTAAGAACCTTACTCCAAATCAGGGAACACCATCCTACTCTTGTAACTACCCCATCCCTCTACTTTTGAGCTTTCCTAATAGTAATTTCTGATATAGGTGTCCCATCCCATAAGTATAAATCATTCTCCCTGAGACTTCTATGTTAAGGAATGGGCAAAAGTCTAACTTCTTCTGAGGAGAGCATCTAATTGTCATTTCTAACTATTTCATGAAGCTTAGCTCTCTTAGGGAACCTTCTCAATAAAGATCCCGCTAACTGATTATGAATTAATGCCCTTTGACTTGTCCAGTTATCATACCATACATAAATTCTTTCCTCTGCCCCTATTTGACAAGTTATGTGCTGTTGAACTTCTTCTCTCAGTATGAGAATTTGGTTGAAGGACCAAGAGTAATTGTCTTTGATTCTTAGAGCCCAAAGAGTCTCACCTTTTAATATATAGATGCGAATCTATTTGATCCACAATGATTGTTTTTCACTAATGATTCTCTAAATTCTCTTGGTCATAAGTAAGTTGTTTTTCTTACTGATTGGCTCTAATCCCAACCCACCTGCCTCCTTTGGTTGATAAATATGCTTCCAACTCACTTTTGCAATTCCTTTCTCACCATTTCCTTTTCCCCATAAAAACTTATTTATTAGCTTTTCAACAGTTTTAATAAGCCATTTGGAGAGGAATATGTAGGAATATTAGTAAGTTTGCATTAACATAATTGCCGATTTCAGAAGCTAAAGTTTTTCTCCATAGGACAGGACTCTATTAGTCCAAAACCCTAATATTTTCTTTTTTTTTCTATTAAAGGGATACATTCACAAGATCTTAATCTCTTGGATGAGATAGGAATGCTCAAATATTGAAGAGGTCAACCTTTGTTTTCCATACCAGTTACTTGTGACAAGGAATTAGATTGGTGAGCAGCACATTTGGAAAGTATAAAATAACTTTTATGAAGATTGATACTCACTCCATACAGCTCTTTAAAAGTGTTGAGAGTACTCATTGGTAGGGAGACTGAATGAACATTTGCCCTGCTTAGAAGAATAAGATCATCTGCAAAACATAAGCTAGTTAATGAAAGCTTCTTACATTTGGAATGATATCTGAAGTTGGAGTCATTAAAAGTGTTGTGCTTCAGCATAAGGGTGAGAATCTCCATGCAAATTAGGAACAGGTAAGGAAAGATGATCCCCTTACCTAAGTCCTTTTTTGCCTTTAAACAATTCCGTGAGAGGGCTTCCATTAATCAATATTCCATAGGAGGCAGTAGTGCTGCATTATTGAATCCACATGATAAACCAATGGAAAAATTTCATAACCTCCATAATTTGTAGCAGGAATATCCAATTAACACTGTCAAAAGCTTTTTGTAGATCCACTTTAATAGTACAATTTTGATGACTTCTGTTGCGATTGTACCCTTTCAAAAACTTCTGCAATAAAAGGATATTATCCCTAATATTCCTGCTACTCATAAAAGCACCTTGATTCTCACTGATGAGTAAGTATAAAACATCCTTCAACCTATTTTCCAAAATCTTGAAGATGATCTTATAAAGGAAATTAGTACATGATATAAGTCTGAAATCACTCTAAGTGGTTAGTTTGGAACTTTTAGGGACCAAACAAAGAAAGGTTTTGTTAATCTCCTTAAGTAAGACACCATTTTGGAAAAACTCATGTATAACCTCTTTAACTAATCTCCCCAAGCGACTCTTAAGTTTTTTGAAAGAAATACCCATTCAATCCATCTAGACTTGGAGCCTTTGAGCCATTCATATTAAAAATCACCTTCTCTATTTCCTAATTCGTAACAAGTCTAATTAGCAAAGATGCTTCATGTTCAAGAATCTTGGCTATAACAAAATTCATAAGGTCTACTCCAATTCCTAAAGAGAGACCTTTTGTGCCTAAGAGATTTTTATAAAAATTCATGGCTTCCTTTGCTATTCCATCTTGTCCAAATACAATTTCACCAGCTTCGGTTTTTATGGATGTGATTCTGTTTACGTTTCTTTGAGCTAACACTGAATTAAAGAAGAATTTTGAGCATATATCCCCATCCTTTATCTAATTAATTCTAACTCTCTGCTTCAATAATGAACATTGATTATCCACTATTTGCAAATGGGTGTCAAGGGCTTCCTTTTTAGCTATAGCTAGTGTACAATTAGTAGGGTTAGTTACCAAAGATTTCTGAATTTTCAAAAGCTTGTTTTCTTACTATTTCTATCTCCTTTGTGGAGTTCTGAACTCTCTTTAAATTTAACATCTTCAATTCCTGTTTAATAGCCTTGAGCTTTTTTGAACTAATATACTGCTTAGAACCATATATCTCATACTCCCCCTTCATAATTGCTTTTTGAAAGCCCTCATATTAACCGAAAAATTGTTAAACCTAAAAGGGTGATGGATTCTGGTCATTTAAACAAGTTCATAACCATTATAGGGGTATGATCATAAATTCCAGGGTCTAAGAAATTGGCTAAGCTTTCTGAAAAAATATTTAACTAGTCCACATTAACCATAGCCCAATCTAAGTTTTCCAGATGAGCCAATTAAAGCTTTGTTTGTTTGGCCAAGTGAACCTATGACCTTCAGATTTTAAATCTATTAATACCACCTTTTACATACAATCGAACATATCGGAAGTGTAGCTGAGTAGGTTACAGTTTCCTTCTGCCTATAATATGAAAAGAGTGGTGTTAAAGCCTCCACTAACTAACCATGAAACTCAAACCGATGCCTTGAGTCTTCGAAGAGAAGTTCATAGCTCAATTCTTTGACACATTGTGTTAAAACCATAGACAAAAGTAGCCAAAGCACAAGAAATTTCTATTTTGAAGTTAGGCTTTATATGGATAAATTGCTAGCTGGTTTCCAAAACATTCACTTCCAAAAGATCACAATCATAAACAATAATATTCCTTCAATAGGCATGACATTGGTGGTTTATGAGAAACTGTCATTTGCTACCTAAACAACTTAATTTATTCAAATTTGCTTCTCTAATTTTGGTTTCCAATAAACAAAATAACAAAGGCTTTTTCTTTTGAACAAAATCCCTTATTGTATTAAGCTTAGAAGGGTTTTTTTTTTTTAATTCCTTTTACATTCTAGACTATGTCATATGAGATTACCTTTCCCTTTGGAGCCTTTCCTACTGCTCCTGTTGCTCTTCTGAGAGGTAACTTGTTCAAATTATTCCTCTTGAGTATCTCCTCTCTGTGGATGTGTCATCTGCTGGGTTTGCTCATTCTGTTGTATATCATGGTCTCTATGGCGTGGACTGTTCTCATTAATTTCCATTTCATTCTCCCTCTTATTCCCTAATGACTTATTTAAGTCACTCAATGATTATTGTTGAATTTCCCCTGGCTGAACTAAATCAGGACTATTTTCCACTTGAACACTCTCCCCATTTTTAGTTGATTCCTTTTTAGCCTGAACCTTTTTATGGTTATCTGATACTTGTTATACATCCACCCAATCTTTTTTGTTTTCTGAAAGAGAAGGTTTCCATTAGTATGTAACCATAACTTTATCTTCTTAGAGTGAATGTTCATCTACCAACTTTAGGATAAGGATGTTGTCTTTTATTTCCTTAGAAATATACATACTCACACATATCATGCAAATTTAACCCTTTTTCTCATAGTAGTGTTTTCATCCATATAGATTGGTTTTTCCAAGTAACTAGCTAATATACTCAAACCCTTAGTTGTCCAACATTCCAAAGGAATGCTATGGATATTCTCCTATATAGGAATGCTTTTCAATATAATTTTTTTCTAATTCTATGCCTGGTTGCCAATTTTAAATAAATAAAGGAAGTTGAGAGATGTACCAAAGGCCTTTTTCAATTACCTTTTGAGTTTCTGATTTTGAGGAGAGGGTAAACATTAAGTTATCCCTTTCCAATTTCTCTGGGTCCATGCTTGTATCACTAGAAAAGCAGGCCTTTTATCCATAAAAAAAAACCAACAAGCACATCTTCCCATGTCCTAACACCTTATTGCAGAATGTTTAGACTTGGAGCAAACATTAGCTTTCCTTCAATCTCAACAGGTGGACTGTAAATCAAGGAAGAGTCAGAATTGCAACCCACAACCTATTTCCAAGTCTTTTTAGCCCCTTTAGTATGTTGAAACACAATGACAGATGGAGTAGAAGGTTTAGGAGGAAAGGCAGAGGTTGAGGGAGGAATAGTTATAGAGAGGGATGGAGAAGAAGGGTGGGCTGCAGAAAGCTGAGCAGGGGATGAGTGAGTAGAATGAAGAATCGAGGAAGTAGCGGGTAGAGTGGTAGAGGTGGAGATGGGAAATTAGTCTCCATTTTATCTATTTGGAAACTAATGATGTTTTGTTTTGTAGGTCATCAAAGGAAGAATAATGCTGGAAAATAAGAGGGAATCGATGGACAAGGGTATCCGAATAGAGGAAAGGAAAGGGAAGAAAACTAAAATGTTTCAGATTTAAGATTAGGGTTGGTTGTGAGCACAAGATATCAGAGTTTCTCTCAAATCCTCATGCTTACTCTATGATTGTTGGTTTGATGTTTTAAGGCGAAGAAGGGCATGATATGTACGAAATCTTTGGGTTGATCGAGTGAAGAGTCTCTTTTAATGTACCTTTTCTCCAACCACCCCATTGCTCTCATAGCATATTTTTCCATGTATGTGATTCAGAACACAGTGTAATTTGTATATATCAATTGATGTCGTATGTTAGAAAATGAGTGAAAAGGCCATTAGTCATGATGAAAATTTTGGAAGATTCGATGTTGAGAAGTTTGACAAAAATAATATCTTAATAACTATAAAATAAACAAGTCAATGCGAAGATTAATGTGAGTGATTTTCCTGATTTTGCAAAAACATATCAAAAGACTGATTGGTATGCTTTAAAGTTAGCAAAGAGCATCTACACTTGTCGACGGATCGTAGGATTGGCAATATCGTCAAACCCAAATGGCTAGAGGCACATGTAAATTTTTTTATAGCAAATTCATTTGAAGAATGATGTAGAGACACACTCACTCCTTTTGGAGTTTCATGGTAAAAGAATTTTAAAAAAATATGTTAGTCTTTAATGGCATCTAGGCGGGTGAGGGTTGAATTGAGTGTTTATAAAATTCAAGAATTTTTCTAACTAATGTATTCAATTAAAAAGAAGCAATATAAATATGAATGCAGAAATTGTATAACATAAATTACCCAAACAATAAAAATTTAAAAAGGAGAGGGAAGATAGAATACAAATCGATTTATAGTAGGTTAACAAGTAATCTTATGTCTACTCTCAAGACCTTTTTTAAAATTTGACTATCCTTCATCTTTCAAGGCCAAAAATAACCTTTGTACAATCTTTTATGGTAAAGAGAAATCCTTCTTACAATTTTATTTCAAGGTGAAGAGGAATCTTAATCTTACTTAGAATACTCCCAAGTACAATATCTAACACCCTAAGAAAAGATTACATCTTAATAGTATCTCATTTATTCACTTGATAACTTAAATGACTCATTCACACAAATACGAGATAATAATGAACACATGAATGAAAAAACTCTTTGAAATGTGTATATATAATGCCAAAAATTTTATTGATACTAAAACTAATGAAAAAAAAAAACTTATTTATAGTATTTTGGAACCCTTCCTAGCTATTGGTGTAGCGCCCCCTTACCGTAGGGCACACACCGGGTCGCCCGTGGGTCGTCCGACGAGTATCCCACAATAAGGATGCACTACGCTCGATCAATCCTATGATCCATATGGCATCAATACAATAAAATCCACAATATGAAAATCACTGAATTTAAAAATAACCAAAATGCCTTTCTCATTTCATAAAATCAGTCTGAAATATAGACGAGTCTATCAGTTCCCTACAGTCTAATTACAATATTCCAAAAAGGAAACTGATACAAAAGTCTATACTATGTCAGCCCCAAAATCAATCCCAGCTGACCGACCTGTGTGCCATCACTTCTCTTGCCAACGCGCTCACACGGCAGGAAAAGTTTATCTCTGGAGCTAGGAGTCTACTCTATCAGTCCTGAAAAATAAATGCAATTTTGGGTGAGTTTGCGAACTCAATGAGAAACCATCATCGATGGTTCGCTCAATTCATGCATTACGCAAACTGCGTATAGCACATCACAGTAACATTAAGGACATCACATAGCAGTTTACCATTTCTCATGCCATCACGGAACTCAGTAATTATCACACATCAGTTAGCACATTTGTATGCAATGCATATGTGACTCTTTTCCAGTTTATTTCAGTGTTGTGACTGAGCGCTTATTCAGTGACAGTGTTCAGT
>JANIJH010000001.1:2899471-2910708 GCA_024520975.1 Erythroxylum areolatum
TTCCGTTTTGCTCCGCTTTGTTTTGCGATGTATGATTCCGTTTTTCTACGTTCGCTTCGTAATCCGATTTGTTCTTCACTCCACTTTTATTCGTTCCGCCTCTTTGTTTCCGTTTTTGTTTCCGCTTTTTCGGTTGGGATCCGGTCTCCAGATCGGGTCCCAACATAACTATTAATCCTCCTAAGTTGCGTACAAGCATTATGTTAGTTAGTTTAATGATCTTGCCTTGAAAACCTCAACAACTACTGTCATCATTTTAAAACAAAGTTCGAATTCTCTCAAGATAAGTTTGACAACTACTATCATCAACCTAGCTATAAATCAATTAATTTGGCAACTACTACCATCAATTAATCAAATTGCATCCAAAAATCCCTTATAAACCTTAATTTTGGATCTTAAGATTTATGAGTTCAGATTAGCCATTAAAGGATCAGAATTCAAACACATGTTTGTAACACACAAACATAAGAATCGATTACGATTAAATCCTCATAAATTAAAATTGGTTCGAAGGGTAATACCTTTTACAATTGAATTAAATGTTTAGCCACACATACCTTGAACAATTCGGTTACCACCCGATTCTTTAAGGAATTTGTGTCTAAAATAGAAAAGAAGAGAAGAAGAATTTCAGCTAGGATTTTAGAGAAGGACTTCAGCTACGATATGAGAGAACTACCCAAAGGAGGTTGATGCTAAACCTAGAGACAAAAGTCATGTTTTATATATCTCACAATGATGAGGTGCCTGACCTAAGTTAGAGACAAACAATGAAACACATTGTTGTCAATTTTTTAGGGTCAAATTTGATAGTGCATAAAAAGAAAATGGTGGCGATTTAGGAGCTCAAATTTTATCAGTCACTTTTTATTTGAGTTACCTTCAATTTGAGACTTGAATCACTGAATTCCACTATTTGAGTCAAAAGTTATGATTGAAATATCGTTGAAAGGTCATTTTAGCGATCCAGAATCCGATGCAACTTTTGGGAATTTATTTCTCCTAAATTCTAGCTCAGACAAATCTTCAATTGGTCCCAAAGAATCCATCAATGAGTCAAGAATTTAATTATGAAATTTCAGAACTTTTTGCTAAACCAAATTCGAGATAAAAAATCTCACATTGACTAGAGGTCAAGTCTACCAGAAATCCAAAAATAGTACAATTCGAGTCTATTTGTTTCATTTATGCATTTTACGTCAACGAACCTCAGATAATGCTAAAACATGATAAACCAGCTATAGATGAACATAAAATGAACGTAAATGACTCTAAATTAAGTCCTAAAGATATATGAAAATATGAGTGTATCACTTCTCCTTTTAAATATGTAGATTTTATCTAGTGGAGGTATGATGTATCCAACTAGTGCATTTCAGAATATCGGTCTCTTAAACCTTCGATTGTATACCATATGTATCAACTTGAGGTTTTGTCATATCTAGATGTTAATTTATGGTTATTGAATTTCTCTAAGTTCTACCTCATTGTCATTAATTTTCTTAAGAATAAAATCTCTTTCTAGAAATGTAGCATATCTTAAGACAAACACATTTAGCTCAAGATGAAGGTAAAATTGATATTCGATACTCTCTTTCGGATACCCCACAAAATTTCATTTATCTAATTTAGTTGAAAGCTTATCAGATGCTGCATAATTCATCTAAGCATCACATCCCCAAATCTTCATAAGTGCCATATTCCCAAATCTTCAAGTGTGACAACTTTGATCTATGACTAATCCATATATCATATGATGTCTTATTAATCGATTTGGATGGAACTCTATTGAAAAGGTAAGCAATAGTTTCAAGGGCATATCTCCAAAAGGAGATAGGAAGGACTGTATGACTCATTAAAAAAAATCTACTAGAGTATAATTTCTCTTTTTAGACACATCATTATGTTGTGGAGTTACAGGAGGAGTCTATTATGATAGAATCTCATTCTCTTTTAAGTAACTAAGTAACTGATGGTCTAAATATTCACCACCTCGATCTTATCTAAGTGTCTTAATAATTTTAACATTTTGTTTCCTAGTCTCCAGTCTAAATTTTTTGAACTTTTCAAATGATTCAGACTTTTGCTTCATTAACTATACATAACCATATCTAAAATAATCATCTACGAGCATAATGAAATATGGAAATCCACCTCTAGCTCAACTAAACATAGGCCATACACATCTGAATGTATAAAAACAAGAAATAGGAGGCTTCTGCAAAAGCACCAAAGCCAAATGGTGGTGTGAAGAATAAGGACATTGATAAGGGCACATGTTTACATTGTAGAGATTTTATTGCTCTTAGAAGAATCCTATATAAGAACATAACTTAATTCCTTTTTAAGGGATCCCTATTCAGTCTCAAACATATTCAGCAGATCATGCAATGACACATCCTTTTGAGTCATATAAAAGTTGATAATGAACTGTGAAAAGCTAAGAGTAAGAGATTGAAGCATCAAAATAATGCTTAACCCATGGTCTATAACATAACTAGATTGACTTAATTTTTCAATATAACTAATCATCTTCAGTTAAGCAATCATCTTCAGTACATGTAGCTTAATTGAAGATCCTTATACCATCTTACTTTCGTACAATGATCTAAAAGTCTCGTAACTTTCCACCTTATTTTATGCACCAAACAACTCCTTGCGATGCATATTAAGATAGGAGCATCCATGTTTTCATATTGTTTCCTGAAGCTCAGGAGATAAGCTAGTCAATATAATATATTAAGCTTGTTCAACATTATCAATATAAAGCTAATATGATTCCCATACTTCATTAGCATCCAAGAAGCTTGACAAGGATAGATCACTACTCATCTTCTTCTGGCAATTAAAAGACATAAAAGAGAAAGTATTAGTTTATGCGACAAAATAAAATAAAATAAAATAAAGAATTTAATAAATATTTAATTACTCATACTATTTTATTCAAAATAATAGCTCTCATTATTAAGTCGAAAATTATCAAATAATTTTCTACTGGGCTAAGATCCTATCCAAAGATAGTTGATCTTGAATTTGCTGAACAATCAAACTAAATTTAATTTAAGTAGGTAATAACTTTATCAATCACATATGATTCGCTAGGTAACAACTCTTTACTAAAATATATCTTATATATTATTCCAAAACTTATCTCTAAATTCATATGATCATGAGTTTGCTCATCCAAATCATACAAAATTATTTAAGTAGGACATATTAATTTAAGATAAAATACAATTAGGTTAAAGGGATCTTAAGTTTGCTCAACAATTTTTACAATAAGCAAACCTCTGGTTTTACCTTAAATAATGAAAGGTAACTATCACATTTTTAACGTGTACTTAATATTCGATTAAAAATTTATGTCTCATAAAAATAATATAATCTCATTATATTAATAATTTCTAACATAATCAAATTATGTAAGAAATCCTTTAAAACCTTTTTCTTGATTATGTTTATTGATCTAATAGCTAATTTAATATAATAATTCAACTCTTTGAAAAATTAAACTAAATTCTAAAATATTCCAAATAAAAATGATCCTTTGAAAATAATTTTAAATATTTTTCCAAATTTATTAGGAATTTAAACCAATTTAATCTTCAGTAAATCAAATTAATTAAAACAAATATTTAAAACACATAAAAATTAAAATAAAATTAATTCAGATAAAAGAATGCAATACATACAATATACACATGCATAAATTTACACACACGTCTAGAAATCCGAACCATGAACTTAGCTAAAGTGACATGCTTTCAAAGGTTTTCCAGATATCAAATAACCAAAATGTTCTGATTCAACACTGATTTGAGCATGCAATTTTTAGGTTTCAGAAGCAAATATATATATATATATATATATATATATATTTGAGGCAGAAGATTTTTCAGAAGTCACAAAACAAATTACTACATCTTTTTCTTAAACATGTATTCTATTTTTTCATAAAGCTAGATCACAATAAGCCAGAAGCATAAGTGGGCATATGATTAAGCCGTTCTTATCATTTTATAGGCCCTGGATAAAATAAAAAAGCCCTAACAAATCAGCAATATACTTAAGTTTACATGTTTGTATGAAGCATAAATGATTCTTTATAACATATTTAAATATTTAATAAGCTAAAAATACATTAAAAATTAAAAACTTTACCTTTAAATTATACTTAGAACTCAGAAAATAGAATTGTGAAATTTTTTGTTGTTAATTTTTGAGTTAAAGTATCTTAAATATATATATTAATGAAAATAAAGAAATTAGAAGATAAAAATACACCTAAATACTTTAAAACTATTTATAAATGTAGCATGTTAACGTTAACTTTGATCAATCTTGGAAGTTGCTTCGTCACCGCCAGAGATAATATAGCTTCCAAAACAATATTTGAGAAGATTCTAAATTATATAACGTTTATTACTCTTAAAAACGTCAACAATTTTCACCAACATTCTCTACATTTATTACTACATCTCCATTAAGAAGAGTATGGACCTCTGGCTAATTAACCAAACATTAAACGATAGGGTCATTTTTTATGGTGGGCTCTGGGTAAGTATCTTGTCTGTCCTTGCCCAGGGTCGACACTGCATATGATGGAGTTTCACTTTCTAGAAAACTAATTCCAAAGAATCAATTAAATAAATAATCATAATCACTTGTCTTAAACCTTAATTTTTATTAAATCAATAACAGGCAAACCATTTAATCAAGTTAAATAACTAAATATTTGAGAGGGAGTAAGAAAGGGTACTAACTCCCTTATAATAAGATATATTCTTTTTGGAGTGGTTAAGTCTTGCATTGTTTGATTAGATGTCATGCTAATGTAAGATTGATTCCCTAATCATTTTGTCTAAGAAATAATGGTAAGTCACGAATCTACTGTCAATCTTTTTGGTTTACCCTTTTTTCTTCCAACCAATAAATCAAAGTTGAGGTCAATTGAGGGCAGACTTCTCACTGTCGTTTTCATATCAGGTCCTTATTTGACTGCTTCTCAGGACGGACACGTAATTAGTGTGTATTCACACGCAGGCAAAAGACATCCAGTTCCAGTTGTTGAACAGCAGACGAATCGTCGGCATCTCGTGTTGACCATTTATAAACTTGTCATAAAATGTCAAGTAAACTTTGATTAAGTTAAATTTACTTAAATGAAATCTGAATTTTAATCTCGAACACCACTAATTCGCCCTTCGCTTCGATCCGAAATACGCATGGCTTGAGTTTTAGGAAACTTCTAGTTGACTAATATGCGTCGAGAATTTTGTAAGAAAAATTATTTTTATGTTAGGAAGAGAGTTGAAGAAGAAGTTGGTCATTAAAATTTAAAAAATTCAATCAAATATTAAACCGTTCTAAAATCGATTATTTCCTGGGAATAAGCAGAAGCTCAGTGGCAGTGTGAACCAAGATTGTGCGTTTGCAAGTGAGTTGGTGTAAAAGCCATCAATATTCCAATGTTGTGGGTTGATGTAACTGAACAAATGCATATTGGTTTTTTCTAATATTTATAAAAAGTTGACTTTTGTTGCTCCAACTAGTCAACTCTGTCTTATGGTTGGAGGATGATGTCGTGGCGTGGAACCCAAGCATTTCAAAACTGGTCCCATCTGACCGTCAATTGCTGAGTCCGCGTGTCTTTATTGTCTCACAGAAATTTCATCCCAAATTCTCCTCATCAAGCCAAACTGGAAATTCCCAAAATGTCCCCATTTCGAGAATTTACAAGTTAGCGAGTGCATAAAGCGAAAAAGTTTTGAAAAGAAGGGCATTTACGTAAAGTGAGTAATATCTAACAGCCAGAACTGAATAACGAAGGAAGAGGTGGCCTATACGTAATTGGAAGACAAAGTCGACACGCGCTCAGTCTCGCGTCAGCTTTTGCGAAGTGTAGTATGTATTCTACTATTCTTACAGATGCAAACGATGTTCCACTCTCTGCGTGCGCTGTCGTCCCTTCTCAAACTCGGCTTCCTGTTCCTGAAAGCTATCCACCCACCTTCTCTCTTCTTTCCTTATTTTCCACTTGACCGACCCTACTTTTCATACGAGAAAAACCACTGAGTCGTTTTACTTGTGCTTCACCTTCTCCATGGGGTTGGAATAGTCGGAAGTTGTATGATATGGTTGATAATTGCATCTGATTGTTAGAAGTTAGAACACGAAATCCAAGTTGAAGAGGATCGCCGGAATGGGTAACTGCTTAGACTCTTCTGCTGCTAAAGTTGACACCACCCAGAGCTCTCATACTCCGTCCAGTAAAGGTCTTTCCTTTTATTTGGTTTTCTTTTTCTTTTTTTTCTCTTTTGTGCTCTTAGGTTTTGGGGCCTTACCCTTACTGTCTTGCTTGTTCAGTGCTCGTGTTTAACGGGTTTTGCTTTGTTTTCACGCAAGGTTCGTGCTTTTCTATGGTTTTTGTCGATGAGGTTTGGATGTGTTGACTTGTGCTTTAATTGCGAGCTTTTCTTTGTGGGACTTGGCTATGGCTTGTCTTCATAGAATTATAATTGTAAAGTGTGGCCTTAGATGGTAGATTGATTTTGTTGATATGGCAAGCTTTTCGCTTCATCTCCATGAAGCATAATTCTTTCACTTTTCAAGCAATAGTAATATGTATTGGTTTTGTGGGTCGTTTTGCTAAATATGGCTAGTTTAGTGATTTCTATCCTATAATATGGTTCAGGAGTTACTGTTTATGCATTTTGGTTAGAGAAGCTAATATCTTTTTTACGATGGTTGGCTTTCTTTATAAATTCTTGATTTCTGAATCCTGGAAATGTTGGTGAATGGACCCGGGTAATATGTATTGTGAGATTCATTAGTTGGGATATCATTTGATATATTCCATCTCTTGAAATTGATATGAATCGAATAGTTGTCTGCAAATGTTAGGGGCTTGATGATTTGAAAGGTCAAACTTGTCAGTTTGTGCCTCTGATTTGGATATGCCCTCTCTAGCTAGAATTAGATTTATTCTTAATAAATAGGAGTCGATCATGGCGGAATTCCTTCCAATTTGATTGTTTTGAGTTGACAACTGTGGTGAGTATGTTGGTAACAGATGTTCCGGGCGCAGAAAAAGAAACTTATATTTCACAAACATTCTCTTTGATTTAAGAGCTCAAAGTCTTAATACAGTAAGATAGTTAAACCTTTTTCTTGTATGTTTAGTGTAACAGTAAAGGCATGGCCAAGCCGGAGGCATGATGCCCGAGTTTCCATTTTCCATAATATGACATCAAAACTGAAACTCTGCTCAGTTTCCATTTTCCATAATTTGACTTCAAAACTGAAACTCTGCTCCTCTTTCTTTAATTGTGTGCATTAGGTGCTTCAAGACTATCTAGCAAAACTAGCCGTTCATCTGTCCCTTCCACTTTGACTATCCCATCATGCAGTGGAAAGAGCAATTTTGACAGCCTTCCCACACCAAGAACTGAAGGTGAAATATTGGGGTCTCCAAATGTAAAAGGCTTCACATTCAGCGAGCTAAGAAATGCCACTAGAAACTTCCGTCCTGACAGTCTTCTTGGTGAAGGGGGATTTGGTTATGTTTTCAAAGGTTGGATTGATGAACATACATTGACTGCTGTGAGGCCTGGGTCGGGAATGGTTGTTGCAGTCAAGAAGTTGAAACCTGAAGGTTTTCAGGGCCACAAAGAGTGGTTGGTAAGTTTCTTATTCTTTTTGCCCCCCCCTATTTTTGTACAAGTTTGTTTTCTTTAACGGTACTTCTCATAATGAAGATTTTCTTTTTCACATAAATAATAAATTTCGTGTTATAGACAGAAGTAAATTATCTCGGGCAACTTCATCATCCAAATCTCGTGAAACTGATTGGATTCTGCTTAGAAGGTGAAAATAGGCTGCTGGTCTATGAATTCATGCCTAAAGGGAGCTTAGAGAACCATCTGTTTAGAAGTAAGTAACTTTGAATTTATTTAGAATCTTTTTCTTTGCCTACCTTTTCTTTAAGTTAGTTTCCTTTCGAAAAATGGTCCTGCTGTAGTTGTCCAGAAACAGGTAAGCAAGAAGACACTCTGCTATTGCTTTTCTTTGTATAGTGAAGCCTTTTTGTCTTTTGACATAAAGTGACTGCAGTTCACAAAATTGTTATTTCTGGAATTATTTCAAAATAATGGGAATCTCTATTTCCCACAGTGCTAGGTAAAAGGTTAGTTATGTTATTGTCTCTTTCCACCTTAGGTAGATACTTTGTCTGTGGTCGGTCACTGTCGGACTTTGATCCCTCTTGCAAGTATCATGTTAATCCTCATCCTTTGATTTGCTAACTCTATCACTCTCGCTAGCCCTTTTCCTGTTTCCTTCTTTGATAGACGAAATATACATTTATTTGGTTCAAGGGTAAGTGCCTTTTTAATGAAGAAGAAAAGTTGGGACTTGAGTAGTCATGATGACCAGGAGACTCTCTTTGGGGGATCATCTATCGTTGCTTCTGAATTTCCATTTAATCTATGGAGCTGTTATCTCAGAGGTTCCTACTGCTGCTTTGTGTTGTAGTCTAGGCCTTGCCTCACTATGAGCTACTGATCATTGCCTTGAAATGCCATCAACTACTCAACTACGTAACTAGAAGCAAGGCTCTCCTCATATTTCAATGTTTTGAATTTCTCAGGATACAAACAGCTGCTTTCATTTGGGTGCTGACCTCCTGTACATGGTTAACAGACACTAGTACATAGAAATGGACAAATTTTGTTGTGCAGTGCATTGATGGACTGACTGAAAGACCTAAATTGGAAAAGTTATCCATGACAAAATTTCATTCTGAATTTCCTATATTTGGTTTAAAAGTGGCTTTGAATGGAATGTGCTGACTATGAAACTCTTGTGCATACGGTGTAGAAAGCTATCTGATCTTTGATGTCAAATTTTGATTTTTAGGAGGGCCACAACCCCTGTCATGGGCAGTACGGATGAAAGTTGCCATAGGTGCTGCTAGAGGGCTCACTTTCCTTCACGATGCAGAGTCCCAAGTTATATATCGTGATTTCAAGGCTTCTAATATTCTACTTGATGCGGTATGCCGAGCTTAAAGTGCATGAATTCATGCTCTTGTTGTTTTCTTCATGTTCTTCTTTGCCTTTTAACTTGCATGATCTTTTACAATGATTTAAAATTAATATCCTGGCATTAAAATGCTTTGTTTGCAGGAATTCAATGCAAAACTTTCTGATTTTGGATTGGCGAAGGCAGGCCCCACTGGTGATAGAACTCACGTGTCAACACAAGTTGTGGGTACTCATGGGTATGCAGCTCCTGAGTATGTTGCCACAGGTCTGCCAGTTGGCCTTTTTTCCTTGATATTTTAAAGCAGATTTAAATTCTTAATTATCTCTAATTCCCACAATTATGTTGCAAAATAAGCTAATTTATTAAAGATATCTTTTTTTTGTGAACTAACACTTTATATCTTAAGTGAATCAATACTGGGTTGATCATTAGCTAATGACTGTTGTTTGATGACTTGTATCCTTCTTAGGTCTTCCGAGAAAAAACTTTTAGTTCTGGAGCGATAGTTGTTAAGAAGGTTCTTTACTGAAAGATGTTGAAAAGGTCTGTCACTGCAAAGATGTGGTAGTTCATGAAAAACACAGATTCCAGAGAACAAGCGTAATACTTAAATAAATCATGGTGATATGAGTGCCAAAGATGGCTTTCTTAGAATGTCTTGCTCTTGTTGTATTTTCTGAAGGAGAGATCTATTTCTTTGTGTTGCTTGTTTTTACATTTTGCCTCAGAATTGTGACTTCTTTTATTTTCCAATATGATCAGGTCCATGATACTAATGTATGCATTTACATTCTAAGTTTTTACAGACGATTTGAGCATGCTCTGATTTAATATCTTCACAGATAATCTGTAACCGGTCTTGTACATATATTCATTTTAAATGTTGTATTTTGAGTCAATTTATCTGCGTGACATAGCTTCTTTTACTCAACAGGCCGGCTGTCAGCCAAAAGTGATGTCTATAGTTTTGGGGTTGTCTTACTTGAATTATTGTCCGGGAGACGTGCTGTTGATAAAAGCAAGGTTGGTTTGGAGCAGAGTTTGGTAGATTGGGCTAGACCCTATTTGGGTGACAAGAGGAAAGTATTCCGGATTATGGACACAAAATTGGGAGGTCAATATCCTCAGAAAGGAGCCTTTATGGCCTCAAACTTAGCCTTACAGTGCCTAAACAATGAAGCCAAGCTGAGGCCTCGCATGTCTGACGTATTAGCAACTCTGGAGGAAATTGAAGTTTCAAAAACTGCAGCGAAACATTTTCCATTGAATCATCCAGCAGTTCATTCACCTGTTTGTAGGTCGCCATTGAGGCAGCATCAGTCCCCTCTTCGTTTTACGCCTAATGCATCCCCATTGCCATCTCACCGACAGTCCCCACGATTACGCTGAGTGAAGAATATCATCATCTGTAAATTGTTTTGAATTGCTTCTGCATGGATGTAGAATTTGATAGGCTGCCTAACTTGATATAATTTTGAATCCAGTGTTGTTAAAGCATATTAGCACCGATAATACTGTAGAAGATTGTACCAGTGTTATAGGAGATTGTAGCTTTCTTACACAGCAGTCATCTGCATAACATTTGTAGGAATCTAGTTTTGATAATATCTTGGCTCATTCTGTCATACAATTTTTTGTACAATTGTTTAGCTTGTCCTGGCAACTGGTAAGTGGCAACATGAAAATGACATATTGTGGTAATTGGGGTTGCTCTAGGGCACTAGTTCTATCTGCTTGGAATCTTAGTAAGACTGTGTTTGGTTGTTGTCCCTATTGGTGGGGACAGATGACAGGGACACAAAAGTTCCATACTCCGTTGTGTCTGCTTGCTGTCTCTACTTATTTTTGTTCCGTCTTTGGAGCACAGGGATATAAATTTTTTATACCTCCCATAACTGTGGTACAAAATTTTTCGTCTCCGTCTCTAAAACAAAACACAAGTAATTTCTAGGATTACCCCTCTCCTAACATAAGCAATTTTTTATTCTTAATTATATTATTAAGCTCATCATCATCATTATCATCGTCATCATTAATTTATCATTATTTTATTAATTATAAATTTTGTACTTATTATTATTATTATTAATAATTATTGTTGTTATTATTAATTAATTATTGCTTATTATTATTCTTTTTATTAATTTTATTATACGAAATTAATTACCTTATTATTATTATTATTATTA
>JANIJH010000001.1:2913158-2924535 GCA_024520975.1 Erythroxylum areolatum
TTCACTTTGATCCTCTTCTTCACTCTAACCGAACTTGCAATCTCCTCCACAATCTTCAACATAGCTGGCTGCATGAAACAACACAAGTCAACAAACCCAAAGTCTGAGAGCTTGGCATTGAAGTCCTGAAACCAACATTGCTCATGGTTTAGTGAAACAAAATAACAGCACCTGAAAATCTGCAGATTTATCAGAGGCTTGGTAATTAAAATTCACACTGTCAAGCAGAATATTTGAGGCTTTGACGTCACGATGAATGATCAGCTTTCGATTGTTGTGAAGATGTTCTAAGGCCCTCGCAGCTCCAACCGCTATCTTGATTCTTATTGACCACTAGTTGCTTCTCATGCTCTGTTTAAACCCACCAAGAATTTGTATCAGTATTGTTCACTCCGTATTGTTTTTACCCGAGTTATTCGTATGATCTTGCTTGGAAAATTGTGTAAAGTTACTTACCTCTGCAAAGGTGTGCATCCAAGCTACCCTCTGCATGTACTCGTACACCAACATTTTACGCTTGCCTTCACAGCAGTACCCTATGAGGTTGGCTATGTTTGGATGATTCAATCTGCTCAAGATTTTGATTTCATTCTGGATGGGGGAGGGGAGAGAGAGAGAGAGAGAGTAATGCGAGTTTGAGAATTGACAGACCAGACCAGCCATTCATGGTGTCCTTGTCGTCTATCTTTTTTAAGTCTTGACAGCTATTGCAGATGCTCCATTACTTGGTTTTGCAGTTCTCATGGTGGAAAAGTTGATATACCCTTTATAAACTTCACCAAATCCTGCGTGGACAATAAAGTTCTTCTCACTGAAGTTTTGGGTGGCAGCTTTTAACACGCTGTAGGGAAAACAATAGCATTTCACCTTGTATTCGTGCAGTGCATCATCTTTCTCATTCACTTCCCAGATGAGCCAGCCCGTTGCAGTGGCTGGAAAACTATCTTTCACATTGCAGTGGCTGGAAAACTATCTTTCACATGCTTACTGCCTCTGACTACATGAAGAAACACTTTAAATAATCAAAATTAGATTCAGAAGGAAAGTATACAGAACATTTTACACCAAGGTTTTACATAGTGAAGCGAGTGATATGATTGCATCAATTTCCAACCGTCATTGTTTCAATAACGTTCTAATAATGACTGACAGCAATATTTTGACCAACTCTACTGTCAGAAGGAGCTTGGACTCTGACAACCTCATTTTCATCACCTGGATCTAAAAGACGAAGGCAGGACTAGGACTAAGTGTACCTTTCAGAGAGTCGGAAGAAACAGTTAGAATCCCGGCAGGAAATGGCTTGGAACTTGTTCTGCAGCCAGAAATTTGGATTCCATCTTCTGCTTGAAGAGAAACAAAAACACAAAAAAGCATCGTTTCACAATCAATGAGTGGAAATATCGACAACGTAGTAAGTACGAAATCAAATATGAATAAAACAGGAGAAAACCAGTGTCAGGTTGAGGAAAGTCAGATAGTTTGTTGGTGGATTTATGAGCATGTTTCCTTAGGCAAATCCCCATGACCACCACTCATTTGTAAGGGGAAAAAAAAGACGAGGTCTTAGGCAGAAGTTGACGTAAGTGACATGTAGCAAAGTTGAGAGACTGACGGTGGTATGCTAGGAATTGTATAAAACGTTAATGGAGAAGATTTTTAAGGGTCTGCCCTCGATAAAGCTGATGATGGAATGGCCAATGCTAGGAATTGTGAGGAGTTCCAAGCTAACTCAATCAGTGTGCCAATATTAATTTGTTTACTTAAAGAACAACTTGGTTCATTACGGAAAAAAGAGGGC
Organism: Erythroxylum areolatum; assembly: GCA_024520975.1. Lineage (NCBI taxonomy): Eukaryota > Viridiplantae > Streptophyta > Magnoliopsida > Malpighiales > Erythroxylaceae > Erythroxylum > Erythroxylum areolatum. Next base: position 2,914,960 of record JANIJH010000001.1, read on the forward strand.
AAACTATAACAAAGTTAGTTGGGTTTGGGCTAAACTGCTAAAGGGTTGGTCTTGCTTTCTCCAAAATGGTGTTCGCTCTTCCACTTTCTATGCATAAGCCCGATGGGTTCAAATGTTGGAGTATGACAAATCCAAAATGCAAATTGAAGTAGAAAAGAAAAACTAAAACGAAGGTCAATCAACAGAAATATTGCTTAAATCCGATTTCAACTTCGATTTGTTCAACTTGGACCGGCGGTCTCGAAACTAAAACACCTTTCACTTTGGTTCCTCGCGACTAGTGATTGAATTTTCCTCTGAAACGACCACCCCTACGCAGGTGTTTTTCAATCAAGTTTTATTCTTGAAGTTTTCTTTTAATAGGTTTCATCTGCTTGGCTAGTAAATTTTATTGTGTAATTCTTGAGTTTGATTAATTTCTTAGTTTTGATCTGGGTTTTATTTTGCTTTCGGAGATTTGCAGGTTATCATGGTAATGTTGGGGACCGTGTGATTGTTAGGAGCGAGAGAAAAAGAGAGAGATTCTTGTGTGTTTTAATAGTTGGAAGAGAATGGTGTTGGTATTGGCTATAGGGGACCTCCACATACCTCACAGGGCAGCTGATCTGCCTCCAAAGTTCAAGTCTATGCTTGTGCCTGGCAAGATTCAGCACATTATTTGCACTGGCAATCTCTGTATTAAAGTAATCATACTCCTCCTTGTTCCTCATTTCAATTTCAGTTTTCTTATCTTCCTGCTTAAGCTTTATTTAGAGTTGCATGTATTGCACATAATGAGTTGTTACAACTTAAAGTGCTCTGGTTCTCCTTCTCCCAATGTTTGGTTGATTATTGTCCATTACTAATTCACGTCTACTAATTGAAGTGGACTTTTGGTTTGTCTAATTGTTTTATGAATCAGTATGTGGTTCTTGTTTAAGTTCTGGACCTTTCTTATTGTGGGTATTATAGAACTTTTGAGGAGACCATTCATATTTTGATTTGTTGGATTATGTCAATATGTGAACCATTGTCCTCTTCTAATGGATTGTCATTCAATAACTACATATGGGCTGGGTTAGTAGATGTGCGGATGTGGTAACAGAGTCTTGGAGAGAGCACATATGCTGTGTAATAGAGAGCTCCTGAGTATACCTATAGTCTTTTGATTAGACTGCTGCAAACCCAAACAAATCGTTTAGTTTCCTTCACAAATTGAGTATGGACCCTTACTACCTTTGATCACCTCGAGCAAGGTAAATTTATTTTCATGACGATGAAATTCTCCCTGTAATCTTTCTCATCAGTTCTTGCATGTTGTTTGAAGAAATTCTCTCTTATAAGTATATAGCTTGTTTTCCTACAAAAACCTGTATCCTTCTTCTTTTCTTCCTATCTTTAAATGTACATATCTGTATTAAATATTGATGAACACCGGCATGTGTCTTGTGGAACACATTTTTATCTAGTAATTGAACTAAGTGATTTGCCTCATCAGGAAGTGCATGATTATTTGAAGAGCCTCTGTCCTGATTTGCATATTACAAGAGGTGAATTTGATGAAGAATCGCATTATCCAGAGACTAAGACCCTTACTATTGGCCAATTTAAGCTCGGAATATGCCACGGTCATCAGGTTTGGATTTTCTTTGTATTAGTTTAACCTAATATTGATCAGGATTTTGCTTTTAATCCTCTTCACTTTATTGCTAAATAGAAGAAATTCACCTTTACAGATGACAGATTGTGATAAGACACTCAGTTTCTTACAATTACCATACTTTGATTTTGACAATGGGTTATGCCATGGGGAAAAAGGAAATCATGGTTTTGTGTCATGATACTGCTTTGTACAATTTTCTATTGGTAGTGTCTTCGAGAATATGAAGTTGTGTATCCATTGATACATAGAGTAGACTTCCTGTGCTGAAGTGTTAATAACTGTCCAACGGGAAACTCTGATAAAAGATCAGGTGTGTGAAGAAGTGAAGCTTTTTTTTTTTGCTATACGTTTTTTGTATACCTGTTCTGCAAATACAACTGTATTTTCTGAGAACATCTTCAAGTAATAAAGAAAACCAGTTCTTTGATTCTGGTTTTCATTTTTCAGTCATTAGATCAGGGAATTAACTTCATCTAATTGCAATGAAATACTCATAAAGCAAAAGGGTCTGATTTTACTTTCAGTTTGCATATTTTCCTTATTCTCTCTTATGCTAACATACAACCACCAATTTTTACGTAGGTCATTCCATGGGGAGACTTGGATTCTCTAGCAATGCTACAGAGGCAACTGGATGTGGACATCCTAGTCACTGGCCACACCCATCAGTTCAAAGCCTATAAGCATGAGGGTGGTGTGGTAATAAACCCCGGCTCGGCAACTGGTGCCTACAGCAGTTTCACGTATGACGTGAACCCGAGTTTTGTGTTAATGGACATTGACGGCTTGCGTGTTGTGGTGTACGTGTACGAACTAATTGATGGAGAAGTCAAGGTTGACAAAATTGATTTCAAGAAAACAGCTACCACACGCTGATAATGCTTTGACTCCTGCAGTTCCTTTATATTTTACCATGTTGAAAGGTGCTTACTTGGGATGACAGCTGATGTCAAAAGAACACTTTTTGGAATGTATAAGGGTTTCATGATTGTTGAGATTGAGATCGTTTCTTGTTTGCTTTCTGAAATAAGGCATACTAAGGGTTTTCGTTGCTTGATAGATAGGTATTGGAATATGGAGTCATCCCCTTTTTGTTGAGGTCAGAGATCAATTAACTTGTAATTAACTCGATGGTACTAATATACTTGTGTGTTATAAAAAAGCAAATCAATTATTTCAAAAGGAATATTTAGAATTAACTAGGTTTAATCACGAATGAATCCGATTCCAGAACAAAGTATTACACCAGACTCCAAATCTCCTTTTCTCGTTCGGATTAGGATTCCTGAAACTCATAAGTAACAAGTATCAGACTCCGTATTGACGTTATAAAGAAAATTGGATTGGGTTTCTCCCAGAAATTTCAAGATGATCGAGAAGGAAACTTTGGATTTTCAACTCTACGGATCACCAAAGTTAAAGCTTTACCAGATTAATGTTCCTCGGAGGCGGCGGTCGCCAATGCAAGTTGTCTTGACCATCGATTACAAAGCCAAACAAAGATTATTTCGTCGATCATTCAAAGGGAGAAAACTCCTTGTTCATGAATTCAGTGAAGAGCTGCGTACGTTCACGTTTACGGTAAGTACAGCCATTAACTTTGAGAACATCACTGCACAGTACATTGGTCGACTTCGAAATCCAAAGGGGTCATTCGGTAAGAGTGATGCGCATGTGATTAAGAATGCTTTGGAAACGATTCGGGGAGTTGTCTTCGGGGTCTCCGAGAAGGGCCGAGAATACCTGAGACTATTTTTAGAGCTTGAGACAACTCAAGAAGTTATGTTCGAGGAAAGAGACCTCTTAAACAGGTCTATATATCATGAGAAAGATCTAAGAGACCGCTGTGTAAGAGAGGCATGTTTGCAACTGGAAAGAAAAAATTCTAGGATGGTACGAACTAAAGGAGAGGAACTGAAGTTAGAGTCAGTGCAAGTGGACAAGAAAACTTGCGACGAGTGCGCGATTTGCTTGGAGAAGATGAAGGGGTCGGCGACAAGAATGTGTTCCAATGATCACTTGTTCCATGGGAAGTGCATTGTCATGTGGTTAGCGAAAAACAGCTCTTGTCCCGTTTGTCGTTCTGAATTGTCCACATCCAAGGTCAACCAATGAAGATTTGCCTTTTGTTATTACCTTTACAATTTCTTTCTGTTTTTCTGGTATTTCCTTGCAATGTCCGACCAATATTGTGTTCATCAGGCAATCAGTCTTGAACTAATTAGGTCATCCATTGATTTATGTGATTTTCTTTTCTTTGGGTGATTTTTTCTACTATCATGTATCATATATCATGTAATAGTAACAAACAACTCATTTCAGTATAGTACTTAATGTCACCATTCAACAAACTTAACCCTGAAAACAGATGTTGAATAAGAGCTGGAGACACCCCATTGCTAAAGCTTGACAAGAACACTGCTGCTCGGATGGGAGAAAACTCCTTAGTGAAGAGCTACCTAAGTACAAGATTATGTCGTCATGGACAAGAAGACGTCAACAGAGAATTCATACATAGGCGGCGTCATATTTACGGATTGGCTCCAGGGCCTTCGAGAAGTGCCCACCAAGCATGAGAACGTGCTTAAAGATGATAGAATAACTTTTGATTCATAAGGGAAGTAAAAAATATATATAAAGGATAAGGTAATTAATGACCGAAGAATAGAAAATCTTAAAAGCAAAAACACTCTGGCAGTTAGATTGGAGTCCAGATTTTCTGTTTAATTTTATAGTGTCTTATTTTATCCCATAAATCTCAGCCATTTACTTATGCAGATCTTACATGGGTTTCGCATAAATGAACGCAGGTCCTGCATAAATGAATGACTAAGATTTATTGGACATAATAAAACACCACAAAATTAGACAGAGGATCTTGTCTCGGTAAATGATACCAGCTAAGTGGTGACCATCCATTTCCACGTATGATAAAAATAATTTAAAAAATATGTGAGATCGTAATTGTAAATGTTAGTGAGATCTTTAATGTAAAATTTTATACGAATTTATAGTATTTTATTGGTAATTTGTAATTCAAAACTTTCTATTAAACTTAAGTTATAGCTTCATTACAACAAAAATGACATTGGGCTATGAAAAATTCTTCATTAAATGTACCAAAATAAAAATGTTGTCAATCTTAGTGGCTGAAAACTGTAGGCGACGTTTTTCACAAATCGTCGTTAATAGTTTTTGCATATATTTTATTTACGTAAAGAAAAAATTATTAATAACGTTTTAAGAAATCATCGCCAATATATTTTGGCTACGTTTAATTTTCGTAACTAAAAAATTTTAGCTAAACTTTTAGAAACATAGTCAAATGTTTTTATCTATGTTTTGTAAAACATAGTCAAATTTTTATTATGCATTTTAACAAAATGTTATACCATGTTAATTATAATTATTTGTGACATTTTAAATTCATATTATTATATATAATATTTAGACTTTTTGTGTTTATTTATTATACAAAATATAATAAAAAAATAATTGATAATTTGAAGCATCGTATATAAAATAAAATATAATTAAATTATATCAACAAAAAGACTATTTCTCGTATACAAGATTTTAATTACAACTTTAACAAATCATATAGATAAAATAATAAATACATATCAGTTTACAAATTATAAAAAATTAGAATGTAACTAGAATGACTCTAGGTTTGTTCATGTCGATGAGAGCAAGTTCATACGTTAGCTATCATATACGAAATATTAGTCATGAGAATCATGAAAGCAACTTCAAGATCGGTAGAATGCCTCAAAGTATGCGTAATTAAGCTAGTTTGTTCTCAATTAGGAAAGAAAAAAGCAGGGTGATAGAATGAGGAAGTATGATACTTCATATTAATTGAAAGTGTCATGATTAATATCACTTTATGTCATTTGATTTTTTTAATTAGTGAGATTTAACTAATTTAACAAAACTCTTGATGGAAAACTAAAAATGAAAAGGAAACATTGGATCATGAATGGGGAATCTATATTGGTGAACTAATATGATAGACTGGCCAATTAATGATTAATCAATGTTACAACAAACTCTCAATACTATAAATTTAACAGTTTTAACCTATATTGGATGGCCATGAACTGATATAGGTATACCAATTAACCCAAAAACATAATTTTAACAACTTTAAATGCTCAGAACAATTTTTTTAATCCAAATATGATTAAAGCATTTCTTAAAATGTTCCCAAAGATTATTTGAAAGATCAAGAGGCTTTTATATAAAAATCAAAAGTTTCAATTCCTTTTTGACGAATATAAAGACTAATAAAATAAAGTAAGATGAAATGATTGTGCATGATAAACCTTTTGGATCATCAAATTAATAAAATGAGCATACAAATGATAATGCAAAATGTGAAACGACCTTGATGAATCTTGATATTTTTTTGTTTTCATTTTGGTTATTCATTTCATCAGTTATAAACTTCAACTTCTCTTTATTAACTTCATGCACTATCTTCTTGAGTTGGTGGTTTTATGTTGTTTTGATATTAATTTTCATCAAAATGATAAACATATTAATAGTAATTATGTTTTGTTATCATCAAAACATCAAACCTCCCTTGTTTCAACATTCTCCACAATTGTATATGAACTTGCAGTTAGCACCACAACAGGGCCAGTTACACTCTGTGCTACTGCTCTAAGAGCACTAACAACTCTAGCAGCTACACCAGCAAACGTTGTAGAACTGGCTAATAAAGAAACTACTGAAAGTTTTGCACTCTCTAAAACCTAAAGAAAAATTGTTGCCTAATTTATGATGCCTAGGTACCTGTCTCTCCATTCCATACTAGTTGTTGATTTTTCATAGGAGCAACTATATTAGATTCTAGATAAAATCTTAATAGCATCAGCAGCATATATGTCTGCCAAAATTTCAATGATTGCAAAAAACAATGTTTCGAAATTATAATTTCCAAATAAAAAATGTTGCAAAATGATGTTTAGCATTTGAAAATAAGCGTTAGAATTAAGGTTTAAACTTTCCTTCACCTCTTATGCTTCCACCATACTTGCACTTCATACGTTGCATAGAATTAAGTATTGTCATTGCCAGAGTAATGCAATAAGTACTTGTTGATAAAGTAAACACACGCAAGTGATACTTTTAATTCGAATAAAACGACAGTGGCCTGTCGAAGTTTAAAATAACAATAGGAGCCTATAAACACAAGGAGCCTGTTAAGTGATAGAAGCATGTTAAACAATAGGAGCCTGCTAAAGGATAAATCCAATTAAGACAAATTAAAACAGAAGACGCCTATTAAAATAAAAGGAGCTTTTAGCAAGTTGAAAATAGATGGAGTCTATTATAAAAGTAAATGAGCATCTTGAAAACAACACACACACACACACACACACACACACACACACACACACACAATATAATGCGGAAATATAAAAGTTAAGAGAAGAGAAAGAAGGATACAGTCGGTTTATATTGGTTTGGCTTATAACCCAAGCCTACGTCCAATCCCTAAGTTTCTAACTTGGGTGTTTCACTATGAAAATTCAATTAATAATTTGACGAGCCTCTTCAAGCTCATGAGTACATATTTTTCAAAGTTCTCCAACCTTCCAACGAGTATATATTTTTCAAGATTCTCTAACCTTCCAAATTAGTAGTATTTTGCTAGCCTCTACAAGCTCTCAATGAATGAAGAAGTAATTTGCTCCATATGAGCTTCAATGATCTTTCTCAAAAAGAATTGTTACTTTCTAAGGCATAAGAGATTTGATAATGATATGATTATCAAGAGTATTGATGTATCTCAATAATTTGGCTTTCTCGCTTCTTTCCTTCCATGCTTCTCTGTTTCGCAACATTAGTGACTCTTGCTTAAATAGACATTTTCTTTAACTAGTTGTTGCTTTATTTCCGTTCTGAATTTCACTTTGAATCTTTAATGTTATCTCTGCTAGAATCTTGTGATAATCAACTGTTGAGAGAAATCTAGAGCTGATTGGCAAAATATGTGATTAGCAAAATCCTTTCGGATTTTATAGAATAAATAAGGTAAGTTTATAAAAAAGGTTTCTACAAAAAGGAATCATTTATCATCGATTTCCTAGGAAGCTTAGGACAACGATAAGGTCAAGACTCGATTGCCACAGATGAAATTGGCACCAGAAAGTTCAATTCAAACGATTGTACTGAGTACTACCTAGGCATGTAAAAAATCACTTTAGGATTTAAAATGTGATGGATCTAACTGCTTAATTTCATTTGCCTAATTTGTGCATAATAGAGAGTATCCATAATAAAATCTTCTTATACATGGCAATTTTATATCAATTGCTAATCAAATAATCCTTGAAAGCAAGATGAGACAGAGTAGGATTATTCATTCATACAAAGTTTGGATTTAAGAACTAATAAATCTCTCATTTTAACTATAAAATGCTGAAATAATAAACATTATCCATAAAGAGGAAGAGAACATACCTGAGAAAGTGATTCCTTATATTCAGGTTTTGGTAAAGTCTCTGTTGAATCGGTTATTATGATCTTATATGTGTATACAGTGGAAGAGTTATAGGTAGATAGCAACGTGTAGTGTTCAAAGGAATGAATACCATTTTGTACTAGCTAGAAAACGGAACAGTATTCGTTACTTCAGTATTGGCCATAAATACCAATCGGTATTGTTGTTTTTCGTTCAATACTGACTGGTACGTACAATACCGGGACATACCAGCTGGTACCATAAAATTTGAAAATATTAAGGACCTCATTGCAATTTTTTTAAACTTTACCTAAACCTAAACTGACCCCCCATGACCTGCGACTCCAACTCTCTTGATTTCTCAAACCTTCTACCTTCCTTCTGTTTTTTCTCTCTCTCTCTCTCTCACCGACTCTTGCTTCACCAACACCATCATCGACCTTCTTCTAGATGACCCCCTCCCCCCGGTCTCTGTTTGCGAGACTCTTTATCTTCATTCTCCATTCGCCCAAACATTCTTCTACTTTCGTTCTCATTTCTCTCTCTCTCTCTTTCACTGACTCTCACTTCTCCACTCACCAGTGCTGCCGTTCTCTCTCTCTCATTCTCCTCTTCATCTCTGCTGATACTAGTGACTAGTCCCTCTCTGGCGGTGTTGCTCTTTCCCTTATCGTCCCTGATCTATGCCAGCATCAAAGGACAGAGATCCTCCCTCAGCTCCTCCCTTCGCTTCCCCCAAAGATGCCATCGTCTTCAACCTTCCTCTAAAGGAACCATTGCCTCATGTCATCGCCACTTAATGTCTGAAGGAGGAGAGAAGGGTCGCAACTCAACCAAATATACACCCAAAGCCTCTGACCTATCACCCAACCCGAAGACCCACCCAACCTAAAGACCTGAAGCTAGTGAATTATTTTTGGGTGTGTTTTTGAGTTTTTGAATTTTTCCTACTTAATTGCATTTTTTTTGTGTTCGATTGGATCTTGGATTTGTGAATTAGTTAGAAGTTAGAACTTGGTTTTATGATTTGTTATTTACGTGTATCTGGGTTAGATATTGGAGTTGAAATGTTGAATGATCACGGTTTTGTCATTTGTAATTTGAATATTGGAGTTGAATTAAATGAGTCACATATGGTGATGTCTTGGATTTTTGATTTGCATGGGTTGGATTGGATATTAGAGTTGAATAATTGTTTGGTTGATTTCTAGTTTGGTTATAAAGATTTGTTTAAGTTTATCAGAAATTTATGATAAGTTTTTGGATGAATGAAATGCATGGCCTTACTAATTCTGAAACTTGAAAGTTGAACTTGAAACAACTTAAATTTAAATTTTAAACCTATAATATTAAAGTTGTAAAATTGTAAAAACTTAAATCAATAATTGACACATTCTTAATATTTGTGAAATGATATTTTATTTTTAATATTTGGGTATTGACTTTAGGTAAATAATTA
>JANIJH010000001.1:2936692-2948658 GCA_024520975.1 Erythroxylum areolatum
TTAAGGCACGTCATGGGGCTATCTATTTTCTCACTTTAATAGATGACTATTCTTGCTATGGGTATGTGTATCTTTTAACTCACCGTTATAAAGCGCTTGATATGCTCAAAAGTTTTGTGACTGAAGTTGAGACACAATTGGAAAGAAGAGTTAAAACTCTTCGGACCGATCGTGGTCGAGAATATCTATCTAATATGTTCAAAGAATTTTGTGAGAAAAAGGGTATCATAAAATAACTAACGATTTCTTGAACTGCACAACAAAACGGTGTTGCGGAGCGTAGGAATCGAACATTGCTTGATATGGTCAAGTCAATAATGGCACATGCTCGTCTTTCAATTAGTTTTTGGGGAGATACGTTGCTCACGACAACTTATATTTTTAACCGTGTGCCAAGTAAAAGTGTACCTGCCACTCCATATGAGTTATGGAATAGAAGAAAGCCCTCTTTAGATCATTTGCGCCCATGAGGTTCGGCTGGTTATGTACACAACCCAACTCATAAACATGAGAAACTTGATCCAAGAGCCACTAAAATGGTATTTATAAGATACCCTGAATATTCTAAAGGATATGTTATGTTTGGTGAGCACCCGAATGGTGGCATGACGGAAGTTGCTTCCAACAATGTGGAGTTTCTTGAGAATGAGTTCCCTAGCATAGGTGAAATAAAAAAGGACCTAGATTTGTATGAGTTACAACTGAATACTCTCGATGAGGGGGAGAATTTAGTTACTCGCCAAGTCACCGAGACTTTTCCTGCCCAAGAGAACCAAATCGAGAATGAGGTTCATCTTCCATCTCTAAACCAAGAACTTATGGATAGTCTACATGTTCAAAGTCTCACATCTCAAGGGGATAGCAGGAGTGGTTCTCACCATGATCCGGAACCCACATTTCCAAGAGCTAGGGGGAGAGATCCTGAATCAGGGCAGACAAATGTAGGTCCTAAACTCCGAAGAAGTGAGCGTGGAAGAATTCCTCGACAATATTTTCAAATCGAAGAGGAAATATTCCTTTATACTCCTTTGGAAATAGAAGAACCAACCTCTTTTCAAGAGGTTGTTGATTAACCTAATCACACAGAGTGGATGGATGCCATGAGGGATGAAATGGACTCAATGACACGAAACTAGGTTTAGGAACTAGTTGATCTTCCTCTCCAACGAAAGTCAATTCGAAACAAGTGAGTTTTCAAAATAAAACATAAGATGGATGGAACGATCGACAAGTTCAAGACTCGTTTGGTAGCGAATTGGAAAAACACGCTAAAGTAGCAACACCAAGCCTTGACTTCATATCATAGTTCTAAGTCGAAGGGTTTTAATCGATTAGACATTAAAGTCTATGGGATCATACAGTGACAGAGAAAGAGATTTAACTATTACTCCATAAGAAGGTCGTTATATAGCACACACAATATGAAATGTGTGTCATCGCATAGCTCCCACTAAGTTGGGCATGTTACTCTTTTATGCCATGCAAATCATGAATCTAGCTTTACTTAAAAACTAATCCAAGCCACTAGATTAACATACCTAATGCTAATCTTGACACTCGAGATTTGACTTTAAGGCATCAATATGAAGTCTGAATCTTTCACATCTGACTCATCAGAGTCTCATCTTAGACTTACTAAGGTGACTATTCAAATATAAAAACTTATCATGCATACTACACAAGTATGAAGATAACACAATATTATATACACTCAATATTAATATTGTGAAGTCTCATCCCACTCGCCACTCAAACGTTAGGGCGATTGCCTATATGATAAGGTCACTCAGAAGCCTAGTGTGTGGTGACATTACATTGTGCCTTATTATGTAATTACGTACCAATGAACATTTGAGAAATAAAGTTTTATTAAACAAAAAACTCGTTACAATTGCAAACATGTCCATTATACAACAAGATATAACCCAATGGAAAAACTAAACCCTTCGTAAACCTAAACTCATCACATGAGCCTTAAATAAATCTCGGGGAATAGGTTTCGTTAAGGGATCAGCTACCATCTTGTTAGTAGGTATATACTTTATGGCAACCTCTTTATTTTTTATGACATCTCTTACAAAATGATAACGCCTTTTGATATGCTTAGATTTTTTATGAAACTTCGGATCTTTAGCAAACTGTATGGCTATAGTGTTGTCACATAACAATTCAACAAGATCATTAACTCTGAGAGTAAGATTAAGATCCTGAAGAAAACTTCTCAACTATATTACCTCTTGAGCGGCAAGACAACAAGCAACATATTCTGCTTCCATTGTTGATAATGCTATACAATCTTGCTTCTTGCTATACCAAGAGATGGCACCCCCTCCCAAGGTGAAACCATATCCTGAGATTGACCTAGACTCATCCAAGTCACCACCCCAATCAGCATCCGAATATCCCCTTAACCTTAATTCTCTGCCTTGATAGCAAAGGACTAGGTCTGAAGTATTACGAAGGTAGCGAAAAATCCTTTTGACTGCTTGTCAATTAGCAGGTCCTAGGTTGCTTTGGTAACGACTTACCAAATTAACCGCAAACCAAATGTCAGGCTGTGTACACAACATAACATACATTAAGCTTCCTACAGCACTAGCATAGGAAACATTACTTATTTTTTCTTTTTCTTTCTCTATTTTAGGGCCAGGCATTGATACGCCCTATTCTCAATATGACACATGAAATTTTAAAGAGAAGATGTAACTCGTGGCTTATGTGGCCGAGTGGGAGTTGTTGGTAGTTTACGAAAGATAACGACCACTTTATATAACTTACGTAACAGTTATTTGTCCTAACCCAGGATTAAAGGGTAAAAAACGATTCATTCAATATTTATTACAAAAACAGAGAAAATACAAGTTTTTCTCTTCTATTCTCTCTCACATGAAGCAATCATCAAAGGTTTAGAGTTTGGGACGTGAATTAATCGGTGACTCTAGTAGCCAACCGTAAAACGAAGACTAGCAAGCAACAAATCGATCCAGCACTTCCGCATTTAGGCCAGTCCTTATAATTCTACAAAGATAAATAGTGACAAAGAAAAATCTTCATTCTTGGTTGTGATTCTATCTCCTTTCATTGTCAGAAGCAGATCTCTTCACAATTACGAAAGTAAAGTTAAACTATATTTAAACCATCAATTGTAATCACTTTTAAGGTTCTTTCCTTTTTGACTCAACGTTGAAAATTAGCCATTATAGACTAGTAAAATGTTCAATTAAAGTTTGCATTGATTTGGATATGACATGCATAGTTTTGCACGGTAACTTGTAGGTAGCCATCCAAGTTAATTTCTCTTACTCTCTCGCACGATTTGGAACACTATCAGATGTAATTTTGAGAAAGAAGCAAGTACTTGGAGAACTGGTGACTAGGCTAGATTGATATCAAGTGTACGAGAAATTGACCACTGTTTTTCAGAGTTTATTGATTTCATCCAACATTCAGACTAGGTTCAGTTTTCTGGCAACTTCGTGATTTTTTCTCATCTTTAGTTCCGGTCCCCTCTTGTATCAAACAGTAAACTTTGAAGAATAAATTCTGTTTAAGGGAATCTGAAAGGTGGAACCAGAGTGATGTTGACCTATTAGGCACGCTTCCTATAAATATCGGAAGTGGGTCAGAGTTGTTTAGCCATGAAAACCTAGAAAATACATAGAAGTAAGAGAGAAAAGAGGCAGTCAGCTGTCTCCTTGAGTTCCCCTGAACACTTCATTGGGGCTGTTTTAAGAACCTACTGAAGTGTTTGGGGGAACTCTGGGTGCCATCTGACAATGATTGTTCTATTCATTAGCATTAGCAACAAAGCTTGATTGCCTGGTATATGCTAATCAATCGAAGTCATTCCAACTATGCCTTATGTTTTCATCTTTACAGTTCTATAGGTGATGAGTGCAATTATTTTCAAGATTATGCCCCAATTATTGTATCATATTATTGTACAGCTCTTTTGTTTTGGTCACAAACATTAAGAAAGTAGTAGGTATCTTCCAGGAAGAATGTCTTAGTATATAACAGTTCTCCATGAATATGCATTAAGTTGTGATCAGAAGCAAAGGGTTTCAGAACGTGGTAGTTGATTCATCTTATAGCTACATTTAAAATGTTATTTGAGGAGTTTATTTGCTTAGCAAGAACCGAAATATAGAAATAAGAAACTAAGCCAGAAAGAAGTATATTGAGGAGATTGTTTCCAAAAGCAGTTTTAGGGAGAGTGGTTGTTGATTTTTGGTTGTGTTTTGTGTGTGAGCTTCCATGGCCCATTCTTTGTGGTGGAATTTTAGTTCTGCACATGTATGGACAATTTTTGTAAATTTCTGGACACAACTACAAGTTGTTTTGTATTGTTCTGATGAGTTTGATTACATTTCTGCTATTATTTCTTTTTTATTCTTACGGAATTGTTTCAACTGCAAAAGTGGTAATAATAAATGAAGAATTGTTTCAACTGGCCAATCAGTGTCACGAGGCTGATAACTTAGTAGCAGAAAGGGGTCTGTCTGACATCTTTCTTTTATCAACTCCGGAAATGCAGCAGATTTTGAGCTCCTTTAAACCTTGAAACTCCGCCTGTCTGTTAAATTTCAAGGTCAAACTTCAGAAATAGGAAGTTGAAAAGATTAGAAATGAGGTAAGCTTGTGTTAGAGAACCTAACTAAAGCGCCTAGAACTCTGTGCAACATAGGAGTATGTTTCAGCCTAAATTCTCGCGGTGGACAGCTACATGTTTAGAACATCCCTTGGCTGCTACCCAGATTAAAGAAAGTGCCTCTGAAGCAGATCGATAGTACCATCTTATAACGTACACAGTACAAAATTCTTCTGTTCATATCTTATAATCACATGTAATGTTAAAAAATATATATATATATAGGCTTCTTGAGTCACATTTTGATGGAGTTTCAATAAACATATCTCGACCAAGATGGCTTATTATGGCAAAACTCAAAATGTTCTGTGCCTTAATTACCAGATTTCTTCTAACGATTGTATGCCTATTCTCGTTGATAAACAATACAAGTGCAGCCTTTAAGTGCTCGATTTTTCGATATTCGTACGTGTTCACTTTTTTTATGTTAGATTCAACTGAGCTAATATACCCTAAGTTTCCTTCTTCCAAACTCAGATCGTTCAATCTATGTATCGTTTACCACCAAGTCAAAATGCTTAATACTTCTACTCTATGTTTATATTATGCTGTTTTATGATCTTAGATTGAAGATGAACTCTTTGCACTACTGCGACAGAGAAAGTTAACTTGCCCTTATGCTCATTGACTACTTGTGCACGACTGCATCACCAAAATTTGAACTTTTAATTAATACCAATGATTTTAAATAATAATAATTATTTGCAATTCCATTTATATAATAAATATATAAAAAACTATATGCCAAAGCTGATGATTGTAACTGTCGACTCTAAAACTTCGTATATGGGTTGATTTAGTGGCTAAATCATGGGGTAGACATAGGCAATACATGGAGCGCCATTGGAGAGGTGAAGATCAACCGATTGACGGTTAAAAATCTAGGGTTGAGGTGGACTTTTTTTGCGGGTAAAGACATATCTGCAACTCTTGCAATAGCTGACGAAGTTGTCTATTTCCCCTCAGGGAACAGATTCCCCTATGCGCTCAACGCAGTCGATGGTTCCCTGATATGGAAGCAGAGCCTCAGTCAATTAACCGGACTAAATGGCACAGGAATTACGGTCAACACAACTGTTTCAAGATCAACTCCGACAATTGCCGATGATCTCCTCATTGTTGAAATATATGGTCCTGCCGTTGTAGTTGCTGTGAGTCGATCATGAGGCACACTAGCGTGGTCTACTCAGACTCTCGTCGTCGAGCTTTGATCATGCAATCTGGAACATATTTCGCAAGGTTTTGTTAATTTTCCTATAATATCTTTGATTCAGGCTTAAAGCTTATCAAATTGTGTCTTGATAAGTTCTGCATGCCTCTTGGTTAAATGTATAGGTCAGTCTTTGTTGGTGTCACATCCCTTGAAGAAGCATTACGAGCACAACTATGTTGCACATTTAGAGTCAGCCTAGCCAAGCTAGAAGTTCAAACTGTTGCAGTTCAATGGCGAACTTATATGCTTCCTGATAATGACGGAAGATTAGGAAGCTATTCAGGAGCAGCCATTTGGAGAAGCAGCCCTTCAGTTGATATAATTAGACAGACTAGTCTATGTGGCGACTTGGATCCTCTACGCGGCAGCTGCGGAGGTCACAGCGTGTCAAGCCAGGCAGAACAACCAGACAACGAGACCAACCTAGCCTGATCAATGTTTTGACCAAACATCAACTTCAACTCAATCCTTGCTATAAATATTGATACAGAGAACATTGCATGGTTCAGACAATTGGGAGGCTATTATGTTTTCTACTTTGCATGTCTGGTTCCAAATAATCCTGATTGCCCACCAGGACCCAATATAGCTGCAGACTTTGGAGGGGCTTCGATATTGGTCAGCATTGTTGTTAATAGAACAAGGCGTGAGTTGTGGTGACAGTGCCAAAAAGCGGCTGTGCTTGGGCTTTGGACCGTGATAATGGTGCTACAATCTGGTTCAAGATGTTAAGAAGTGAGGAGGTTTAGAGAGGACAGAATTGTAATTTCACTTGAATGATTTTAGTTCAAGTACAAAGAGATATTTATAAATACAAAAATGACTCTTCGTATTTAAGTACATGAATCCATTAATGAACTCAAATAAATAAACTATAGATGAACGCAAAATTATACATAGATCAATATTTAATTATGTAACTAATACATGAACATAATTAAACTCCTAACAATGAACTTAAACATCCATGTATCTAGATTTTAAACATGCATGTATCTAGATCAACTTTCAAATTACTCTTTAACACTTCCCTTTAATTTGAATTTTTCTTTTGAATTCCAAATCTTGTTCTCAAATGTTGAAAAACTTCAAATTTGAATAATTTTTTAAAAATATCCACAACTTGATCATTAGTCCTCACATGCTTGAGTTCCACTTCATTCTTTTTCTTGTAGTCTTTAACAACGAGCCTTGTCTTATATTTCTCTACATTTCCATTGATTTTCTTTTTTATCTTGTAGACCGATTTGACTCCAATAGCTTCATGACCTTAGGAAGAGTTAATAATTCCCAAGTATTGTTTTTCTCTATTGCCTTGATCTCCTCTTCCATGGCTTGTCGCCATCTTTTGCCCTTCACGGCCTCCCTAAAATTTAAAGGTTCACTATCTACAAGAAGACAAAAGAAATTACTTACATCAACATCATTGATTTCTTCTGTTTGTTTATAAATATCATAAATACTTCTTATTTTCCGTGCTCTATCATTTGAATTTTCTCCATGCGTGGATGAAGAAGAATGAGGCGAATTTGGAGAAGCAGGTGGAGTTATTTCTTGAATATTTGTTGTGGTTTCTTGCTCTTCATCTTCAAAGTATGGGAGAAAATTATAAGTGCATTCTTCTTGTGTCTCCCAATCCCATGTTGCTTCTTTATCAAATTCAGCATCTCTGCTCACAACAATCCTTCCATTGCTTGGATTGTATAATTGGTAGCTTTTTGAATTTTGGTCATAACCAATGAATACATACTTAACACTTTGATCATCGAGCTTGGATCTTTCTTGTTACGGCACATGAGCATATGTTATGCTTCCAAAAACTCTTAGATGAGCAACACTGGGCTTCATTCCATTCCACGCTTGTTGCAGAGTTTGATCTTTGACATTTTTCTTTGGAGACCGATTTGACAAATAAACTACACAAGAAACAACTTCGGCTCATAATTCTTTTGGCATATTTTTTGCTTTCAACATACAACAAGTCATGTTAAGAATTATTCTATTCTTCCTTTCGACAACTCCATTTTGTTGGGATGATCTTGGAACTGTTAACAGACGACGGATTCCATTTATTTCACATAAATCAAGAAATTCTTTAGATATGAACTTGCCTCCTCTATCGGACCTTATGACTTTAATTGTATAGCCACTTTCATTCTCCACAAGTGCCTTAAACTTCTTAAATGCTTCTGATTTCTGCTTTAAGAAATAAACTCATGTTTTTCTACTATAATCATCAATGAAAAGTAAGAAGTATCTACTTTTAACCATTGATAATAGCTTGATTGGTCCACATATGTCAGTATGAATAAGTTGAAGTGGTGTAGTTGCTCTTGTCACTACTTCTTTTGGAAAACTCCTTCTTGAATGCTTGACAAGTAAACATGCTTCACATAAATGATGTAGGTGGTTGACGGAGGGCATTCCTTTCACTATGTATTTATCTCCCAATGCATTGAGTGCACCAAAATTTAAGTGTCCATATCTCATATGCTAATGCCATGCTTCAAATTTCACATCCACCTTTAAACATGTTGCTTTGATTGTCTTGATATTCAACATAAATATTCTATTCTTCGACGTAAACACCTTAGCAATCAATTGAGCATGTTGATCTCTAAGTCAAAGATAACAATCTTTCATGTGGATTTCATATCCTTTTTCAAGAAGTTGCCCCAAACCTAAAATATTACTTTTCAATATAGGCACATAGCAGACATCATTATTAAATATATGGCTTCCATCTCTTAAAGAACTTAGAATGGTATCTTTTTCACAAATTTGAATCTTTGACGAATCTCCAAAAGAAAAGTTACCTTCTAACTTTTCATCAAGTTCCACAAATTTGCCTTTATCTCCACACTTGTGATTACTTGCTCCATTATCTAAGAACCATGTATTTTCATCCTTACTTGTATTATCTTTGAGTGCTTGCAATAAAGTGGTCTCTTTGTCTCCTTGCTTGTTATCAATAATATTGACTTGATCCTCAACTTGATTAAGCATAGCATAACATGCCTAAGAAAAATGTCCAAATTTATGACAATTATAGCATTCAACATTAGACTTATCATACCTTCCCTCATTTTGTCTAAAATTGTAACCTCCTCTTCCTCTTCCTCTTGATTTTCCTTGGCCTTTATATGATTGATTGTTTCCATCATTGTTGGCGTTGTTATAATCTCCTTTACTTCTTCCTCCGTAACTTTGTCCTCGACCTCGATCACAACCATATCCTCGACCACATCCTCGTCCTCTTCCTCTTTGATTGCTTTCTCCATCATCATCTTTTTACACAACCTTTACTTTAAGTGCTTACTCCAAAGGTTCCTCTTGCCTCTTCTTGATCTTGTCTTCGTGAGCTTATAAAGAGTCCTCTAGTTGTTCAAGTGTCAAAGAGTATACATCTTTAGACTCCTTAATAACGCAAACCACATAATCAAACTTTGGGTTCAAGGAATGAAGAATCTTCTCTACTACTCAAACATCTTCAACTTGATCTCCATATCTCTTCATTTGATTCACAATGGCCTTCACTCGTGATCAATAATCTGAGATTGATTTGGATTCCTTCATACGCAAAGATTCAAAATCTTCTCGGAATGATTGAAGTCGAATATTTTTTACCTTATCAATTCCTTGAAATGAACTTTGTAAAATCTCTCATGCTTCCTTTGAAGTGGTTGCATCAGCCACCTTCTCAAACATTAAATCATCTAGACATTGATGGATGAGACTGAGGGCTTGTTGATCCTTCTTCTTGATCTTTGCCAAAGCATCTTTCTCATTTTGAGACAGATCGGCTTTTCTTTGAGGTCTCATAAATGATAAAACCTTTCTCTACGATCTCCCAAACATCTTTTGGACCAAGCACGGCTTTCATGTGAAGACGTCATGTTTCATAATTTTCTTTTGTGAAGCGAGGGAATTGAAATGGGTATACTCCACCATTGTTTGCCATTTCTCAAAGAACTTGACTCTGATACTACTTTGTTAAAAAGTGAGGAGGATTAGAGATGAGAGAATTGTTTAGACGAAGAGATTGTATTTCACTTGAATGATTTTAGTTCAAGTATAAAGAGGTATTTATAGGTACAAAAATTTATCTAAGTACATGAACCCATTAATGAACCCAAATAAATAAACCATACCTGAACTCAAAACTATATATGGACCAATATTTAATTATGTAACTAATATATGAACGTAATTAAACTCCTAACAATGAACTTAAACATCCATATATCTAGACTTTAAACATGCATGTATCTAGATCAACTTTCAAATTACTCTTCAACACAAGGTAAGTGATGAGAACTGATGAACTAAATACACTAGGTACAGTTGAGGTTAAGAGGTGACTAGTGTTTGGGTTACATGTAGCTTGCAGGGCCTGCTGGCGAGGAAGGAGGAGGTCAATGGGGTGCCGCCACTGACGGCCGGAATGTGTATACAAACATTGTCGATAGCAATTGGCAAATATTCACACTTGCACCTTATAACCTGACAACAATCGTTGAAGCTTGGGTAGAGCTTGCGATAAATAAAGGAGATCTGAAGAAAAAGTAAACACTCAAACAATCTAAAAAACTCACTTGAATTGGATTTCTGTCTCATTTTGGAAATGAACTAGTACATGGCATTTATAGATACATAAGACACCTCTTTGAAACAATACAACTCCTAGAAAACATAATATAGTAAATATACATGCATAAAAAATGCAATGAATTTCAAAATACACGAGCCAACTAATGAATCAATCTTAACTAAATGCTCCACTAATATAATTGCAATTTTTAACATCTTCCTTAAAACTTGATTTTTATTGGTAACTTCAATCCATGCATACAGTTTAACAAAACTTTCAAACTTCAATCTTTTGGTAAAAATATTGGCTACTTGACTATCACTTCTTGCATAAGAAAGTTCGACTTCTTTGTTCTCATCATACTCTTTTATGAAATGAAACTTTGTATTTATATGCTTACTTCGATCATAGAACATAGGATTCTTCCTCAATGCTATAGCAGATTGGTTATCCATAAAAATAGAGGTAGCTTAATCTTGAGTCACATGTGGAATCTTCAACAACCTTCTTAACTAAATTACATATGTGATACAAGAAGTAGCTAGAACATATTCGACTTCATATGTAAATAAAGTCATAATAGGTTCTTTTTTAGAACTCCAAGTAAAAGCAATGTCACCCATGAAAAATGTAACCCTCTAATGCTCTTTCTATCATCAACATCACCTCCCTAATCACTATCACTATAACCAACAAGTTGAAAATTAAATGAAGAAGAATAGTGCAAATCATAGTCAATAGTACCTTTGATATATCACAAAACCCTTTTAGCCATTGTCATATGAGTATTAGTTGGAGCTTCCATAAAATGAGTTATAACCGCCACTCTAAAGGGAATATTGGGTTTTATGCAAGTCAAATACCTCAAGCTTTTAACAAGACTCCTAAAAAGAGTTGGATCCACCTTTTCACCTTCATCAAACTTTGACAATTTTGTTGCACAATTAATTAGGGTATTAATAAGTTTGCAATTCTTCTTCTTAAATTTCTTAGGAATCTTTCTTAATAAGCCTTTTGAGAAATAAAGATACCATCATCATCTTGCTTCACTTCAATACCAAGAAAATACGACATAAGTCCTATACCTGTCATTTCAAATTCTTTAGTCGTCACCTTCTTAAACTCTTCGAACATCTTTTAATTGTTACCCATGAAGATCAAGTCATCAACATATAGGCATAGAAGAAGAATGCTTCCATTTTCACCATTTTTGACATAAAGAGAATATTTCTGGGGCATTTGATGAATCCATAACTTTGGAAATACTTATCAATGCAGCTATACCAAGTTCTTGGAGCTTGTTTTAAGCCACGTAATGCCTTCTTTAACTTCAATACTTTATCTTCTTGTCCTTCCACCAAGTACCCCAATGGTTGTTGGATAAACAACTCTTCCTTAAGGTAGCCATTTAAGAATGCCAATTTGACATACATTTGATAAATCTTCTACTCCATGTTGTTGACTATAGCCTTTAGTGACAAGTCTTGCCTTGTACCTCTCTACTTCTCCTT
>JANIJH010000001.1:3035578-3050958 GCA_024520975.1 Erythroxylum areolatum
TCCCACCAAGATATTTAATAGTTTAGTCCCAAATAACAGTAGAAAATCAACCGGTTCGCCACTTGGCGATTTTTTTTCCGGTCCGGAAATTTTCTCCGGACAAATCCAGAAAAATTCCTAAAAATCCCGTAAAATATAAAATAGTCAATGGATCAGTCAAAATAATTTTTCAAACCCAATAACCATGTTAATCCTAATAAAATTGCATTAGGCCCAATTACCGGGAATTATCATGAATGCATATACAGTAATTCCATATGTACAATTGATACTGTGTATCAATCCTATTATGCATGAACAGTACTAATTAATCCCTATCAATCTCATCCTATGACAATTTACTATTTTACCTTTCCTATCAGGGGCGGGATGTTACAAGATATGTACCATAATAATAAATCTTGCATGATAATTGGAACCCAGTAGAACTGAACACCGAAACTTTAACATTTGTCTCATTGATTTCTCTTTGTTTAATTACCTTGTTTCCATTAGTTTAGAGAGTAATTACATCTTCCTAAATATTACTTTATTTAGATTCATTGTTTGACTAGGATTAATAAACATAATAGTATTGTCCTTACAGGATCGATGCCTAGAATACCCTAGTTTTATAACTTGCTACAATTAACCCTATATACTTACAGATATATTTAATAAGTGGTTTATTACCTTTTCAATTTAAGGCATAATAATTTTTTATTTTTTAAAACAACTTAAAGGGACGATTAATTTTTGAGTTAGTACTAAATTAATTTATAAAGAAAAATATTGACTGTTTTAATATAAGTCAAAAATATTTGGCTTTAATAATATTTGAGAGAGTTTATTCCAGAGCCAAATTATCATTTAAGTTTATGGAAGTGACTTATTATTAAACTACTTCATTTAATGGATGAAAACTTGTATAAAAATTATATAAACTTATTCTATCATATCAACCATAATAGGGAAAAAGTATATTTTTAACCACAATATTTGAATCAAAATATAGGTCAAGCCTAAATTTTTATAACTTTTAAAAAGAATTCTAAAATTGCAAAACTATCTACTTTGCGACTATCTTTCCAATACGAACTAAACCCTAATATGCCCATCATGATCTGAAAAATCCTTAGTGACCATCTCCTTTATAGCATTTCATGGGAATTCTCCACATCGTATCTTCATTTTCTTTATCTTTAGCGACCTATGTTAATTGTCTCTCTCATTGGTAGACATCTTCTTACTTAATTTCATCTTCATCCCCTGTGTTATAGTGGTTGTTATGGGTATAGATAATTATATATACACACTATATATTCTATTAGGTTACGAAGGAGATAAGACATCATGGTGGGTGGCAACTTTTCTTGTCCTCTTTTAGGTAAGTACAATATGTTGCATTTTTTTACTATGTTGAGCATTTTCTTAATCTATCCTTATCTTTCTTAAAATGTGTTAAGCATTTTCTTATTATGTCTTATTCTCCAACTTTGATACAGTCCTTGTGGTGAACTATAGTGATTTGTGCATATATTCTTTAGTGCTGCTAAAGTTTTTCTTATTACAAATCTATCACTTGCTAAATATACAACTACACTATCATTAATAAGCAATATAATAACAAATAAGAGTCGAATCCCACGAAGAAGAGAAATTGATTAGAAAACCTAACATTATTATTTAGTCTAAGGAAATTGATTAAAAAATATAACACTATTATTTAGTCTGAGGATAATAAATAGAAATGTGATTTTAAAGATTTTTAATTAATAAAATATAAACTAGAACTAGAACTAGAACTAGACAATAATCAAGGAAATTAATTTAAAGATAATTAAATTAAATAGATATTATTAGATGAATACTTCATAGTAGTACTTTTAACTTCATGATTTAATTAACCTAGATATGATAAATTCTTTGCACTGGCAAAATTTCTAAGATATTGAAATTGTACCCTTGCGAGTTACAACCATCGACACTTTAGTTAGTTAGTTTGTATCTCTACCATTGCTAACATATTTTTGACTGCACTAAACACTCCTTTAAAAGTTTCCATCCTATCACCAAGATGATCATATAGGTTTGTTCCAGACACCTCATTTAATCTCCTCTACTTAAGCCATGGTTCACTCACAAGAATGCTCTCTCATAACAAATTTAGATACTGACATGAATAAATTAACATTAAGTCTAATTAAAGGTAGCTCATAGAATTATATGTTATATCATAAATTAAATTAACTCAATCCTTACAAAAAATAACTACTTGATCATTTCTTATCTAAACACAAGAAAGTGTTTGTCCATAAAACATATTCAAAATAACAAAATCAAAAGAAAAATTAGCTAAATCATGATAGAAATAAAGCTATAAGAGTTCTCAATTCTCATCGACATGTTAATCCATTGAGAACCATATTGATCCTAATTTTTGAGTAAAAAATTATTAAATTTGACTTTTTAAAGGTTAAAGAAGCCTTCCGACAACTATCTCTAAATTTTAGAGAGAGAAAGTTGTTTCTATTATAAGTTTTCTCCAAAAGTCTATTAAAGTCCCTAAAAAATGAGGGTTTTCACTCCTAAGTATGTTTTACATTGCTTAGGTATGGTTTGAGGCATGGTGTAACCTAGACCATAGGCCTTACGCTTCCTCTAAATGATGGAAATGGACTCTAGAATGACTAAGCAGTAAACTATAAATCTTCTTATTTTGTTCGAGATTAATGCATAGTCTTTAGCATGATCGTGTCTACAAACTGCAAATCTCTTTATTTCTTCTCTAGCTTGGACATGATCTCTTACATAATCAAGGTTTAGGTAGTGTCACTTATTGTACTTGATCCTTTTAGGACACATTTGGAAAATGAGCATGAGCTAGACCATACTATGATTTTCTTTATGTTTTTCCTTAGAATAACCTCTTATTCTTGAAAAGTATTATTTTTAAGGTCCAAATTTGCACAATTACATAAAAAAGATATCAAGATTAAGTAAAACAAGGTAATTTACCATTAAAATCAAGTAAAATATTTATCAAAATAAGGGTATTTTCATGTATATCAAATATTCCCACACTTAAACTTTTAATTTCCTCAAGAAAATCAATTCATTCACTCTTACCTTAAAAAAGTAGCAATTTCATGAAATAATTGAATAAATTAATTAGATAATCAAGACCATACATCGTTCATTCAATTGTATTGTTCATCAATTAATTTAGCATTTACATACTTGTATTAAATAATAAATCAACTTAATTTAACTCAATTTTCTTTCAAACATTAACTTATTCTATACAAATCAAACCCATGAACTAAATTATTGTACCATTTCAAAATTAAATTACTTATTATTACTAATAATTATTGGCTTAAACTAATTGAATTGCAAAATAACCAAACTTATATATTTGTCATCTTGATCAATCTTCTTTCATTAATAAAAATATTCCCAATATTGTTCAATTTTTAGCTAATTATAACAAAATTGATAAGAAAAATAAGGCCTATAAGTTATTGATTCCTTCCCCCACTTAAGCTCAACATTGTCCGTATTATAAGAAATATAAAGAATCAAAGGAAAAAGTAAAGGGCATTTAAGTATAAAGGGAGGGAACTAAAAAGGATTAGAAACTTCTCTAGCCTTTATGATCAAGATCTAGAACTTTTTTATAACTAAAGAAACTAAAAAGAAATATAAAAAAACCAACAAATGTCAAAGTATCTAGTAATAAAAAATCAAGATGGAAATAAGAAAATGTAGTTATGGTAGAGTACGATAAGAAAATAGAGTGAGAATCCAAGCTCATCAAAAAATTAAAAATTAAAAATAATAATTATATTGAGAAATAAAACCATTAAAAACTAATAATAAAATTACAGCTCTTTTCATCAGTAATCTAAGCATCAATTGGTACTATAGGTAGTTAATTTTATAAAGGATACATTGGTCTTTAGGAGATCTTCTAATATATGAGATAATAGGAACTCACTCCTCCGAGTAGTCTAGGCAATGCACAATAATGTCTACGTGCTATTATAGTTTCTCAATATAACATTGTTTTCAATCTATCCCTTGATGTTATCTCACATAAGTTAGAATGATGTTAGGTGTATGGATGCATCTCCAGTTTCAATTAGGTCTTCTACACTCCGAGTTAACATATACTCGTTGTCTTTTCTTACTGTATCCATTCCCATCATTATCTCAAAGTCAATGGTGAGGGTAAAAAAACCAATGTCAAATTGCACAGATTGTCATATACTCCCAATTCTTTAATAAGTTGGTCAAAAAATGTCCTTCAAAATGACTCATAACAATTGTTTTATCATATTCTCTAAGTATGTTACGTGCCCTTACCAATACTATACTCTCTAGATAAAATAGCCTCAAGCTATAACTAGGTTGTTGTTCTCAGCTCTCCCTGTAATGGAATATGTAACGATGAAATGCAAGTAATGAACAACAACAAATATGATTTCCTTATTTGTGGACTCAATAGAATAATATGTAGATTTACCCGCTATGATGTATTCCTATAATCTTTTAATAGTTACTTCAAACAGAATAGTTGATCCCGATTTATCTTAGGATTGGTCAATTTTAACTTGATTAAGGACCAAAATCCATATTTCACCATAAACTCATTGAACATTATATTCTAATTTTTGTTTCCTAATAAAAAGCTAACACCACCATTATTGTTCATACAAAAAATTCTATTAAATTTGATACTCGATAAGACTTCTAAAGTTATTTCTTTAAAGCATAGTTCATTTAACCTTAAGAACTTAGTTTATACCCCAAAATTTATATATCATCGCAACTCCTTTAATATACATATTGTTCATAACGTATTTTAAGCTACAATCCTACCATCTCTAAAAAGTTAATATTTGACATAGTAATACCTTAGTTGTCTTAGATACGAGAAGGCTTCAAATGGTTCTTTTTTAATGTTTCTTCTATTTCTCAAAACTTCTTAAATGGTGGCCTTCTTTTCCCTTTAATTTATTTATGGATCATATTGTTCTTTGAATAAGTTGTGATTAAGAGAGGTTATTTATGTGCTAAGATTGATTTTGGTGCTTCTTGAGGTCGAGTTTAGGTATTGTGGGTGTGAGAAGTTTAGATAAATAGGGAAAATGAGATTAAAATGTTAAAAGTCAAGTAAAAAACTGGTTATTTATGGAAGTGACTAGTTAAATCCCACAGATACAATCTGTATCCATAACTATCATAGAGTCTTCTGAAAAAAGTTTTCTGAATGTAAGTTCAAGAATATAGTCATGTTCTCTGGTCATGGATCCTCATATCTTTAGCTTCAAAAGATATAACCTGAGGCTTGAATGTGTCCTTTGGCCATTGATCCTTTTAAATTTAGCTCTAAAAGGCACAACCTAGGGTAGAAATGTTCCCTTAAGCCATCAATCCTTTTATTTCTCTTAGCATATAGATACAATATGGTACGCAAGCATATCCTAAGCCGTGTTTAATAATTAAAACCAACATGTACTTGAACTTTAGGCATTTTAATGGTCTAGTCTTTAAATCTTTCATCCTAAGTTTTCTTTAAAGCTTTTTAAATATATCCTTGTTCCTCCTTTCTCTTTCCCTACAAAATATAAACTATAACAACAAATAAGAATATCAAGAAATAAGGGAAATTTATTGATTTACTTGTAAAAACTACCATAAACATGCAAAATCTAACTTAACATCTAAATGAAATTAAAATATATTAATTGATGATTGGTTTGACTCCCAGTAAGCGTTTCTTTAGAAAATCCTTTAGCTGAACATCTTCGTCAACTTGATGAAGGGTCAATAAAGGTAAAGGCCTCCTTTCCTTCCTTTATATTACTGGATAAGTACCTTTAAACCTATTACTATTCAACTTCGAAATTCCTCTATCTAAGTGTGATATCTCAATTTCCTTATAATAGAATATCTCCATAATAGTGAATGGACTAATCCACCTTGATTTAAGTCCCCCCTAAAAATAACCTTAGGCAAGAATTATATAGGAGTTGATCACCCTTTACAAACTCCTTGACTAATAGATGTTGATCATGTTATTGCTTTATCTGGTCCTTATATACATTACATTTTTGTATATGAATTATTCAAATGTAGCATTCTCTTATGATATGCATTATTTAAATTTAAAATTAGGGATTTAGTGGCCCTATATGCTTTACGTTCTAACTTAACAAGTAGATAACTCCCTTTTAAAAAACCAACTATATGTTATCATTCTAATAGGTGTTTTATATGCACTTTTATATGCCTAAAGAGTATCATCTAGCTTTAGTGACCAATTTTTCCTAAAACTTCCTACTCTCTTTTCTAAAATTCTCTTTAACTCTATATTATACATTTTTACTTGACCATTAGTTTAAGGGTCATAGGCAGTTATAAGTTGTTCGTGACACCATATTTATTCATTAATCTATTAATTTTGTATGGAGAGAAAGTGTGTCCACCTATCACTAATTATCGCTCTAGGTGTGACAAATATAGTAAATATCTTCTTAAGGAATTTAAAACGACTCTAGAACCATTAGTTAGTAAAATTATGGATTTTACCCATTTTGATACATAATCTACTATCACTAAAATATATTTATTATTGAATAAACTTGGGAATAAAGACATGAAATTAATCTCGCACACATCAAATAATTCATGAACCAAAATGCTAGTGAGAGGCATTTCATATTTTGGAAAGAATATTTGACATACCTATAAGAATATTTTGGAAAGAATAGCTTCTTAAGGAATTTAGAATGTCAAAGAGTCGTTCCAAATTCCTTATAGGATCACAATATTTGACATACCTATAAGGATCTCTAGCCTTAAAATGGCCTCTTGCTTCCCTTGAGTGATAATGTAGCATTATGGACTTTATCTCTTTCTTTAGTATGCATCTTTTTATAACTTGATCTATATAAATTTTAAATAAAATTGAGTTTTATCATATGTAAAATTCAAATTAGAAAATAATTTTCATTTTGTTAATTTAAAACATTTTAAAAAGAATACCACTTGCTAAATAGTTAGCATAATCCACAAATAAAGGGAAGGGATTAAGTAGCTATTTGAAGTATACTTACTTGTCAAGGAAGTTGTCATCTATATCTTATTCATTTAACTCCTCTAGATTTGGATTTTCTAAAAATAATAGAAAGTTTGCTTGTAGGTTCTTCACTCTTTTTTATCTTTGATCTCCAAATTAAACTCCTATAATAGAAAATTCCTTCTTATCGAATATGAATGTTACCTATGTAAATGTTTTCTAGTATATTATATTTGGTTTAAATACTTATCTTCTATTATCTAAACACTACTCCCACAGCATAGTTGCTTACATTGCACATAAGCTCAATAGAGAGATTATAATTTGGTGCTACCATAATAGGGGCATTAATTTTCTTTTGTTTCAAAGTTGTGAACACCTCAAACAAACTAGAGAAAAATTAAAAAGAATATCGTTTTAAAGTAAGTCAGCTAAAGATCAAACTATTTTGGAGAATTTCTTTATAAAATGTCTATAAAATCTAACATGTCTTAAGAAGTTCATGATTGCCTTTATTAATATTAGTGATGATAACTTCTCATTTGCTTTAAGTTCTTACTTATCCACCTCAATTCTTTGATGTATAATTTTGTGCCCTAACACTATAACTTCTTACATAAAGTAACTTTTTTCAATTTAATACCATATTAGTTTCCTGGCATATTTTTAATAACATTGTGAGATTATAGAGGCATCGATCATAAGAGACCAAAGGTTAAAAAATCATTCGTAAATACCTCCATTACCTCTTCAACCATACCCTCAAAAATTAGTATCATACATCTTTGAAATATCATTAGTCATTGCATAATCTAAACAATATTATACAATAAGAGAATGTTCCATATAGGTAGGTAAATATGATGTTCTTTTAATCCTTATATGTCATTGGTATTTAAAAATAGATAAATTATAATAAACCCTCACGTGATTTTAAACTTTTTTTCTATTTTAATACCTAATTTTTAAAGACTATCATTTACCCGTTGAGGTTATGTTTTTTAATCACTTTTACTCCCTGATGTCATTCTTCATTAAAAATCCTAACAAAGAATGACAAAAGGACATTGTATTACTTGTATAATTTTTACATGGCATAATGCCTATCTTGGTTATGCCACGTAAGATAAGCGATACGATGCCATTTTGCCATTCTCTAAAGGTTTTGTAATAGAAAATGACATCAAGGGGTATGAGTAATATAAAAACATAACCTTAGGGGATTAATGCTAGTTTTTAAATATTAGAGACTAAAGTGAAAAAAGTCTAAACCAAGTAGTGGTTCAATGTAATTAACCCTTGAAAATAACCTAAATACCCATATAAGAAACAATAATACATATGAATGAGAGTTGTTTATGCATTTCTTTAATAAATAGAAGAGGGAAATGGTACTTACATGTTGCATTATTTAGTTTCCTATAATTGATGCACCTAATGATGGTCCTCATTAGAATCAACTCATTCTTCTCATCTGGAAAAACCATCATCCATCCTTTCTTTGTACTACCCATACATGGCTTACCTATAAACTATTAGAAATAGGGTAGACCATATGTGAGTTAAATAGTTTTTCAACCTCTAATTTCACACTCATTTATATTTAATCTTTTTTTCTATTCTTTTTCAAAATTTTTGTAGTTGCAATATAAAGGGTTGATCACTTTTATGTTAAAATTTTCCATGTTAAAACTTTCTTATGTTTCTATAGTGCTTATAGTAATTTGTCCTCTTGTTCATCAGATAACCTAACTACAATTATTATTGTTAGCTTTAAGTTATTCTCAAAAAATTCATATCAAAAGTGTGTTGGTTTTCTAATTCTAAGTCCAATGGTTTTTTATATATGGTGTCATTTTCTACTGGGTTATATCCACCTCATCTTCTTGGTCTTTCCTTATTGAAAGGTCCTTTTTGCTTCTAAATAGGCTACTTGCTTATGCAACTCTTCATCTTTTGAGTTGATTTCCTCTCCTTAAATGATACATTGCTCCAAAGTATCATTTTGTATAACTCCCTGTAATGAATATGATATTTTAGTGTCTAATACATTACGGAAATAATAAGAATGATCACTTGCAACAGAGTGTTTCAATGCATTCAAAATTTTGAAGATTATTATTTTCTCTTTAAGTGTTAATTTTACTTTATAAATATTTATCATAGTTTTTGTTGTAGCAAGGAATGATATACCTAAGATTAGAGGTACTT
Organism: Erythroxylum areolatum; assembly: GCA_024520975.1. Lineage (NCBI taxonomy): Eukaryota > Viridiplantae > Streptophyta > Magnoliopsida > Malpighiales > Erythroxylaceae > Erythroxylum > Erythroxylum areolatum. The sequence goes on from JANIJH010000001.1 coordinate 3,044,856, forward strand.
CAATTTCTTCTTTCAAGTCTAGACTAACAAAATTAACCAGAAAAATGAATTATCAACCTTGACCATCATATCTTCATTTACGTCCCTAAGATACTTAATTACTATAGCAACTAGTTGTAAGATAATTATAGTCGGCATAGGTTTATAAAGCCTTAATTTCTTAAAAATAGAATAAGGCACTAAATTAATACTAGCTCCTAAATTAGCCAATGCCTTTCTAATAGATAAAGTGCTAATTACATAAAGGATAGTAAATCTCCTTGAATCATTTAGCTTTTATAGTAGCTTATTTTAGAGGATAATTAAGTGTTCATCTTTTCAATATGATGGTTGATAATTCTTACAACTTCTTTTCGTAGCTTAGAATATCCTTGAGAAACTTAGCATATTGAGGAATTTATGAAAGAGAGAAAAAAGAATATTAATATGATTTTTCTTTAAAAGCTTAAGGAACTTGCCAAAATTTCCATCCTTTTTATTTTCTTAGCCTTGCTAGAAAAGAAATTCTTGATCAACATTCCCTTGTTGGTTCCTTTAATTTAACCTTATCCCCTAATACACTTTTTAGATCAAACTCCTTTTTACCAGCCTCACCCTTTATTTCATTGATTAATTTCTTTCTACTCCTTGGGGTGACACTTAATCGTATTCCTTAGAGTTAGGCATAGCATCACGAGTAGTTGTTCCTTGATGCCCTTTATTGATGACTTTAACTAATTGGCCTAATTGAAGTTCCAAGTTTTTCATTATAATTCTACATCTAAGAAGAAGTTCCTACCACAAACTCTAAGAAGGAGTTCCTACCACAAACTCTCTTCATATGTCTTTTAGATCTTGATACCTTTTATATACTTATGTAAACATTGGCTAGAGTGGTATTTAAGCTAGTTACTTATTCTTGGAGAACTTTGGATGGTTTCTCTACCCTAAATTGTGCATAATACTATATGATTGTTTTGTCTCTAAAAATTTCCCATGAATTCGACTTTTTCTGTGATTCAAACATGATATTTTTAGCTTGGCATTACATTCCTTGATATGCTCCTCCACAAAATTCACAACTCATAATATGAGTTACCGTATATAGAAAACTCATTTTATTAAGTTTCCTACCTATTAGTTATATTTGAGCTATCAACGTAGTCACATCATCTACATTTTAAATTCTAGTTGTTTAGTTGGTCCTTCCTTTGTTTAATTGTCATTGATAATTTTCATCACCAATCACTTCTATCAATTTTAGGGCTACTTCTAAAATTTTATTATTTAGTGTTTTACTAACTGCAACATCTATCATATGCTTTATATAATCATTTAAACCATCATAGAATTTCTAGACATACAAATATGTAGCAAGGTTATAATGTAAGCACTTCCTTAATGTACCCTTATATCTCCCTCGTACTTTATACAAAGCTTTATTGTCAACCTATTGAAAGGAAAATATATCATGCCTTAAATTTGTTCTCTTAGATTATGGAAAATATTTAGCAAGGAACCTCTCTACAAGAATCCTATAAGTGTTAATTGATGCATTCAATAATGCTTTTAGCCGTCGTTTAGCCCAATGCCTTAGTGTTAATGAGAATAACCTCAACATAGTGGCATCTTTAGTCACCCTATTGATTTTGATGCATTAAAAATCTCTAAAAAGTTAGGATATGTGCACTAGGATCCTTCTTATATAATCATCAAATTGTACGTTTTGTTGTAATATTTGGATTAAATTGGGTGTAATCTCAAAATAGTAGGCATTTATCTATGGCCTTATAATGCTCGATTCTATTCCTACGAGAGATGAATTAACATCTTCCATTATTTTTTTTATTCTTCTTCCATATTTTAAGTTATATTTACGCTGCATTGTTGAGTTCTTACTTGATTCTTCCCTTCAATTTTGACATAATTTTCTCTTAGTTTCTAGGTCTTCTTCAAGAAATATGAAATGTTGCTTTCTTATCAAACACCATAATTACCCCTAAAAGCAGAGTAAACACAAATAATGAAAATAAAATAAGAAAAGTAATAAAAATAAAGTTAACATAAATAAATTAAAAAATAAAGTAAGAAAACAACTATGAAAGACTAAAGAAATAGTTAATAGATTTCCTAAAATCACCTGCTTCCTTGGGAACAATGCTAAAATTTGGTAAGCTCTAATGATTTATGCATATATGCATCAATGCTACTAAAGCTCTCACTATTACAAGTAAATCACTCACTAACTAGGTAAGTGCACCTATTGCTAGTAAGTAATATAATGATAAGTAGCAATCGAATCCCATGAAGAAGTTATGTGAATTAGAAAGCCTAACATTGTTAATTATTTTAAGGATAATAAATAAAAAGTGGTTTTTATAGGTTTTTTATGATAAAATATAAAATAAAACTAAACTAAATAATAACCAAGGAAATAAATGATAAAAACAATTATTTAAAAGAAAATATAGTTAAATAGTTATATTTAGATTTGTGATTCCCTTAGTGATACTTCTGTATTTATAATTCAATTAACCTAGATTGGATATATTCTCTAAACTAGCAAGATTTTTTAGGCACTGAACTTGTACTCTATAATTGTCTATTCTCTAGTTGGTTAACCCATATCTCTACTATTACTAATATCGCTTTAACGGCACTAAGATATATGAAATTTCATAAAAAAAGGTTTCACCCTAACATTAGAAAGATCATGTAGTTCTCTTTCGAGCACCCCATTCAATCCCTTCTAGCTAAGTCATAGCCTAATCACCAACATGCTCCCTCGAGTCATTTATAGGTGAATTTAATCGGATTTTGACATCAATATGAATAAATTAGTATTAAGACTAATTACATCTATCTCATAGACATCTATCTCATATCATAAATCAAATCAAATCAATCCATATAAAAATAACCACTAGGATTTTCTTTGTTTAAACACAAAAAGTGCTTAACCATAAATTTTATTCAAAATAACAAACAAAAAATAGAGAAATCATCATAGAAATAAATATAGATAAACTATTAATTCTCTTTAACAATTTGATATATTGAAATGACATCTAAATCATGATTTTCTAGTGAGAATTAGCTTAAAATTGATTTTCCAAGGTTAGGGAAGCCTTTTGATTGCTAACTTTAGCTTTTAAAGAGAAAAAGATGTTTAAAATTAGGGGTGAGCATTATTCGGGCCGGCCTGATTACCCGGCCCGGCCCGAATTAATTCAGGTAAGCAAATATTAAATTTCGGGTAATTCGGGCCGGCCCGTGTATTACCCGAATTATTTTCAGGCCGGGACGGGTAATTTCGAAAAAATTCGGGCCAACCCGATTACCCGAATTAGATTTAAAAGAATTATAAAATAGGATAATTAGGATAATTCGGGTAAATCGGGCCGAATAAATAGGTAATTCGGATAAATCGGGTCGGGTAAGTTCGGGTAATTGAAAGTTCGGGTTCGGGCCGGGTAAGGGAAAAAAATTCGGGTAATTCGGGCAGGGCCCGAACAGTGAAAATTCGGCCCGAATTACCCGAATGCTCACCCCTATTTAAAATGTTTGTTTTCTCTATAAGTTGACTAAAGCCCCTTAAAAATTAGGGTTCACACTCTTAATATGTTTTACTCTACCTAAGGCACAATTTGGGGAACAGTTATGGCCAAAATTGTAGACCTCATAAATTCCTCTAGGTGCTAGAAGTGGACTCTAACATGGCCATATCATTAAAGTGTGGATCTTCTTATTTCTTCAAAATTAATTTGCAATCTCTCACATGATTGTCTCTCTAAACTATGGATCTTTTTATTTCTTCCATAGCTTTCTTATAGTCTCATGCATAGTTGTAGTTTAAGCAATGCCACTTGCTACATTTAATCCTTCTAGGGCATGGGATGGTAAATTCAACAAGTTGTAAATCAAGAGAGAAAATTCAAATTGCGTTAGTGATTAGAGCGTAGAAGGAGGAGAAGAGGGAGCATTTCAACATTGATTAAGGAGACTTTATCATTAACGGAGGGATTTCATTGTCTAAAAAGGAGGAGACTTCATCGTCGAAGGAGGGATTTCAAATTGGGTATGCTCTAAAGACGATGAATTTTAGGGATTTCATATTGGGAGGAGAGAATTTAGGATTTTATGAATTTTGGAAATTTTGTAAGGATAAAATAATTATATATTTACTTATGGTTAAATAGGATTAATTTAAATAATTAGAAGTTGCATAGTCATATGGCTTCCATATGGTATTACAAGTTCTATATGAATAATAAAAACTAAAAAAGAGTTTAACATCAGCATTGATGTGGTACTTAATTGACATACCATTATCCCTATTAAGGGTTTTGTTAATTTAAGATCAAAATGAAATGGTTTCGAAATCTTATGATTCTTTTTGGACAGTCCAAAATGTTAAGATATAACTTATTTTTTGGTATAAATATTATGGTTAAAATACATTTTTTTCATAATACATTTTAAACTTTTCATTAATATAAGATGCATATCGAAATACTCTACAGCAAGAGTATGTGGCTTGTAAATGCTACTTGATTCGTTAGCAGAATAAATTTTAATGAAAAGTTGTAAATGGTTAGACAGAATGTGAAACATAAAAGTTGCATCATGTAGCTTAAAAGCTGTATTATGGAATTGAAAAGGTAAGATGTAATGTGGTTTGCATAATGTAGAGAGTTTATGTAATTTTTCAGTTATATAATTTAACTTTTCAGCATTAACTGCAAAATTGTAATCATAAGAGTCGCACCTATACGCTATACAGTCAACTTATAATTTAGTTCTAACTTTTTATTATAATTGCATCTAATGGCTAAAAAATTACATCTATTAACAAATTGTATTGTAAGATTGAAAAGATTAAATATGATGTAGTTTATATGATGCAATAAGATGATACAACTTTTTAGTTATTTGGTGCAATTTTTTTAGTTATTAGACATAACTTTTCAATTATAAGAGTTGTCTTACAATTTTTTATAGTGTTTCATTGTAATTTTTCTATTATGATGATCCAACTAATACTCATAAACCACTTATTTTTATTATATTAAACATTCAAATTTATCTTATATGATTGAAATATTTAAATTTTTTATGATTGACATGATTTAGCAAGTTGATGTATCCTTTTAATCATGTGATATAATTTCTTAGTCTTATACCACAAATTAAACAATTTAGTCATTTAGTAAACATGTTCAAACATTATAATCAAATGAAGGATGGATATTGGGAGTAGATGCTAACCAAATGTGGAAGAGAATGGCAACTCTTTTAAGGAATACAACTAAAAAGATCTTGGGTGCTTTTAAACGGCCTAAGCATAGTAAGATGGAGTCTTAACGGTGGAATGAAAATGTACAATAAAAAGTTAAGATTAAAAAAGGTGCCTATAAAGCTTTATTGGATAGCACCTCAAAGGTAAAGAGAGTAGTTAATAGAGAAAATTATAAAATGGCAAAGAAGATAATCATAAAAGCTAAAAGCAGAGCTTATGAGAAATTATACCAACGATTGGAGACTAAAGATGGAGAAAAGGATATATTTAAATTTGCAAGAGCTAGGGAATGGTAGGCTAGAGACTTAGAAAAAGTTTGTTGTGTAAATGATGAAGCATGGAGGGTACTCATGACTGAAATTGACAGGAAGAAAAAAAAATTGCAGAGATATTTCTATAACCTTAATGAAAGAGTAGAATACAACATCTCTTTAGGTGGTCTTAGCATATCCAAGCGTATTGTAACTTTACTTGTTGTCGACAGCTTACAAGGGAAGAAATTAAAAGAGCTTTGACGGATATTAAGAAAAGAAGGGTAATAGGGCTTGATAAGATACCTACAGAGGTGTGGAAGAGCATAGGAGAAGAAGGTCTTACTTGGATGACCAAGCTTTTTAATTTGATCTTTAGGTCCACTAAAATATCATATGAATGAAGACTTAGGGCTCTTTTGGTTCCACTTCTGTTTTTTGTTGTTGTTGTTGTTTGTAGTTTCTGTTTCCTATTTTTAGTTTCTGTTTTTTTGTTTAAAAAAATGAAAACCTGTTTGGTTTAGATTTGTAACATAAAAACTGAAAATAAAAATCTGTTTGAATTAGATTTCTA
>JANIJH010000001.1:3051058-3062962 GCA_024520975.1 Erythroxylum areolatum
CGTTTTACTTACCTGTTTTTCTTTTTACAAAAACGACAATAAAAAACGGAGAAAAAAAACAGAAACAAACAGCCCCTTAGTATGTTAATTCCTTTGTATAAGAACGAAGGGAACAGCCAAACCTGTATAGTTATAAAGGCATCAAATTACTTAGTCACACTATAAAGTTATGAGAGAGAGTGATTGAGAAGAGGGTTAGAAAGGATTCATCCTTTCTCAGAGAACTAGCTTGGGTTCGTACTAGGAAGGTTTACAGCAAAAGCTTTACATCTCTTTAGAAGATCAATGAAATATTATAAGGAAAGACATCATAACCTACACCTAGTTATTATTGACTTAAAGAAAATGTATGAAAAGTTATCTAAGGTGATCATGTGAGAATGTTTAGAAGTTTAGGGAGTTCCTATGACCTATATACAAGTTATTAAGGATATGTATGAAAGTGTAAAGACTATAGTAAGGACGATAGGAGGAGATATAGAGCATTTTTCTATCAATATAGGACTATACGAAGGCTCCTCATTGAGGCCTGTTTTATTTACAATAATAATGGATGAGCTCATGAAAAATATACAAAGGGATATAGCTTGATGTATGTTATTTGCTAATGACATTGTTTTAGTATATTAGACAAGAGAGGGTGTCAATTTCAAACTAGAACTTTAGAGGAATATGTAAGATTTGAAGGCTTTAAATTAAGCAAAACTAAGACTGAGTACTTAAAGTGTAACTTTTCAAGCCATAAGGTGGCTTCTAATGTGGAGAGGAAGATTAGTTTAAAAGTTATACCATAAAAAGAGTATTTTAAGTATCTAGGATCTATCATTCAAAGTAATACAGAGATCGATGAAAACATAATTTACCGTATTAGATCAGGGTGACATAAATAGAGAAATGCTTTAGGAGTTTTATATGACAAGAACATACTACTCAAGTTCAAGCTCAAAGGTAAATTCTATCATTTAATGATTAGGTCGACCATGCCTTATGAGGTAAAGTGTTGGCCTATCAAATAGATGCATAGTCATAAGTTAATGGTGGCGGAGAAGAAGATACTCCATTGGATAATCAACTTCACTATAAGGTCAAGAGTGTAATGATAAGAGAAAAATTAAAGATGATTAATATTAATGAAAAATTAAGCCAAACAAGGTTTAGGTAGGTCGGACATTTTAACATGAGACACTTTGATACTCTAGTAAGAAAACGTGAGAAAATTATATTTAGATATTGTAGAGGGAAAAATGAATGCCTAAGAAGAACTGGGAGGGGACCATCAAGAATGAGATGACCTTGCTGAAACTTATCAAAGGCATGATCGTTATTAAAAAACTTTGGCATGCTAGGATAGGGGTAAATGATTTCATATAGAAATGTCATTTTCTTTCTCATTGGTCTTTTAGTCATTTTCTTTCGAGGCTTATGTCTTATATTTAGTCTAAATATTTAACCTAAACATTTTTCTATTTAGCCAAAATATTTTCTTGTAATAAATTATTTGATTTATTTATTTATTTGTCTCATTTTTTATTTGTGTATTTATTTACCTGTTTTATATTTTATATTTTATATTTATTCTTAACCTTGTTCTATATTTATTGTATTATTGATTTTATTACTTTTATTTTTTTATTTATACATATTTGTTTAGTTATTTATTTTATTATTGTTGTTATATATATATATATATATATCCTCTCTAGTAAAATGATAAATTAATAATTAGAGGTAAAACTACGTACCTCTATACCTTCTCAAATTCCGTGATCAATGGAACTTTCATTAAGTTATTGTTGTTGTTATATTAAATGAATGAGTGACTCTTTGTAATATAAAACTCTAGTAACACTTGCAACTAGTTAGAGACACACCTTAGCATAGAAATCTTAAGATTGTCTTTCCAAAATTTAGATAATAAGCAATACGTGGAATGTTTTTAGTTAAATGTTTGGGTTAATATATTATTTTGTGATTTAAGTTCTTTTGATAAAATTCCTCAATTAAATTATAAGTAGTTCACAATAATTTTCACAATTATTTATTGTACACATATAATTATTTGTTACTGAAACTTTAGAACTTTATTAAATGATTAAAATTGATATTATTAAATTATTTATAATATAATTTAAAATTGTCTTATCTTGTTAATCTTTTAATTTAGAATTAGAATATAATGATTTATTACATGCATGTAATTTATGAATTGGTCTAAATTTTTAAGAATTTATTTGATATTATATATATACACATATTCTTTTGAAATAAGAGGATTTAATGATAACTTTTTTAATGTGCACTTTATTCATTAAAAATGTGGATATCTTCGTTAACAACTAATGCGATTGGTAACAGATTAACAGTTTAAAATTAGATAATAAATTTTAATAAAATAATCAATCCAAAGCAGAGGCTATTTGATGAATCACCTTTCCCTTTGATCACTCCCAAAGGGTACGTGTGACGATTCATGTTGAATAGATTCATGGAAATTAAATTTTTAAATAAGAACAACTCGTAGTGGTAGGGACCTCTTTGAGCCACCACCCAATTTATTCACTAACACCCTCAAAGTTTTTATTCTCTAATGTTTCTTTTCCGAGAAAATTGAATTCTAAAAGCGAAAAGTTTTGGAGTATCACAGAGTAAGTTGTCTGATCTCGTTTTCGTGTGTTTTGATTTGTTGTGATTTTGGTTAATTTTGATGGGAATAAAACCCTACCTTCTGTTGTTACTTATGGGTTTGATTCTTTTTATTGATGTATGTACTGGATTTCGAGGAACCTAGATGTGGATCTAAGGTTCTTCTTCCTGTGTGGGATTGTCAATTTGTGTACTTTATTATGATTCTTCAATGTCAAGACTTGCTCTATCATTTGTGAGTTGAACGCTAATGGTGCAAGTTGGCTTTTAGATGTTGGCGTCAAACTTAAGACTGTCTGAACAAGTGAAATCGCTGCTAGTTTACTTGAACTTTTAACGTTAATGAGTCCTAGCAAATGATGCTGAGAAGCTGCCTTTCTCAGGGTTTGTTGAATATTTCTCTATTCTTGACCAATTTTGCGAATTGAGCAGGCGGCACATGAAGGATTGATCAGGTTGTTGACATCTTATTTTGATTCAGAAGGTACTGGCGAGGATGTCAACTCCTGCAAGGAAGAGACTGATGAGGGATTTTAAGAGACTACAGCAAGATCCTCCTGCTGGCATTAGTGGTGCTCCTCAAGAGAACAACATTATGCTCTGGAATGCTGTTATATTTGGGTATGTGAAGGAAAAAGATCGGATTTGTTCGCACTCTTTTTCCTTCATTTTCATCATCATTCTCTTCTTCTTATCTTTCCTCTTATTTTTTATTTGCTTTTCTTAATGGCCTTAAATACCAGTTGTACTTATATACTTTACTGGATGTCTTGCAGGCCTGATGACACCCCATGGGATGGAGGTAAGTCGAATCTTGTGTATGAACTAGTCAAGGAAGCATAGGCATTTAATCATTTTACTTTTTCCACAACAATGCTGATTATTGTTGTTGGCTGCATTTATCAATATGATCTTGTTGCCTTTCTAATTGTTAACGTGTAACTTGTATTTTGCAACTATGTTCTTGACCGTTTTATTTGCTTTTGTTTATCAGTTTGTGTCTTCTTTCTTCATCCTTGTGTAAAAATTTTGTCTATCTGATGGGACAAAAATATCAGCTATATATGTTGAGATGAACATTATTCAAACAAGGTTTTGGAATTCCCAGGCTTTGATTTTGCTGACCCCGTGAATGTTTTTGCTATTTTCTGCAATATAATTAACCATTGCACACTATAACGAACGTTATGCAGGTCACATGCACAACTGGTTTATTGGCAGTTAGCCACTTTTTGTTAGGAATCTCGATAGAGATTGTATAGCTGACAGTATATTGATAGTATAGTAGGAAATAACAACTGGAGCAAACTCCCCCTCCTGGACTATCCAGGCCAACTTTCCCTAGCGATGATGATAGTAAAATCATTGCTCTCTCTGTTCTCCTAGACAGCTCTATATTCTCCTCCCTCATTCTCTCTCCATAACAAACTTCCAACAAACTTGCCTACATGGCAATCATTCCCCCTCCTTTCTAGCTTGCTTCTACGAGTATGTTTTGATGGGCTTAGTTGGTATGGGCTGGGAAGAGGTGGATTATTATCACTTTTCTTATTCCATTTTTTGCATGTCATACTCTGTACATACTTAACATCAAGCAACTGATCAGCTACCTTTACAAAGTCTCACATGCTGCAAGCTGCTTTTAGAAAAAATTTTTATGGTTATTTTGCTTCACTGGGAATGCTTTTTATCTTTAAATTTCACATCTAACACCATGGTTGTTTAACTTCTCTTACTTTTAGATTCCTGATAGTGTTTTATAGTTATTGCAATACATTTATTAGCTTAAAGCTGAAGAAAATGACATCTTTATTCAGCTTATTGTTGTGTTTAGTATAGGTGGTTTTGCTAATTGCTTATGTTTATTCTCGTTCTTATATTATAGTTATATTAGAAACCTAATATATGTTATGATTTCCACCCCTTGCAGGTACGTTCAAGTTGACACTTCAGTTTACAGAAGATTATCCTAATAAACCTCCTACCGTGCGCTTTGTCTCTCGAATGTTCCATCCAAACAGTAAGTTGGATACAACAATAGTTCTTCTTTCGGCATTGTTATTTTATTTCCAATCTTTATTTCATATAACATTCTGGATAGCCTCTTGGTTGTTTCAGTGTGCAATTAGCTATATAAAATCCATATCAAGTATAGGCTGGCCCCAATTCTTTCTCTTCAATGAAGGCCATAAAATTTTACCTAGCCAACACTTGTATTCGTAAATGAGTCATGTCTTTGGTACCTGAGTTTAATGTGCTGTTGAACCTATATAAAAATCATGCTATTGATAGGGATCAAGTAATGGATTCTAGACTGTTGGAAGGCAAGTTGGTACTGCAGTTTAAAGCACATAGTTGTTAATGAGTCTCAAGTTGCGTTTGCTTTTTTCCCTTGTTTCGTATTGGTTCCTCATTCTCTATGTAATTGTACAAATCTGTGTGTGGAATAATGTTGTTGCTGCCATTTCAACCCTGAAATTCTGTATTTGTCTGCCTTCAGTTTATGCAGATGGAAGCATTTGTTTGGATATTCTACAAAATCAGTGGAGTCCTATTTATGATGTGGCAGCCATACTCACATCAATCCAGGTAACCAGTCTATGATTCAATACTTTATTTGATATCCACTTGGGACATGCCACATATAAATCCAGATTTGATGTCTATAATGTCTCCCTATCTATTGATTTTCTCCCTATTTGTTTTGTAGTCATTGCTATGCGACCCAAATCCAAACTCACCAGCAAACTCAGAAGCAGCAAGAATGTTTAGTGAGAACAAGCGCGAATATAACAGAAGAGTTCGTGAAATTGTTGAGGAGAGTTGGACAGCTGATTAACATCATGGTATGAAATTTTGAAGATGGTCTGCAATGTCTGTCTAAATGTCATTTGGAACAAAAACCTTGTGCTTGCCGGAACCGATTAACTGATAAATGTTTGATTTACTTTTATGAACGAACTCGTCCACTTGGTTGTGGCGGTTGTTGTGCCTTTCTATATCTGGCTTTCTTATGAACCGACCTAGTTTCTACATTTTACATTTTACTTAAATCCAGGATGGAATTCAAGCAGACTAACCTAAGAACGCACAACCATTCAATTTCAGCGTTGGTAAATGTCCTAAAAAAGAATCGAATAAATCGATTGGGAATGAAACGCTGTTGTCACTCAACTGCTATCTGTGCAAGATGCAAACTGGACTGATTTTCTTTGGACTACTACTACTAGAAGATCATGACAGCTAAGATTGTACACTTTTAACTGCCCAGTCTTAGTTGAAACTTCTTGACTTCTTTCTTTGTAAGCTCTTAGTCCTTACCATTGTAAGAGTATTAACACATGCATGGGCGATTGTAAATTACTTCTACTCGACAGGAAAATAGTATCATGACTCTTGCTCTTGGGTTTTTTTTTTGTTTTGTTTATCATTATCCCTGTACGGCTTGGCAAATAAATGCAGCTATGTTCAAACGGACAACTCGAGCACAAATCTCAAACATTTCACAAAGTAAAATCTGAAGCTCTCAGCAATAAATACATCAAACCTCCTACAGAACTCTTATCAGAGAACTTTACAATGAACTCTGTCGATGGTAACTACCTGCTCCATTCATAGTCTCTGCCATATCTTGGAGTGGCATTATTGGCACGGCTTGTATCTTCAGGTGCAATGGAATTTGCAAAAGCGTGCCAACCTAGGAGGTATGGCAAAATATACTGCATTTGGGAGGGGAAAAAAAAAGGAGAGAGTCAAATATCAAGTCTGGACATGAACAAGATTAACATAGGGCAGTAAGAGCAGTATTTGTTTACGATGTATTTAACACACAAATCAACCCAAACTATGCTCACTCTTAACATACATTAAAAGCCGATATGAGGACGGTATACTCTGCTCTGGTAACCGGAATATAGATGCTTTCATCCATGTTCAGAAGTTTATTTTGAACACCTTCATTAAAGCCATTGTGAAAAACCACGAAAGAACAGGTTAGGATCACACTGGGGCTTAGATATCCAAGTATAAGCAGTAAAGGTAAAATAAACCTATCAACCCACCATAATAAAGCTAAAATAAACCTATCAATCCACCATCCTACACACGAAGAATTACTAATAAGTCCTTTCACGATTGAGGTCTTAACAAAGTGAAAAATGACGACATGTGATCTCATCTATGGAAAATAAATTGTTAGTATACCTAAAATTTGACAACTTAAAAGTACTAGAATATTTTAATTACGTGAATTGCCATGTTATATACACAAACATATTACTAAAATATATTTGGAATTTAGCCTTGAAAACAAGAGAGGAGAATTACTGAGGTTAAAAAAGTGGCCAGAGCCATCTGGAAGTGGCTCTACCTTCAACACCTTCCTCACCTTACCTTCATCACTGAAAGCATGAACAATTGTGTCATATTTCACATAATAAAAAGGACAGTGCATACCTGTTCTTGAATGCTATGTTAATTCCTTAAAAAACTGAATGACAGGTCGTGCACTGCAGTCGCAATGTACACCAAGCTCTACTGGCTCCCAATACAGAGGATAAAAAACATTGATAAATAGATGGCCCACCCAACCACAAATATATGTAACAAGGTCCCAAATCCAGGAGAAAATGCTTCATATCACACTGCAGTTCTAAGCAACAGCCAATAGTTTGGTAATCTGATCCAGGTACATCCCTACTTGTCAAGATATGAAAATTAGTTGCATTTGCAAAAAGCAATAGTACCTTCTCCCCTTATTAGGATCGTGGAAAAACTCCAATGAGTCCCTTGCACCAAGGCTTATCAGAGTTCCAATTTCTGTCACTGATAGTGAGAATACCTAGTGCAATTAAAAAACCAGAAGAATGTCATATCCACTATCAATCCATTCACCACAGTTTTTTCCAAGCCAAACACAAAAGGAACAAGTTGTTCCACTAAATTTTACTGAAACTCTTTTAAGTTCTTCTTTTTCTTTTTCTTTTTTTCTCACAAAGATCTGAATATGATGCTTGAATGAGACATCAAAAGTTATCACTTTCAACAGAATACTGATCAATGTCTACAAATTATTTCTTAATCACATATTTTCAGAAAAGGATGCATGAAGCATGATCTACCAAATAATTTAAATTATACAGACCATAATCTCTGCACTACTGTTGCAAGATGTTTATAAATTGAAAAGGTCATATTTCCATTTACTAAATCGACTTTCAGCTAACCTGTTTTCTGCTCCAATCATATTGACGAACCCCTGCTGCCGGTGCAAATTGTAACAGCACAAAACCTTCTTTGGCTATTTTAAACGCTCCTGACTGCACACCCCAAAACATACTTGCAGTCAGAAACTTAAAACCCTGAGCTAACAATTTTATTTCCATCAAATTATATCCTCAGAAGGAACATAGCAGAACTTACATCTAATGCCCCAAACTCTGGCGCTCTAGGCTCCACAGTTAAAGCGGCCTTTCCTTTGTATATTGAGTGACCAACGAAAACCTTAGGCGGCAATTCTCCAACTATACAATTAAACCTAAACAAGTAAGCACCAGTTGCTGACTAAAAATACTAAAATCTATCAATCATAATCCTCTGTTGACAAGGTGGGCTGGCTTTATATAGAATGTTCAGTCATCACAGCCACTAAAATATGAATGTTCTGGTTTATAGACTTAGATTTACGTACACAAATCCGAAAGCCTACTGCTTTTATATAGAATGTTCGGATTCTAGCAACTCATTTTTCTCAGCAACCAAAAACGAATAATTCCTTATCCTACGTCAACTTTAACAAAATAAAACAGAGAATAATGAAGAAGTACCACCGCTCGACACCGTTCGTGAAGGTGCATAAGTCGCGTCTGTAGAAGAAGAACGGTTACTGGAAAACCGCTGCTGGTCATAATACTCCGATTGCCGGCACTTCACGGCTAGCCGGCTCTTCCGGGAGAAACCACCAAACAAGGAGAGAGAAGAAGTTCTAGGGATAAGTGAACAGTTTTTGATACACTCTGCCGAGGAGAGAGATTGGTACAGACATGGATTAGGGTTTCCAGGTGAGAGGTTTAACGGCAACATTTTCTTTCCCCTCACTCTCCCCCCGGGCAAAGGTCTTCTATTAGGAAGTGCCAAAACGCGATGTCTGTTAGTCGTTTTGCTGGCTGACGGTGCAATTTGATTGATAGAAACGGTAAGGGGTAGGATGCGGCCACGGGCCCACGGCCCGAGCTGATCAAATAATTCGAAGTTCAATCGCAATATGAAGAAATATGAAATTTGGTTAAAATCCAATCTAACCAATCCAAAGCTTGGCTCAACTCTTCCCTTCCTTTAATTGATATACATCATTATTTCACCATTGTCATCTTTATACACGAACACTCACAAACAGAAAAAGAAAAACACTAATTAGCACTCATTATACATATCGAACATCAACAATCCCGTGTTTTGGTTCAAAACAATTGTTCAATATCATTTATGTTCTATACTACTCTATTTAAGTTTCGGTATTAAACAAACAATTTCGTGAAGATTGTCATGCAATAATGAAAGAACTTAGCATCAATTCGAGTCATTTATTCATTCATTTATTTGACTCAATTGTTTAAGAGAGAAAGAGAGAGAATAAATTAGAAAATGAAATCCAAAACTTGAAAAGAGTGAAAGTCAAGACAGGTTTACACATGCTATTTGGCTAATATAACTTATGAAACAAAGAATGCCTAATTATTTATATATTAATGCACGTGATAAAAATGTGGTATTGAATAGAAATTTAAGACAAAATTAAGATGTACATGTCATGAAGGTCACGCATTATCAAAAGACAATAAAATTGATATATAATAAGGCTCAAAATCTCATTGGCTTTGTCTACCATTAGTCACTATCCTTCTAAAGATAATGCACATCAACCAATCTCAAGAGTAAAAGTACATGTTAAAGTTGTTATCAAATTCTTTAGTCAATTCACACTTTAATCATGACTATATAATCCTAGAATCAATAGAAAAGAAAAAATGTTTGTTTTATTTGTTTTATTCTTTTCTCTCAGTTTAATTGAAAACTTAAAAACAAGCAAGAAACAAACTAACATAGAAACAGACATGCATAAAAAGTAATGCGGAAATGTAAAGAAAAGAAATTTATTTCTCTTGGTTTGCCTCCCAAGAAACGCCTTTATTTAGGATTGCTGGCTCAACTCCATGTTTCCTCCTCACATGACAAAATTGTTATATTCAAGTATCACATGCAGCTCCTCCATGTGAGGTTCTTTCAGATAGGGTCTCAATTGATGATCCTTCATATTCAACATCCTCTCTATCCTCTGTCTTTCAATCTTGTCTGAGTCTATGCACTCTGGAATGATCTCAAATGTCTCTTCGCCTTTTCTCCATTTAATTCCTCCAATCTGCAATGTAAAGGTAAAGAGTTAGTCTAAAAAATAATCATAAACTCAGTACTTATCTCCAAGCTAAATGATATATCTTTTTCTGGTTCGAGCTCCTCCTCAACTTCTTCTTCACATGAAATTCCTTGAATATTGCTCTCAAAATTCTCAAGCTACTCGTCACTCTGTAAGGTTTTCGCACTAACATCCATTAGGTATATCTCAGGTTGATATGGCTGCTCCTCTTCCATTTGTGATTCTAGTTAGTCAATCCTCGCTGCCATCTCACCCATTTAGCTTGCCATGTTCTGGTTTCTAGACGCTATATGCCTCATTTCTTGCTGGGAATATTGCAACTGTTATTGTAGGCTCTATTGAAATTGGAGATTGTTACTAATCACAACATTCGTCAATTCTTCCAAAGATGTATCTAAGTTGTGGCTAGAAGCTTCTAATCCACACGGGAATTGTTGTGTATCCTACAAACTATCATAAAAGTAATTCTGATGGTTATCTCATCTATAACCAAAGTTAGGCTGATCAGTCCAACTTTTGTTATAGGATTGAGAATACGAGTTATAAAAGAAATAACTTCTATACATTTCAGATCTTTTTTTGTCACTAAAAAACCAAACAAAAAGTGAAAAGGTCAAGAAATAACTAAAAAGAAACTAATTAAAAACAAATATGTACGAAAAAAACAATTACAATCACAAAAAAAACTAAAACACCGCACTCCTAGGCAACAGTGCAAAAATTTGACAACTCGTTGTAACGCTAGTCAAAATAAAATAACTAAATTATTATTGTAGTAGTAGTGAGTCTAAATCGATTCCACAGAGAGTATGTGTAAAGTTGTTGAAATGAAATTAATCGATATTTAGGTTAGAGGGAGTTTTGGATTTTTTAATCAAGAAAATAAAATGAAACTAAACTAATAAAAATAAATTAAAGAAAACATATAAAAAATGATAAAAGTGAAAAATTCGGTAGAGACTCAGTTCCTTGTTTCAATCTCGGCCTACACCTTAATTAAACATATTTCATTTATTTGTTTTTCTTTAATCTCTCCTAGCAACTATTTATCATAGGTTAATAATTAGCCTGAGTTTTTACTTAAGTAATGTTTAATCAAGATATGATCGTTAATTAAACCTAACTACTAAATAACCTAAGATACGATCTTTAAATTTAATTAGGTAGTAACATTACGAATTAGAAAAACTGATTAATCAAGGTAGTAACCACATAAGGTATGATAAATTTGTCTTGCCAACAAGCATTGGAGTTTCGTATGTCCTTCTAAGCTTTTATTAAGTGTCTAAACTGTTACAATTTCTGTACTTACAGACTGGTATGATCTTTTAATACTATGTCCAGATTCTTTGGTGAGGTTAGGAAAGGATAATGTTGATAGAATTTAATTCCTTAGGGTGAAAACTATCACCTATCATATAAACAATCATGTCAAATCATCAAGAATACTTAGATCTGTTACAGAAGCATACTTGAATCCATGAGAACAATGTGATTCCTAGATCTTACAGTTATTCGTCTTCCAAGTCAATATGTACGTCTGTTTTCTCTAAAGAACCATCTCTTTTCTAACTGATGGGATACTAGAAAAGATAATCGTTCATATGACTTGGGAACCATAACCCTAATGTTTTATATAATTTATCTTATTTATATTTTAGCCCATTATAAAATAGAAATCAAACT
This sequence comes from Erythroxylum areolatum, assembly GCA_024520975.1. Taxonomy (NCBI): domain Eukaryota; kingdom Viridiplantae; phylum Streptophyta; class Magnoliopsida; order Malpighiales; family Erythroxylaceae; genus Erythroxylum; species Erythroxylum areolatum. The sequence goes on from JANIJH010000001.1 coordinate 3,062,820, forward strand.
ATTGGGTCTCTACACATTAAAGCCCATACTTTATTAGATGTTATATAGCCCAAAGCCTTTAACCATAATAGATCACTTTAACTGGGCTTAACCTTATGATAACTCATAATATACAATTAATTTATATATGTATGTAACCACAC
>JANIJH010000001.1:3122269-3145199 GCA_024520975.1 Erythroxylum areolatum
CACCCTCATCGTAGGTTATGTATCGGAATGACCTACGGACGTCCCGGTGCGTACCCTACGGTAAGGGGGCGCTACATGAATAGCAAGGCATGTAGCATGATCATTGATAATAGGACTTGTACGAATCTTACTAGCATTATATTGGTTGACAAACTGAAGTTGACAACTCTAAAACATCTATAACTATACAAGTTGCAGTGTTTGAATGAGTATGGAGAAGTTAAGGTGATAAAATAGGTTCTAGTGGCATTTTTCGGTGGGAGTTACAATGATGAGGTTATATGTGATGTAGCACCAGTGCATCCTAGTCATCTTAATTTGGGATGTTTATTACAATTTGATAGAAAGTTCAATATGATGGATATAAAAATGATTACTCTTTTGTTATGAACAACTGACATGTGATCTTAATAACTCTCAAACCATTAGAAGCATATGAGGATCAAACTAGGATAGTAAGAGAATACAAATTGAGAAAAAAAAACAAGTAAGTGCTCAAGAAAAGAGGGAGAGTGTGAAAGAGTGCAAAGAGCATAATAGTGAGCAATAAGAGAAGAAAATTTGTGAGATTCAAAATAGGGAGAAAAATATGAGGGGTAGTGCCTATGCTAGTAGAGGTAATGTCAAGGGTGCTATGTTAGCGAGACAATAGCTAATTATACTTGTGTATAAGCATGTTCACCTTTCAACTAACAACCTTAGTCCTTCTTTGCCTATTGTTGTTGTATCTTTACTTTAGGAGTTTGTTAATTTATTCCCTGAGGAGTTACCACAAGGATTACCACCTTTAAGAGGCATAAAGCGTCAAATTGATTTCATCCAAGATTTAATAATCCCTTACAGACCAGCTTATAGAACTAATCCAAAGGAGACCAAGGAAATTTAAAAGCTAGTAGATGAGTTAGTGGAGAAAGGGCTCGTGAGGGAGAGTCTCACGCTATATTTGGTTCCTATAATTCTAATACCAAAGAAAGATGAAACATGTCTTATGTGTGTGGATTATCAAGCTATCAGCAAAATTATAAGTAAATATAGTCATCTCATACCTAGATTAGATGATATGCTTGATGAGTTGTATGAGTCTTGCTTATTTTCAAAGATTGATTTAAAAAGTGGGTATATCAAATTCACATAAAATGAGGGAGACAAATGTAAAATTGCTTTAAAAAATATGGTATTGTATGAGTGATTAGTATCAATGTTTTTTTAAGAAATTAAAAAATTATATTAGTAGGAGAAAACAAAGGTTACATCGATTAGGAGACTAAAACTCTCCCCTCAACCCAAAACGACATCGTTACAAAGTAAACACTAAAAAATACGGCAACGTTTTACACTCTAGTAAGACGACATTAGTCTGAAATAGGTAAAAATACAAATCACTTCCCCCAATCTTCTTTTGAACCTTCCATATTAGGGTTGGAGACACATTCTCCACCCTTTTGAGGGTCCTCTGAGGTTAGAAGCAGACATCCCCATGACCGTTATGCCTTTTATTGTTGTACAATCACTCTAGCCTATCCCTTGGAGATTGAGGTAATATTAATCTTCCATAATCCCCTTTTTTTCCTCGTCTTTGTATTTCATCCCTAATCTGACTAGAGAAAGTTGACTATAACCTCCTTTCTTATCTCTTTGAGTTCTAGGACCTTAGAAGAACATCCTTAACCCCTTTTCCAAGCCGCAATGGCTTCTCCTTTTCGACAGCTAAAATGGTAAGCCCCTCTTCCGGTACCATCCATATTATCATATGATGTTAGTATAATATGAAAAAAGATCATTTAATCATCATACAAGTATAAAATTAAAGATAATACAAAGTACTTAAAATGTTGCAATTTCATCATATAATAATTATTAATTATATTAAAATATCAAATAAAAAGAATACTAAAAATCTATGATTCTTTATGTATTATAACAAGAGTTCATGTTAAAGAAACAATCAACTAGAAGTGAAACTTGAAACAAAAACATTTACAAATATATTTATATTACATATGTAGAGTTTAACATATATATTAAATATAAGTGAAAATAAAAGAATTGGAGAAATGAAAATCAGGAACTTTATTTAATCAAATATTTGCTTAGGACACAATTAACCTCAACTCTTATTTGGAATAAAATCTTCATCATTAAGAGAAGCTTTATTATTACCATCATATACATTTATTGCACTAAATGACATGTCAATATTTTCCCATTCAAAATTATCTTTAAAATTACTCTCATCTATCAAACTTGATTCTTTGGAAACTCAATATGTGAAAAGATCAATATGATCAAGGCATATTGGATCTATAGAACTACTTGTTCTATTAAAAGTGTCAATAAACATATAAAATTAAATTATCAAGAAATTAAACGAAATTATATTTAACTTAATAACAATAATAACATACATTTTTCAAAGTTTTAAATTGTATCAAATAAAGATCAAGTTGTTTAATCTTTTGTACTCTAATTTACTCATTTTTTTTGTAATGGATAAGTTCAAATGTACTCTAATTCTTTTCACATCCAATTATACTTAAACATTGACTCAAAATTTGAATATCAAACTTTTGCAATTGTAGGTCATCACTTTTAAAGTGTAGCCAATGATTTTTAAACCAGACCAGATTAGTCAATTAGACCAAAATAAATACGGATTGGCTTGAGTTTCATTTCAGTTTGTGTATATAACCTTTATGAGAAAAAATCGACAAGTTAAGTAGAAATCTGGTTGGTTTTCTTAAGAAAAATCAGTCAATTTTCTTAAAAAATGGACCATAAAGTAATAAATTTTGATAATCTGTCAGCCATTTAAGCATATTGGCCCTAGCATGGGCAGTAGTAAGTTTCCTTTACACACCAACCCATACACCTCCTTGTCCTTTTCACTCTCTATTTTTGACATTTGTTAACCTATCATTAATGCAAATTAAAGTCCTAATACAAAAGTTGAGATTTTCATATGGTTTATTTTAGAAATTTTCCATGATTTTTTTAAAATCTATCATACAATCTAATTAATAAATTAGTTTTTAGAACTTATATTTGAATTAAAATATGTTTTAAAACTATTATATTTAAAAAATGAATTACTATTTTTTAATCCTAAATTTATTTAATCTCACTAATATTTATATTTTTCAAAATTTAGGTTATTTATTTATTTATTTATACTTTAATTGAAAGTTTTTCAAATTATTATTGTTAAAAACTAATTATTATTTTTATCATTAATTTATTTAATAAATTGAATTATTAATTATAATATATAAGTACTTTTGCTTAAGATAATTTAAAAATGTATTTAAAATATTATTTAAATTATAAAGAAGCATTCTAAAGTCCTTTCTTTAAATATAATTCAACTTTTACAACTCTTTAAATAAATGATAATAATTTTTTTATTTTCATTGTTATTTTAAATTTGTTTTATATTAAATTTAATCTTAATTTAAATTATTAGTTTATTGTATATTAACAGGATTATTAACACATTTTTATTTTAATAAAATATTATATTTTATATTATATTTTTACTTATTTTTATAATTTTATTTTTATTTATTTTATATCAATTTTATATCGGTTTAATAGGGATTGACTCTTTAAATTTTAAACTTAGGATGATGGATCCGAATTTTAAAAGATTGACCCGTCCGAAACTACTGACTACAGCAATTCAATTACCTGATGCCTCTAGACGACTGTTGATCCACTCCTCTCTGACTCCGCCTAGGGTTTGTTTCATCAGATCAACACCATGGCTATGCAATCCGGAATCGGGCTCTCTAAGATCCTAATCATTGCTGGGGCAGGTGCTTTTTCCGACCACTCTCATAACGCTTTCTCCGACTTCTAGACTTACATCTTCGTTGTCGTTTGATTTTGTTGATTTGACGTCTCTGTTGTCGTTTTCCAGGGTACACCACTACTTTCCTGGTCAGGGATGGTAAATTATCTGACTTGATCGGTCACCTTCAGGTACTGCAATATTTGTTGCCAATCTAGCTCGGTTTTCTTGATTCTGTTTGGCTCTTGATTCTTTTCACTTTTTCTGTTTGTCCGTAAGTTAAAGTTGTGGCTTAGGTGAGCCCCTCCTTGTCTTGTTTGTTGAGCTCAGTTCTGCTGGAATTTCCTTGATACTATTTAAAATTCTTGTAAAAACAACAGTCTTTCTGAATTTGGTTCAATCTCTTCATAGCGGTTTGGATTTGGTTTGATGTGATTGGCAGGATTTGGTGAGAAAAGTGGAGAAATCTGGGGAACAGTTGGAAGGTGATTCTGGGAGTTCTGACTCTGTTGTCCAACAGGTAGTCAGGATCTACTATTCCAAATGAATTTATTGTCTGTTATACATATTTATTTAATGTTTTTGTAATTTTTCTCGTTAGATTGCTTAGCTAGTTTAATACGCATGATGCTTGCACATTGTTTCACGACTTTTTTTGTTCTCCCAATTACTTTCCTTATGTATTTTTCTTGTTCATGCAGCTGAAAATGTTGCAAGCTGAATTGCAGCGACATCTCAACCAACCACAAATAATTCTGAATGGTGCTTCTGACCAAATAGGTATATGCTCTGTGATTCTATTGACTGGTTTTTGGTGGCAACCTATTTTCTATGGGAGTCTAATCCCAATTCCAAATGTGTTGTTTGCCTGTAATCCAGTTCTATAAAATGTATATATAGCTCTTTTTGTGTTTTGTTTTTGAAAGATTGCCGTTAGATGAGTCAAAGGGAATTTTTCTGATACAATTCATGATTGAAGTTGAGATGGTTCACACTTTTCACTCTATGCAGGTAACTACTCAAGTCTCATAGTTCCTGTTGCCACATTAGGTGCATTGGGTTATGGTTATATGTGGTGGAAGGTATCTACTATGAATACTATGTTTTCATTGGCTTCTTTCAGTCTTTGGTTACTTCACATAATTTTTATAGTGATTCTACCTTTTATGTTGCATTTTTGCATATTACATGCATCTAAGATCAAGAAGTTCCTTTCAGGAGACTAAATTTGTTTTTACTATGACTCTTTTGGCAATTAGGGTCTAAAATTTTCAGATCTTATGTATGTGACTAAGCGTTCTATGGAAACTGCTGTTGCAAACTTGACAGAAAATCTGGAGCAGGTGTCTGAAACTATATCAGTAAGTCCTGTATAGTTGATAGTTTTCTATTGTTGCACTATCTGCTATGAATTTTTTTTAAGAATGATTTTCGTAGTGTAATTTAGTGTGAGCAAGACTGCATAAAAGGATGGGGTAGACGTTATAACTTCTCCACGCATTTGATTCCTTTGATATTTGATCACTTTCCATTTTGAAAGTTTGGTTGGACGTGAAGTTCATTTTCTGTTTTGACGTTCAAGATCAGGCTTTAATCTGTAATCCTTTACCAGTTGTTTGTTTAAGAAGTGTTTATCGAGTTTATTTTTTCCACATTACAATATCAAATTTTGAGATTTGACATTATAGCTCTTGTGAAATGAAGTGTGTTATCTGTTTCCCCTATGGTTATGCAACATGGATAAAGCTTTTTAATATACTTCTATTTACTCTTTTGGCCAGGCTGCAAAGAAGCATTTAACACAGCGAATACAATTGTTGTATGATAAAATAGATGGTCAAAAGGAGATCTCAAGAGCCATACAGAATGATGTAAGATTATAAATTTGATTTACCCTTTTCCCACCTCTTTTTTTTCCCTCCTGATTCATTTCACTCTTCTTTTTCTCAATCTTGACCTATTCAACATGTTTTCATTTAGACCAAGTTTTAACAGATCTTCTGTCAATTTGGGATTGTTGATTCTAACAATAAGCATAAAGAACCAAAAAACTCCCAATTCTGTTCATTCCAGAATCATTAAACATGGGAGAAAGGTATTAGATTTCATCAAAGAAGATTGATATATTGCAAGTTCTTTTCTAGGAACTGAGAACCCAGTTTTAGGCATGAGGTCTCTGCTAAATGTAAAAAGTTTGTTATACCTCAGTTTGATGTAGGATTTCAACCATGTTCATGATTGAAGCCATTCGCAGAATAAGCACAGACCACGTACATTAGATGCACATTACCCTTGTTTTTTAGCATCCTAATATTGTTTGATCTCATGAATCAGGTTGAAGCTGCTTCTGAAAATATTTCACAGATTGGCTCTGAGTTGTGGCAGTTGCAGCATTTAATTTCTGGTTTGGTAAGTTTGATATTTGACATTTTCCTGAGTAGTGGCACAATTGATTTTGCTAGTATTTATAATTATTTGAGTTGTGGTTTCTTTTATCATGTCCTTGAGTCTGCTTAGATAATCAATGATGTAGGGAGAAGGGATCATAAGCAACTTTCAACAAAGTAGCGCTACAATTGTGGAGATTTTGGCTGGAACTATAATAAAGGAAAGACACCTGTTAGAATTTAATGGTAGTCAGTGCGCAGTCTTGTACAAAAAAGGATCATTATCTATTACTGTTATTCAGAAATCGTACTTGCATTGGGAAAAAAACAACTCCTAGTTCGTAACTGAAAGCCTAGCCATCAACTGCTATAGTAGTTAATAGGAAAAGTAACATAAACAAGCTAAATAAGGAAAACTGATAGAACTAATTGAAATTCTAGAATGCTTCTGCATCCAGGGATTTGTGACACCTGTTACAGCAAATTTTGACCTTTCTGAATGCTCTACTGAAAGAGGAGTTGAAATAGAAGTTGAAAAGGATAGAAAAGATAAAATGTTGGCTATTGTTTTATCTAAACAGTTTCTTGCTTCGACTTTACTAAAAAATACTAATAAATTTATGAAGATAGTTACCAAATGTAATTATATTTTTAAATTTTATTCTATTGTTATTCGATGATAGAGAAGAGGGGGCATAAAAAACTAATAGGTTAAAATATTTTATTTTTCCAATCTGAAGACTCTTTTTTTTGCCTTTACCTTGTCTGTGACATGATAATTTACCTGCTTTTACTACAGGATGGGAAGATAAATACGATAGAGAAGAAACAGGTAGAATGCTTTTCTTTTGTATTGTTCCATTTACATATAACTTATTGACCTAATCGCTGATTCTTTTATGCATGTTGATTGCATGTGTCTGTGAATGTACTTTTGGTATGCCTTGTACATATACCTGAGAATATTTTGATTTGTGCAGTCATTTTTCCACCTTTTTCCATGTATTATTTTGGTGTGGGCAGTCATTGTTCCCCCTTCTTAAATGTATCTTCTGTAATTGAAACTTGCTAAGTTGAATTTAAACTTTCTATGGATCTCAAATGCTTATTGATAGCTGCTCCCAAATAATCATTGGTATCTAGATTGCTTTAAGTTGGAAAAAAGGCTTGTATACAGCTATTAGTGTTCCTGGACTAAATTTATTTGTTAAAAATTGTTTAACAGCCGGACTCGTTCTGTAATGACTTTGATCAATTTGGTGATGATTGGGTTAAGAGATTCTAAATTACTTGCTCTGGCTGTTATTGGTTAAACTGGAATGCATAACTGCTGAGTGTCAAAAGCCTTGTAGACCACAATCTCATATTTCTTTGGCATGCTTCTATTAATCCTTTTGTACAGAGTCGAATGATAAGGAGGTTTGGAGGAGTTAAATTGAAGTGAAACAAATTGAAAACAGTTCAAAATTTCAGTTTTTTTAATCATGTTGAGATACTCCATTTATTATGAAACGGTTAACTAGTTGGTTATGTATAGAGAGATGGAAGCTGAAAATGGGAAGGAAATTGGAGAATTGTTAACTGGGTGGGAAAAGAGGAGGAAGAAACAAAAGGATAAAAAAAGTTCATTATAGTTTCTGTGCCTTTTTCAATTTGCTTTGACTGCAGTTGCACTGGCTGTTGGTTTTATAGATTCTTGTGTGTACTTGTGAACCGACTGATCGAGGTGTATGATGGCAGGATCTTGCAAATGCAGGTGTTCTGTACCTGTGCCGTTTTATCAATGAAAAAACGTTGCAGAAGCCTAAAGGTCTGGAGGCTCTGGAGGTAAGAAAATATATATATTACATTATGTTATTCATGATTGTCCCCAGGAAATGCGTAGTCACATTATATGGTTCAACATTTTGTGAGTTAAGCTTTTGTTCTGTGAGCAGAAATGGAACATGACTTTTACTTATGGGAAGAACATGGCCGATAGTAGTACTTTCTTTTCTGAGCATGTTGGATCAGATCTTCCTAGAAGTGAAAAATAGACACAGCACCTGTATTTTGTCTTCAATTTTTTCACCCTACTTGTCTAGATAGAAGAGTTCACATAATATAATTCAAGTCCATCAATGAGGGATGACTTTTCCACTTCTTCCACTTGCTGCCCCCTCTACTATTACTATTACTATCCTTTCTGCTATCCTGTTCAACTATGTGCCATAAATGTTCTGATTTTGTAGCTGGGTGTTGGCTGTTCCTTTCATCCTTTTGTCCTCTGTAGACTACCTTCTTTTACATTATGTGCAAGATTCTTGAAGTGTATTTATATCTTCATACGAGTGCAATCTAGCATGATATCCCAGCAAGTTCTAACTGTTGGTTATGACTTTACAGGATCAGTTTAACCATTCTGGGATAGCCCATCGTTCACTCACATATTCCAAAGTTTCAAGTGCAGCGGTATGTGCCTTCTTAAGTACGAAGATCTCAAATTAAATATATCACTTTACTCTCTCTTTCGCTCAAAATACGCACACATTGATGCCATGTGCATGCTTCCTCTGCACCTACACACAATTTTTCATCTTTCAGAAGCTGATTGCAAACCAATAATTATGGAAGATCCCTTGTCTGATGATTAAATACAGTCCTTTGATATATGATTCTTCTGTATCCTTCCAGGGTCTGAAGGATCTTTTTAGAGATGATCTATCTCGAAGTGTCAGTGAGCCTGTGACTGGTGTTGTACCCGATGTTAGCTGTAAGCTGGAAGACAGACTACCAATCTTGCTAGCAGGCTTGCCAAGGAACATACTTAGGTTTGAGTTCCAACTCTTTTTCTTCACCATGCATATAACTCATCTGGTAATGTGGATTGAGATGATTGAATGTGCATTGTACTTTTTTGGGAAAATAAACCAATATTTATCATTCTTCGGGTCAAAGTGCAAGTATTGAAGGATGTTTGTATATATTTCCACTTTTCAATATACCAGAAAGAGTATTATTCTTCCCTTCATCTCAAATTCCCATCATGCTGCAGTTGGAGTCTCAGGTTTTCATATTGTAGTGATGAAATAAAGGCCACATACTGACTTACGAAATGGCTCGATTGTTGGTTTCTCAAATAATTCAGCCAGACCGCTTTATTTGGCTGTTTATGTTATGCTAACTTCTGTTAGTCCTAGACTTGTAATGCTTTTGCGAAGTCTTTGGTCAGTGCACTACATCTCGTAATATACGAGTATCGATTACCATATGCTTTCATTTTTCCGCAAATGGTTTGAAGTTTAGTATTCAGTGTCTGGACAACAAAATATGATCTCCACATTCTTGTTTACACAACTTGATATTTGCAGGTAAATCAGCTTGGTGCTAATAGCAAACTATAAGCAAGATGACGGGCCTTACACTCATAACAGGCTTGTTGAGTACAGACATAAAATAATCACGGACTGAACCAAGGAATTTCTTGATGGAAACTATGAATTGCAATTTGATCACAGTGCTTTGATTGTTTTAACATCCGTTGTATATTTCCATTCTCGAAGAAATTAGCAGAGTTTTGAGTTGTATGGGAGATCTGTCCAATACAGAATAGTAGTCGTAGAAACATTCATGGTGTCTTCCAAGCTCTGCTGCAAGACTCTTCAGGCCTGTATACTGAAACAGATTTATGTCCATAAATAATCCGAGCTTGCCATTCATCTTATTGGCTCATACGAAGCCATGTTATGTGCAAAACTAAAATGAGGGGAATAAATCAGCGTATTGCATTTGTCCCCGTCAAGAACGAGGCCTGTAGTTGATTACACTTACCTGTAGAAGCATTTTACAATATGAAACCTTAAAAAAGGAATAGCCTATATCCAACCTGGTTAACTTGTATTGCAGTAGAAGCATAAATAGAAGGTCTTTAGTTCATGCAAAGAAGGGCGAAAAGGCAAAACATTTGGGACCTAAAGAACCCTGAAATTTCCCATTTTAGTAAAAGATGTAAACTGATTGCCAGAGAACTGGCTGGTTGATTTGTATTTTAACGTAACCTTGATTAGCAAAACTGCAAAAGAGAGGACCTAAAGCTGCAAACTGAAAGAAGAGTGTCAGTCTAAATTATGCAAGCTAGGGATCCATCATCCCTGCTCCAGCCTATTTATTTCCTCTTGGTACAACCATTTTGTCCTTAATGAACTGTGATATATAGAAAATAATTAGTTTGCTTTCCTCAACAAAACTTTTAGAATGTTTGACTACTACACCAAGGTTACTTAGGTGCATAGCTTTATCCTTTTCTTTTGTGGTTGTTTGTTTATGTAGTTTTATTCTTCTTTCTAGTCCTTCTTTGCATAATCCTTCCTTAAATATCAGCAGAATTATGCCCTAAGAAACTCCCCAACAATCTGTTCATGATTTCAAAAACTTGTAACGGTTTCATCACTGTTGCATGATTGATCTGGTCAATTGGATATGCATAGGTTTTAATTAGCTGACTTCCATGTAAACCATCATCTTGTGCATGTAACTTTATTCTTTTTTTATATATCTATGTGCATAGTGGAATTCATAATTCCTCCTGAAACATCAGGTCAAGGATCCTTAAGTCCAAATTAAGGAGTGTAACAACTTTATTTCATGAGCAAGAGTGAAATTGAATTATACTCGAAGAAGTCATCAAGGTACTTATAAGCCCTTTTGAAACTTTACGGCCATGCTCTGATACTTTGTGAGCTTTATGATCAAGTCATCGGACCATTTAACATGTAAAATCAAGGTGGTAAGATGTTAGAGATGAAGATTATACACAAATGAAACAAGTATGAAGTTGAATTTGAATAAATGAGCAAGCATGGTGCTTCAATGGAACAATATATATACCTCGTGTCATTGTTATGATGACTTGGAGAAATCCAAGTAAATTTTGTCATGTTGAGTTTGAACTAAGTTAATTCAAGTTGTTTCCGACTTGTTCAAGCATTATACACTAAGAAATGAGGGTTGAAACTTTGTGAGCTTCAATACACTAGACCATTAAACATATAAACAAAGTTATTTGATGTTGAAGATGAAGATTATGCACAAATGAAGCAAGTATGAAGATGAAATTGAAAAAATGAAGCATTATAACAATAATGCTGTAATGGAACAGTATGTATATGTTTGGTGTCGTTGCTATAGGGACTTAGAACAATTAGATCATTTCATATTGAGTTTTAACAAGTTAATTTATGCTGGTCCTGACTTATTGAAGCATTATACACTAAAACCTGAGGACTGCAACTTAAACTAAACCAAAGTTCCAGCAATATTGTGAAACTTCAGCTTATTCATGATTTGGACGCTCACTTGGACAGAAAAAGTTCCTCAGCTATTTTTTATGTATTCTCTAACTAATTTAGTTCATTTCTAACTTGTCTAAATATTAATCAAGTTAATATAATCATTAGAACTAAAAATTTGTTGTTTGGTTATAAATTAGAGGAGTTAGTTTGTACCTATGTACTGTTATAACAACAAAAACATATTCTGATTTGCAGGTTACTTTTGCTTGTTTATTTTGGTAAAATCATAGATGTATGGGATGGCCTACACAAGTTTCATACTTCCTCTTATGTACATATGTATGTTTATGTGATAAAAAGTTAGTTTTTTTGACCCATATATACAAGAGTTCTGTTAACTTGTTCTTCCTCTGCTGGGTTTCCAGGTCCATTTCCAACCACATAACTCATATTTCTTGACAGTTTCAGTTGAATAAAGAACAGAATACTTGACAGTAGTTTAATAACTCGTACTGAAGAAGTAACGAATTCCTTTATTTGCAGTAAGAAAATGAGATGTGGGGTTATTGCTTTACATGTTAATGGATACAACTTTGTACATGCTTATTCAAGATTGCGGTTTATGATACAAAAGGAGAGATTTGTTAAAAGTTTTAAAAAGCCTCCTGTAGTCCCCAACTGATGAAGTGAAGAATCAGTTAACAAAGGCAGTTGCAAAAGCATCCTCCAATTGATAGACTATGTCTATACTCCATATTTGTTCAAGGAGTTGTCTCAAAGAAGGGCAGCATCTTCTACTGATTCAATTCTAAGTGGGAGAATTGGTCCTTGTTTGATGGGAATATCGTGTAACCATCTACAGCTTCAGTACTGTTGTCGCCCAAGACGTAAGGAGCTTGTGCTTCATTTTTTTTCGCTTCTTCCTCCGTACTGGTATTCAAGTTCTTCTCCACAAGCTCTTTGAAAATGGATGATTTAAGGAGGAGGCTAACTGCAGTTGGGGAAGGTGACCTGTTGCAAGGGCTAATGGATGCTTTCCCGTGAATGATTTCACTCTGTGGCATCGTGTTTGATTCGTCTACTGTGAAAGGATCGTCTGTTTGAAGAAATGATGGTTGGTTTGGGATGGTATTCTCCCCGGGATTGTGGCCAGAGAAGTTCCCCAATGACGGGGACTGTGCAGTTGATGACCATCCTAGCACAGGACTCAGAGTTTCAGTTTCTGGTCTGAGCCACCTGACGTATGTACTCGAATCAAAGTTGGTCACAGCATTGATTCCTCGATATTCTATGGCAGCTATTTCATAGGCACGAGCAGCCTCTTCCTGTGTACCTATGATGGGATAAAACAAGTGTCATAAAACTAGTTTCAGTTTGGCTCTAAAAAGTGAGGTCTTGGTTGTCGAATCCAAAGCTAGCGTTTTTACCAAATGACTGATCCATCGTTTTAGTTGGTCTGCAGATTTAGATTTGTTTGATTTTTTTTATGTAATTACCCTCTAGATTAGTTAGTTCTTACGTTGATGTTTGTAACAGAGAGAGAAGCTAGCTTTGATCAGTTTACTCACAGTAGGTTCCAAGGTAGAGATACTTGTTTCCAAAAACTCTCCCTATCCTTGCTTCCCATCTTCCATTCTGGCGGTGCCTGCGAGTTACCAGAGAAAGTTTAGCGTCAGAGCTGAATTCTTTTCTTAGCAACAAACAAACAGGTCAAGTTGTGTTACCTGGCAACACCTCTATATTTGAATACTCCTCTGGAGAAGCCGCTGCTTCTCCTATTGAAAGAAGATGGTCTGTTAACAATCATCGTTAATACTTTCAAGGATTCTTTCAAAGATTCAGAAGATCAGGAAAACTTACCTTCTTAATGAGGCTAGATATTCTTCTTTTGTAACACTTTGCATTATTCCAATCTCTTCTGCATACTCAGCTACCTATAAGAATCATGCCAGAGACATAACATCAGAAATTTGTAATAGACCCTGCCCTCTGGGGCCTGAACTTTTAGATATTCATTCGAGTTTGATCATGTACTGGAAAATTTGTGAAAGTTGACGTTCCCCAGCATTTGATAGCGGCCAAATCGTATGCTCTGGCAGCAGATTCTTCTTCATCATAAGCTCCTACAACGAATAAACAGATTTCTATAGGTTAGTTTCTTTTTTAAGCCAGTGTTACAGCCAAATGGTTTCTTTCAGAAAGGGTTCTACTCACCAAGGTAAACTGCTCCAAGGCAAATATTAATAGTAAGTCCAAAAGCAACCGATTGAACAAAATAGAGAAGAAAATTAGTAATTCATCAGTAACCAAACACAGTAACTGAACATGAAAATGATTAATGAAGAAAAAATATTAGGAGCCAACCTTGTTTACCCTTCTTCCTCTGAGTTGGATTCCAGGATCCTTTATCCCATAAATGAGCTTCATATCGTCCAGTCCACCGGTGTCTGTACTATCAGATATACATTTTTAGAGAAACAAAATCTACAGAAAATAGCATGTTAAGGACTTACGTGACAATATACACGCGTGATTCACAATCTTATGTCCAACCTGCTAACCCCACGAAATCTTGAACTTCTCTTCACAGTCGTAGCAGGAGAACTTTTTTCACCTTGTTGATCATTGCATCTGGAAGCAACTGCAAAATGATCTCTCCTCCTCTTGACACACTTACTTGAATCTTCAGTGTCACCTACTATCAAGCTCAAGCAGCGTCTTACAGGGCACACAGATTGCACAGTATCCATTTCTTAGGACTATCAGTGGCAAAGTAACTAGAGCCAACAATTAGGTAGCGTGGCGTTCAGAAGACGACTGGAACTACTTATAAACAAGTTCGGATTTGTTTTACTCTCAATCTGTTTCCTAGTGCAACAGCTACTTTATCAAATATCAATTCATAGTAAGAAAGTGATTTCGATGTATTTCAGGCCATAGATGACACGTTTTACTGTCTGGATTCTTGCCGGTCAAAAACTGATTTCAGGATTACCAAAGGTGCCACCAAGATTATAACTTAGACCATTATGATCTTATTGACCAATGTTCTTCTATATCGTCAGCATTACAAGAATTAGTCAAATCAGATGGATAAAACCCTGAATATTTCTCTTCTCATTAACTTACAGTTGGCACTTACTCGTTTCTACATATTTGCTGAGTTCCGATTCTCTTACAATTTGATCCAAAGATATCTTTCCAAAAACCAGTGGAAGATAAAGGTCAATGCGGAATTATCAAGTATAAAACTTTTACGTAGTAGACAAAATTCTGCAATTAATTTTTGCCAGTTAGGAAGCTTTTATACTTTTTCAGGTGATCAGAAGAAAGCTGTTCAGGATTACCGACGTAGACAGGTAGAATAAAACTTGAGTTTGGCATTTTTCCATGCAAAGTTCCAAGAAACCTCTCATCTTCTGCTTTGTGCGATGAAAAGAACCACAAGCAAACAAGCCGGAGAGTGCCATAACCTGACAAAGAATTGTGTCCATTACGTATCCTGTGCATGGAAATCTTCACCAAGTTTCGGACTTGTTCTATCTGTGTATCGTTTTCTAGCACGAGTTCCTGCCATTGTATGCACCAAAGAAACTTCCCAGTTAATGGCGGATCTGCCAATGGAATAAAACGTGCAAATATATTTTCAAACAAGGTGATCGTTGCCGTATTAGGAGTCAGTAGGATAAGATGAGTCAATTCCTAATACTAAGGGCTTGTAAGAGAGTCCTATGATAGGCCTACTTGAAAAAGCTCATGGGAAACCATAAGAGGCATGCAAATCCTAGAAATTTATGGAGAAAAGAACCAACTTGTCGTAACAGGTCATGATGGGATATAATCTACCATCTAGAGGCCGTTGAAAGGAAGATTCAAAATATTAGTGGCTGAGTTTTTTGAGCATGTGATTTTATGTTTTGCAACTAGTGGATCTTAGGGTGTTTTTATTGGTTAGTCAATATGTTAATGGTTTCAAATCATGGGTTTATGTTCATATTTTATAATATTTTGAGGTGCTCTCTTGAAATTATTTAAGGCTTTGTACCAGATGTGTTACAATGTGAAAAGAATTTTAGCAATTAAAATATTGTCTTGTCTTGCAATATTTTATTGTTTTCTTTCTTATATATGTGGTATCAGAGTGGAAGCATTAGTAGCAGCAGGAGGTCCATTAGAAGCAAGTGCATTAAGAACAAATACATTATCAGGAGGTGGATTTGCAATAATTATCACAATTTCATGCCCTTTTAAAAGTAACTACTACTATCAATAAAAATTTTATCTCCTAATTCTACAGTGTCAACCATCTATGTAAGTCAAATGAACAGAAAGGAAAGAGTAATTGAAAATGATGGGCTGACATAAACAAAATAAGAATATGTGCAAGGATTCTTATCTAGAGTGTTTGGGATTGTTAATCAAATGAAGTCTTATAGTGAACTGTGAATAACCAAACTGTTATAAGGTGTTAAGGAGTTTAATATCAAAATTTAATCATATTGTTACTGCAATTAAAGAGACTAAAGACCTGTTTGGTCACAATTTTGATGAAATAATGAGTTCTTTGATAGCCCATAAGGCTAAACTTGGCAAGTCCTATGGAAAGTTAGAGGAAAAGGCTATTCAAGTGTAAGGGGGAATTTTCAAAGAGAAAGACAAAAAACTTAGTAGGTTATGGAAGAGGAAGAGGTGGATTTCGTGGAGAGGTCGTGGCGGCAGCAGAAGTAAAGGCCAATTTAGTGAACCAAATTAGTATAAAAGGTCAATCTAATGAAGCTATTATAGAAAATTGGGACAACAAGAAGCTAATTACTAGACCAAATAGAGAAGAGCATAAGCAAACAAATTCTATAGAGAAGGTTAAAGAGGAAGCAAATTGTTCATAGCCCATTCAAAGATTCAAAATGATGTCAACAATAAAGATGTATGTTTTATAAATAGTAGATGCTCTAACCACATGTTCGAAACTAAAAAATTGTTTAAATAACTTGATAAGTCACAAAAAGTGAAGTTTGACTCGGGGACAAAAAACAAATAAAAGTTGAAGGGAAAGGTACAATTGCCTTCAAAATTGTGTAAGGTGATATTAAACTTCTGTATAATATGCAATTTGTACCTAGCTTAGCTCACAGCTAATTGAGTATTGGACATTTAATCACTAGTGGATATTTTATTATGTTTGATGGTGATTTATGATAAAAAAAATATGGTCTGACCATAATAACTGTCTATATGACACAAAATAGTAAGTTTCCCATTGCTGTCTCAAATATTGTGAGTAAAACCCAAAATGTTAGAAGAAATAATGAGACTAATTTTCAACATTTATGTTATAGGCATTTGAATTGAATGGTTTGAAAATTCTAATTAAAAAAGAAATGGTTGTTTTCTTGTCGAGAATCGGTGAACTTGTTTTTTTTTTTGAGGGATGTGTTCATAGGAAGCAGAATAGAAAGTCATTTCTTATTGGAAAATTATGGAGGGCTTCTAATTATCTTGAACTTATGCATGCTGATTTATATGAACTTATGAAAACAGTAATTTGGTGGAAGTTGCTATTTTTTAACATTTATGGATGACTATAACTGTATGAGTTGGATTTATTTCTTGAAATTCAAAATTGAAATCTTTGAAAATTTCAAAAAATTGAAGGAACTGATGGAGAAACAAAGTGAGAGAAGCATAAAAATACTTTGAATTGATCATGACTGTGAGTTCTTATCTAATGATTTCATGGTTTTACATGATGAGAATGGAATTCGAAGAGAACTTACGACACTATACACACCAAAACATAGAGCAAAAAGATAGAACAGTAGTGGAAATAGCCAAAAGCATATTAAAGGCGACCTTCCAAACTAATTTTAGGGAGAAGCAGTTGCAATAGTAGTGTACCTCCTAAACATCTCACTAAAAAAAGACAGTTTTAAATCAAACATCTTATGAAGTTTGGATGGATAAGAAGTCTCAGGAGAGTCATTTAAAAGTCTTCAATTATATAGCATATACTTCAGTTAATTCTTGTTCAAAGCTTGATGAAAATTTTGTGAAATGTATTTTTGTTGGCTATAGTCTCCTATCAAAATCATATCATCTACATACTCCTATAAGTGGCAAAGTAATAATTAGTAGGAATCTTGTGTTCAATGAAAAAACATATCTGAGGTGGAATTTTGATAAGAAGTTTTGAAATTTTAAGTTCCATGATATTTTGATGTTGGACAACCATCAAATTGAGACTCGTCATCACCTTAAATTTGAGCTCCTTGATTACCTACAAGTTTAATTCCACTATTGATAATAACACTGCAAGTTCTATTAGTTCGGATTCTCCAACAATAGTAATGAAATGCTACCAAAAAAAAATAAGATACATTAAAGAAATTTATGAGTCATGTGACTTTACTTTATTAGTCATTAACCGATTCTTTTTGAAAAAGTTACAAAATAACTTGAGTAGCAGATTGTTATGATAGAGATGCAAGCTATTGAAAGAAATTCAACTAGAAGTTGGTTGATGTCTTCAAAAGAACGAATGCCATAGGGCTTAAATGGGTGTTTCAAATAAAATATAATGATGATGGAAGCATGCAAAAGCACAAATCTCAACTTATTCCAAAGGGATACTCACAATAATAAGTAATAGATTTTGAAGAGATTTTTTCTTTTATTACTTAATTTAATACTGTGAGAATTATTTCGACATTGGCTGCTTAGCTGGAATTACCTATGTATCAATTTGATATGAATTCCGTTTTTTGAATGTTGATTTAAAAGAGGAGGTTTATGTTTCGTAACCTCTGGGCTTTATTATTAGTGGTAATGAAAACACAGTTTACAAGCTGAGAAAAGCTCTTTAAAGGTTAAGCAAGCGTTATGTGCATGGTATACTAGAATTGATTCATTCTTCCAAGATACCAGGTTTCATGAGAAGTGAAAATGAACCTACTATTATTTTTTTTAAAAAAAGCAAGGTAATAGAGATTTTTTGGTACGTTGCCTTTATGTGGATGATACAATTTATGTGGGTTCCTTAATATCCTTGATTGATGATTTTGAGTCTTGTATATTAAGAAATTTGAGATGACATATTAGGGCATATTACAATATTTTTAGGACTTGAGATCTTGCAAGGTGTTGATGGAAATTTTGTGTTTTAAAAGAAATAAGATGCAGACATTTTAAAGAGGTTTAGTACAACAAATTATGAAGTGATGGCCATACCAATAAACATCAGTAGGAAGCTACAACATAAAGATGGACCTAAAAAAATTAATCCAATAATATTCAAAAGTTTAGTTAGTGGTTTAAACTATTTGAAATACATTAAACCTAACTTTACTTTTTATATTAGTATTATGTCCACATCTATGCATAGTCCTACAAAATAACACTTTGGAATAGCAAAAGGGACTCTTCATCATGTTGTAGGGATTGTAAATTTGGGAATTTGGTATGCGAAGTATTGAATTCTAGAATAATTGCATTTCTTGACAATGAATGGGCAACATGTGTAGATGATCGAAAAAGTAATTCTGGCAATGTTTTTAGCTTTGATTCTACAACAGTGACATGGAGTTCAAAGAAGAAAGAAACAATAGCTTTATCATCATCCAAAGTAGATTATGTAGTAGCAACTTCAATAACATGATAAGCTTTATGGCTCAGAAAAGTTCCTATAGATTTTAGTCTTAAGAAAAAGGAAGCTATTGAGATATTTTGTGACAATCGATCCACAATTGAAAATTGTATTATAAAGAAATTTGATTTTGGATTGGCAAAGAATTATAATTTTCATTGATATGCATCATCATTTCATTAGAAAGCTAATAGTTGATGGCAAAATAATGCTAAAATTTTATGGCGCAATGAACAAGTATTGGATATTTTTACAAAAATCTCTTTCCTAGGCTAAGCATAAGTAAAGCACATTGTTTAACTTACATGCCTAGTTTAATCATATTCTTAGTATTAAGCTCCCCCATTAGAGCCAACCATAAGATGAAGGAGGTTTTTGGGATGTTACTACCTTTCTATAAAATATTAAACCAATGCAATTCCTATTCTAGTGGAGAGAAAATATATAAGAAATATTGATCTATAAACACTTTAGAACTAAATATAAGCCAGATTCAAGAATCAACTCGATCTAGGTTAAAAGCTTTAGGTTGGAGCTAGCCTTTCCCAAATATTCGAAAATCTCCTAATAGAATGGAGTTGCATGTTCTGTCTTTCATCCTTCATAATTACTTCCAATTTAGAGTTATTAAGAAAAGAAGCTCTTAAAGTGTTATAGTTATGTGATGGAAAAAAAAAATATGCCAATTCACTACAACAGAAGGGATTTTTAGCAATGAAATTTTTTTCACTAAAAGCCCCTAATTTGTCACTAATTCTAATTAGTAATGATTTATTTTCGTCTCCTTTATCTTCTCCAAAGCTTCTTAACAAAAAACTATAGGCGACGTTTTTATCAAATTGTCACTAATCTTTTTTACAAGTAATTTTTGTTGTGAAAAATTATAGGAAACGTTTTACTAAATTGTCGCCAATAACTTTCGGTTGACGTAGCTAAAGGATTTTAGCTACGTTTTTGAAATTGTAGGTAATAACTTTTAGCTACAGTAACAAAATGTATCCAAAAGCTATTGGCGATGTTTTTAAAAACATAAGAAAAAATTTGCCAAATTTTCTAGCTATGTTTTGAAATTTTTAATATACGTTATAACTAAATATTATATATTGTAAATTATAATTATTGGTTACATTTTTATTAATATTATTGTATGTAATATTTGTATTTTTGTTGTATAATTTATTATACAAAAATATAATAAAATAATTAGATGCATTGTATATAAAAAAATATGATTAAATTTGATCATTTACAAGATGTTAAGTACAATTTCAAAAAAAATTTACAAAATAAAAAATACAAATATTAGTTTAATGGCTAAGATTCGCTTTCATCTTCACTGCTTACATAATCCAGGCCAAATAAGTTTTTGACGTATTTTTCAAGCGTGGCCAACTTTTTTTCATTACATTCTACTTTAGCTTGAAGCGACTAGTTCTCCTCTTCAAAATGTTCAATAAATGGTGGTCTTGATGAGGATGAGGCAATTGACTTAGGCCTAAACCCAAGACTTTTGATATAGCTGGATTGTGTACCAAGCACCTTGTTGCAAATTTCATCTACATTTGGCTCATTTTCATCAGACATTGATGCTTGCAATAATTCCAGCATCTTATTCTAAAATTTAAAAATAAAATCAATATTCAATTCAAATATTATTAGTTAGTACTACATAAATAAATAAACTTAAAATTTAAACAAAATTTTATACTTATATAATTATTGTGTGCTTCTTTATACATCTAACTAATTTGTAGAATGTGATCCTATTACACTATTCTCCATGTAATTCCTTCTGACTCTATTTTATGAAAAAAATGTAAAACACAATAAATAATATAACAAAGAACTTACATATTCATTTGGTAGGATAACAAATGATTTGGAGCCTTGGTTGTGAGGAGTTTCCATTTGTCCTCTGTTCACCTTGGCCTTTTCACACTTTTCCTAAATTAAAAAGGGTCATTAAATCATGCAACAAGATTAATGGAAGCAAATGTGAAGGAAAGAATACAAATATGAACATTGGGAGAGGCCCAATAATTACATAAATTGTTCCAATTTCTAAATACATTTGTTTCAGAATATGTCCCCTTGTCTCCTCATCTAAAGGAAAAGGTTTGTAATATTTATGCAATCGATAGTATAAATAAGCTCTATTGGGAGGAATATGGCAAAATTCTTCCTAATGAAGAACAAATCGATGCAGAACAAATCTCCTCTTCAAACACTAATCACCCTTTGCCTTTCATGGCTGATCTTCTTCTTCAAGATTTTTAGTATCATCCTAATTATCTCTCTTCCTTAATTATCTGTATCTCATTTTTTGTTAGGAAGCTATCAAATGAATGTTTGATTGTATATACTATGTATTATGTAAAGCTTCCTCAAATCTCCAAGAGAACATAGATAAAATGGAGGTAGTGGCAATGTCCTAATGGTCGGTACAGGAAATCGGTTATTTTAGAACAGTCATAGATTCCAATTACTATATTTGTTCAATCAAGTGTGTATGTATTCGAATTTGGGTTCGTTATACTATTTGACTTAATTAGCTGTTTAAGTTCTATACTAATTGTTTCTTAGGTGAAAAACATCATAATGGCAGTTCATTTAATCCAGTGATCCATACTGTATCTAGGGATTTGTTCACTGTATGTTATACTATTTCAGTTAAAGTCAAGTCATTGGAAGAGAGTGTCAGTAACCCAACACTTGAGAGAAAATCTTTGACTGTTTCAATTGATGTTTTCAAATGTGCAAGGACTCTTCTTAGGAATCCAGACATAGGAAAATCCTTTACCTTTTTTATATTTATGAAATATTTGTATTAAGTGAGGTGTAGTACTATGTACAATAGGTATCGTTAAATAATTATTTGTGTATAAATCTATAGATTTAAAAAAATTTATAGAGTTTGAATGCGTTAGCTATTTAAACAAATTTATAAAGAAAGCAAATGAAAAAAAATGAAAAATCATATAAATGTCAATTATAATTAACCTTAGGATTATTAAGCACACTTACTATTAAAAATTATCTTTTTAACATTATTATTTTTAATAATACTATCACACACAAAAATTCCTCAAATTTTTTATAAGAAATACATAAGATATAGAATCTTTATGGTTGTCAAAGTCCAATTTTTAGCAACAATTAAGGGAATGAACCAAAGGCTCGATGTCTGGCGACGAAATTTTTAAGTTGTCGCAAAATGTCATTCCTTTTGTGACGATTCATATAAATCGTCGTAGAATATATTTCTTTAGCGAAGATTAAGTAAAATGTCCCAAAAAGTTAGATTTTTGGTGACGAATTGAGAAATTGTGTCAAAATTGACCGTTAGAAATCGTAGTAAAAAAATAGCTGAAAGTCAGTTTTGTTATAGTGATTATCAAACTCAATTAAACATGTTATTATCAAATATTTAAAGGGGACTACGACTCATTTCATTTAAATTTTGATTTTGAACTAAAATAAGAAACATATTTTGAATATTTAAAATTTTCGCTTATGATAAATTTTTTATTAAACTTCTATCATAACTTAATATTATGTTTAATTCTATAAAATTTTCTATCAAATTAAATCAGCAATATTAGGGCAGTCGCTCTCTCTCTTTTAAGTCTTGTTTCTCTCTCTATCTCTCTACGAGTGCAAGTGTTGGTCTTGTCGTTTATGTGCAAGGTGAGGTCTAGGTATTATTTTTACGTTGGTCTCTCTTAGATTTTCGTTTCAGCTTCATGGATTCAGGGTTGCAAAGGCTCTCTATTCGGGAGAAAGATGAAAGCGAGTTCGTTGTTTCTCCAGAGGATGTTCAGACGGAAGACTTTGCTGCGGTTCTTAG
>JANIJH010000001.1:3154584-3184483 GCA_024520975.1 Erythroxylum areolatum
ACTTACATGATCATGTAGATCAACTGTGTAAGTCTCTAGAATCATGTGAAGAAAGAGTGAAGAGTGAAAACATACATAGTCATGTACACACCCGTATTCATGACATACACAACCATGTGTGATGACCATGTATCTTTCTATGACCGCGTACATCTGCTAGTGAGTCTATGTTGAAGATAAATGGTCACTTGCACAACTGTGTATGTGACCGTGTACAGTTCAGAAAAACCTATTTCATGATATAAAAGAAATAAATACATAGATTTTGCATGTTAGTGAGACTATGACATATAAAAGTGAAGAAAAACAAAGAGACGACAAGTAGTGTAATATTCTCATCCTTTTTTATTACTTTTAGGATTAGTTTGAGAGTTTGCTAACTATTACATCAACTTTGATTTCAATCTTGAAACTTTGTCAGACAACTTTTTATTGTGACGTCATAAATTAAACTTTATAAATCCTTATTTGAATTTAGTAGATTTTCTTGTTGATTTATCTCGTGGTTTTTGCCTCTACACTAAAGGGTATTTCAAGTAAATCTTGGTGTTTATTTCATTATTAAGTTTCTTATTCTCATACCAATTTGCTGGTTAAAGTTGGAGAGTATTTTAGTTGTTAATACTTGGTTGATCTTTTAGAGAGTTGTATTATTATCTCCCAACACGAAGTCCCTTCTAATTTGTATTTCAGATAAAGAAGAAAAAGATATTTCTTGTTTTCCTTGAAAGCGAGTGATCAAATTCCTCCAATCCTAACCAAACACAACTAAAATTGAACTCCATCCCAAGTTTCGATTCCTTTAATAATATTGACAATAAAGTAAAGTGAAAAGAAAAAGAAGATAACATGCATAAAGAAAATGAACTCTTCTAACCTTCAAGTATGAAAAAATCTTTTATAAAGAGTCCACTTTTTTTAGATTTTTTCAACCCGATGTCGAAGCTTTAAAATTTTTAAATTGAGTGACCAACATTTTAAAACTTAACAGTAAAATTGAAAATGTTAATTTTTTCTGATGTGATTGACAAGAGCTTTATTATTCAAGACATATAATTATCACCTAGAAAAAGAAAAGCGTCAAACTAAGTATACAAGACATATCCTATTTTAGTACAAACTGTAGTTGTCTAAGTGTTTCTACAACCACATTTGCTTCTCCAACTTCTCCCATTGTCGCCATAAACTACATCTATCGCCTTGTCAGACAAGGAACTTATCAAACAACACTAGTTAACAAATTTCATTTATATAGACAGTTTTATCTGCATTCTTGAACTTTATGCTTTTGACTTTAAGTAATCAAAGCCCTCAAAGGGTTCGACTTTAAGCCAACAAAATTCAACCATGAAAAACATCGTTATACCTCCTCCCATCATCGCAATAGTTAATACCATAATTGAGATTGTGGACCAAAAGAAGCATTACAAAGGTGTTTGTCGATGACCATAAATGTAACATCCCGTTCTCATATTAAGGGTTAGAACTTTAAAATTTGGTACATGTGAGATCAAAGAGAGATCTAGAAAATGCATTTCTTGCTCATGCATAATGACAGCATACGCACACACATGAATTGTGATATTTGCACATGAAAATAATTGTTCATGTACTCATTTGGCATTTTCTGAGTATAATTGATCTACAAATGTGATTATATTGAGAATTATGAATTATATGTGTTAACAATTGAGTTAGAGTGTATAGGTAGTGAATTATAATTTTTGACAAAATTTGAAAATTTTCTAGAATTTAAGGGTATTTTTGGACTAGGAAAAATGTCAAGTAGCAAAGTAATTAATAAATGGTGGTAGAACTAAATGTCAAATGGTAGTAGAAAATTTTAATATATGACATTAAGATTTAATGACAAGTGTCATTGAAAATTGGTAGAAATTTGGAGACAAATAGACTGATTTCTAATAAATATGTTGTAGTGTAAGCAAGAAGGCATTAGCATTTATTTATTTTTTATTAAGTTGTGAGTGTCATGACATGTGTCATGACACCCACCAAGCTTTTAACCTCCTTGCTATAACCCACAATTTACCCAATTAAATGACCATTTCTTTTGTCTTTCACTTAAACAAAAAACTCTCTTCTTCTTTATTCTCTCAAGCTACGACACACTCACTCTCACTCTCACTCTCCTTACGTTAAGCTTGTGTTATCATCCTTCACCTTAAGACTTTAACACCTTGTTACCTCCCTCATGTTGATGAAACCCATTTCTATTCCATCTTGTTCTTACATATATATATGATGATTGTAAAAGAATTGCAGGAGCTAGGGTTTCATGGTGATTGAAGAAGCTTTGGGTAAATCAAGTAAGTATAAGCATCACTCTTCTTTAATTGTTGAATGAAACATGTTATGATGATAGTTAAGTGTTAAATGATCATAAAATAAGGATGGACGCATGCTAAAAATGTGAATGAGAAATGTGGTAGATTCATGTCTTGCTTTTACATGGATTGTGATTAATGATTCATAAATTGATTTAGAGATGTTTTAGAGTTTGAATGAATCCTTAATGAATGTAGAAAGAAGTGCAAAAAAATTGAATGATGAATGGATATTGTTATGTTCTGCTTTTGATGGATAAAAACATGGATCATTGGTTATTTTAGGAATGGATTAGATTGGGTATAAGTTAAAGAAAAGGCAAGTATAGTGTCTTGAAAAGAGAAGAACTAGGATGAAAGTTTAGAGATAAAAGATAATGGTGTTTAAAGTGGCTGGAATATGTTAGCTGTAACAATTCCATTGGATATGCTTCTGTAATTTGGCCATAACTTGTTCTGCAGTTATCCAAATAAGATGGTTTTTAATTTAGATTAAATTAGAGATATATGGATATAATTTGCATGAAGACATCAAATTCAAATTCTGTCATTAAGAGTTTCCAATTTTGACTTGAAGTTCAGTACAGGGTGTAGGAAAAAGTGTAGAAACATTGGATACATATTGGGCTTTTGTTCTATTTTCTTGATGAATTAATGTGAATCTCTTTGAGTTTTTTTTATGATGATGTAAAATGAGTCTAAATCTAAAGAAAGGGATTAATGTGGTGTCTTAAAATGTGAAGGATCAAGGTGAAAGTTAGAAGTGAAATGAAAGCGGAAATAAAGTTAAATATGTGCAGAAAATGGATGATGAATGCACATATATGCGTATGTTTTATTATTAGTGTTTATGATCAATCATGAGCTATAATTTAGTTATGGATGATGTTGAGTTGAAAGAGGGTTAGAATAATGGATAAATGATGAGCATTGAACTAGAAATGATAGATTAAGCATAAGAAATTGAATGTTGTGAGTAAAGAGTTAAAAAAATTTTGATCTAAAACTTCCATGAGTTTTCTGTACTGATATAGAGAGTTTTTGATAAAGTTGTCTTCATGGAAGTTGTAGATCTTTCTTTAAGCTTTCCATTGATATAAAGTATGGAATTTTTAGACATTAGAGTAGAGAGATATGACCATTAGAAGTTTGTGATGCTACATGGGATGGATATTCGAGACAGTTACATTATTTTGAAATTTTGACCCTTATAGAGGCAATTTTTGTTTTTCTAAATCCTCATGGAAGTTGTAGTCTAGAAGTCCTCTTCAAAACAGTCTTTAAATAACCTTAATCCGATATTTGTAGTGAAAGTTATGCTCATTTTATCAATTCAGGTCGGAAGGGGAAATGGAGGAAGGGAGAAGTCGCGATCGCAACTCTGCACATTTTTCACGTAAGTCGCGATCGCTCACGCTATGCGCGATTGCGACATCGTGGGTACGTGCGCGCACGCGACCCGTCGATTTTGTCCCAATCTGAATATACTCCACTCTTATGACCATAACTTTGTCTTCCAACCTCCAAATAACCTGATTTTTAAAGCATTGCATTCATAACACATTCCTCTATCTTTCCATAAAAATTTATAGCTTTTGGTTTTTATTCAAAAAAGATTGATTGAATCAAAGTAAGGGTATCGGTTGGAAGAGCATGAACTGGATATTTTACTGAATATGTTCCAGTATTTTGATGATATCTTGATTTGTAGAATTCCAAATGAGATGATTTTTAATTTGGAGTAAGTTAGAGAAATAGGGATACAAATCATATGAAGAAGTAAATTTGTGATTCAGTCTTTAAGATGTTTAATTTCTAGATGGAAGTAGTGTATAGCATACTATTTTTGAATATGAACAGCCTGAAAATATTTATCTCATATCTTCCAAATTACCGAACTAAATTGAGTGATTTTAGTGTCAATGGAAATATAAGACATAGAGGAACACTTTTCTAGAAGACCAAATTATATCAGTTTCACTTTCTGATTGAATGTGAATAGTGGACCTAAAAGTGTGACTTGGAAAAATTCTGAAGTGAGTCAATGAGAAAGGAATGAAGATTTTAATAGTTTTAGTGAGGAAAAAACTTAAGTATAAATTATACTTAGATGAGTTTTGATATGAGAATAACTTTCTGATGAAATTAATGGTAAAATACCCGGGACTATCATGAACATGTATTGTACATGTTTCATTTCAATCATGTGCATTATTAAACACTTATGATTGTACAAATTGTGATGTATGTGTATCTTGCATAAATGGGTTGTGCAAGTTAAATGTTCACTTTCAGGCGTTCCTAAAATTTGGAAGCAAATGTTAATCGGGAGCATACTGTGAGTAGACCTAGATGGTCTCATTTTATTGTTTGTTTTGTGTGAATTTTGGTATTGATTGACTACTAAATGTCTATATGAATGTGATTAATTGTATTGATTTCCGGACAGGAGGTCCGATGATTGTGATGCTTGGTTGTGATATTGAAGTGTTGCTTGTATGTGAATGAGATGAATTAAGTGTACATAATTTGATGATAAATGTGTTTTGAATGAGCATTTGCATGTAAGTAAAAATGTGATTCTCAACTTAATGTTGAATGCCGAACTAAAGTCCGATGATATGGGAATGTGATTGAATGGGATCATGCAAATGTGATTGATGCATTTCATTTCATAAATGCATGAAACATAATGGCAGTTGTGACCAAAGCAGATATCGATCAGAGCTTAAAGCTCAACGAATGATTCAGAGCCTCGAGCTCAAAAGTAATTCAGAGCCTCAGGCTTAACGTTTAACGAGCCCTATATGGGACAGTTTAGGCACTCGGTCATAACAAAGTAATAAATAGAAAGTGGGTCTCATGCACACTGCATATGTACAATACGAATAATTAAATTGTATTGATTGCGAAATGTGAAATGTTGTGAATGTGATTTATATGTTATGTGACTGGGTGAGCCATCGATGATGGCCACTCATTGAGTTCGCAAAGTTCACCCAAAATTTGCACATATTTTTCAGGATCAAAAGAATATCTCGTTAGGTAACTGCGAGTATCCCTACAACATTCGAGTAAGGGATAGAGGTCGGGATCAGTTCGCGTCTGTATTAGTGTTTTCCTATTTTTTTGTATAAATTTGTATTCCACGGTTTCTGTAAAATAATGTATTCCGAAATTTTTATATAATGTGTATATAATGATTTTTATGGTGGAATGTAAAGACATTATGACTAAAGTGTTTTGTATTTGTGATGGGCCCCAACTGGCTATTGAAATTCTATTGATTGTATTGTGTTGATTGAAAATCTTTATGAATGAAAGTGGGCCCAAATTGGTTATTATTTTCGCATATGTTTGTTATTGTTTCAAAAAAAAATTATACCGATTTTTGAATGATTGAGTACTCTAGCATGCTATCCTCGCGGAACACAAACTTGGATATCACCCAAGATGTCGGGCATTTATCTTGAGGAAGTGGGGTGCTACAATAGAACAAGTATATGACAGAGATTCATTACTCAAATTGAAAAGGCGCTCGGATTTAATATGTTTGATACCTTCATAGAAACTACCAAAGCTTATGGTATTGCAACTTTTAGGCTTCGTAGATGCAAAGCTATTTTGAATTTTCCTTTAGAATTTGGGAATTCAAATTCTAGTGATTTGATTTCTATGGAATCTAGGATTTCATAGATTAATAAGTATAAGAAAAATGAATATTAAAGGTACAGAGAGTGTGAAGAGTAACAAGTTGGTAAAGATAAATAGCTCTTTTTCAACCAATGTCAAGGAAGAGAAGATGGAAGCTTCTTTATCAGAAAGTGACGTCAAGGTTGAGGGAATTGCTAGAGAAGCAAAGATCACAATGATAACACTTAAACAATTTTAGGATTTCTGAAAAATAAGATGAATAAGATTTGACTTATATGCTTAGTTGAACACTTTTTATCATCTTTCACAATTGAGAAATATAAGTTTTGAATAACAAAACTCTCGTTAGCCACATTAGTAAATTAGTAATGGAATTAATGTTTTCAAATGTTAAATTTTTCAAAATTTAGTCACTCAATTGAAAAAAATTTAAACTTTGACATTGAATTAAAAAAAATAAAAAAGGTTAGACATTGCTATGAATATTTTTCATTAAGGAGAAAAACAAAAAATAGAAGAGAGAAGAAGATGGAAAAATATTGGAGGAAAGAAGGTAGACACAAGGAAAGAGAGGCAAACAGATAATTCGTATATTTCTTTTGTTAAGGAAATGATTACGAATGTATTTTTATACTACCCATAATTACATTTGTAGTTATATAATTGATGTAACATTTTATGCGTAATAATTCCTCCCACTTTAGAAATCCTTGTCCATAAGGTCAACATGAAAATTATTTAGGAGGTATACATAATGGTTAAAAAAGAAACAACCATATTTTTCTTTTTAACAATAATAAACTTTTCATCTCCCTTCTGTAATTGTCTAATAACATTCTGATTGTTGTTCTCTTTTAATTATTTAAATTGGTGATCATGAAGGGGGAGAGTGATTTTGATTTCTCTATTAAGTTACTCTCTATTAATGTCAATGGTGAATGAATCACCAACTCGAGACTTCTATAAGCGTTGCTCCTTATTTTTAGCATTAATTGTAAATGAGCACCTACTTAAGAATTCCATATGTGTTCCTTATTGTTCTGTTATATAATCACCATAATACTTATGTTAAAAATCAATTTGTTCCCAAGCCTCTCTTGTTGAACATCATTATCTATCTTTCTATCATTAATAATATTATAAAACCTTTGACCTTATCTGTTAGTCATTCTGGTATCAATAGTAAGTTTTGCTTTTTCTGAAGTAGCCATTCCTCTTGATTACATAAATTGATTATAACATTGCTTTAAAGTTATCTATCTCATATTATGTTAACCTGATCGTACTTGAATTTTTTACATATATTTCTCACTTCAAATATGAGATTCCTTAATTTTTTTATATACTTTCTTCAAGCTTATCAAACTCTTGATTTTTTTGTCCTATTTATGGAATTTCCTAGTCAAGAATCGTAAAGCTTTGATACTATTTTTATGAATATTCTTTAATAAAGTGACAAACAAAAAACAAAGGAGAAAAGAAGAAAGAAGAATCCAGAAGGAGAAGAGAAGGTAAATAGACACACAAGAAGACAAAAAGGCAAATAGCCAATTCATATATTTCTTCTATTAAGGAAACAGTTATAGGTGTATTTTATACTATCCACAGTTGCACTTACAGCTGTATAATTGTTGTAATATTTTTACGTAACAATTCCTCATACTTTAAAAAACCTTATCTATAAGGTTAACGAGAAAATTATAAAGAGGTTTATAGAATGGGTAAAAAGAAACAACCATGTTTTCTTTTTGACAAAGTGAACTTCCCATCACCCTTTTGCAATTGTCCAATAACTTTCTGATTATTATTCTTCTTAAAATATTTAAGTTGGTGATTATGAAGGTGGAAAGTGATTTTGATTATCTACCAAGTTAGTATCCGTTAACGTCAATGGTGAATGAATCACTAACTTGAGATTTTCATAAGTACTACTCCTTATTGTCAACATCAATGGTGAATGAATCACCTACTCAAGAATTCCACACATGTTTCTCATTATTCTATTCTATAATCACCGCAGTACTCATGTTATAATTCAAGTTGCTCCCAAGCCTCTCTTCATCAACATCAATATTTATCTTTTGTCATTAATACTGTTATAAAACTTTTGACCTTGTCTGATAGTTATTGTTGTATCAATAGTAAGCTTGGCATTTTATGTAGTCATTCCTCTTTATTACATAAATTTATTAAAACATTGGTTTAAGGTTACCTATCTCATTTTGATGGTAATCTGATTGTACCTAAATTTTTTGCATCTATTTCTGACTTCGAATATGAGATTCTTTAATTTTTTGGATACTTTCTTCAATTTCAAACTCTTGATCCCAATCATTTTTTATAATGTTTATGAAATTTCCTGGTCAAAAGATTTAAAGCTCTTATACCATTTGTTATAAATATTTTTTATTAAAGAGAAAAACAAAGAACAGAAGAGAGAAGAATCTACAAGGAGGATAGAAGGCAGAGAAATACACAAAGAGAAAGAGGCAAATAGCTAACTCATATATTTCTTGTGCTAGGGAAATGGTTACAAGTGTATCTTTACAATACCCACAGTTGCATTTACCTATGTATAATTGTTGTAATATTTTATACGTAACAATTCCTCCTATTTTAGAAAAACATATCCATAAGGTTAACAAGATAATTATTAAAGAAGTTTACAAAATGGGTAAAAAAGAAACAACTATGTTTTCTTTTTGACGAAAATGAATTTTCTATCACCCTTCTATAATTTTCCAATAACATTCTAATTATTATTCTCCTTCAAATATTTAAGTTAGTGATCATGAAGGTTGAGAGTAATTTTGATTTCTTTACCAGGTTGCTCTCCAATAACATCAATGGTGAATGAATCACAAACTTATGACTTCTATAAGTGTTGCTCCTTATTTTCAACATCAATGGTGAATGGATCAATTTCTCGAGAATTTCATACATGTTCATTATTGTTCTATTTTATAATCATCACAGTACTTATGTTAAAATTCAAGTTGCTCTTAAGCCTCTCTTTTTCAACATCATTATCCATCTTTTTGTCATTAATTCTATTATAAAACCCTTGACCTTGTCTTATTTTTGTATCAATAGTAAGCTTGTATCAATAAAACCCTTGACATTTTTTGTTAAAGAGAAAAATGAAAAATAGAGGAGAGAAGAAGAGAGAGGAAGAAGGAGAGAGAAGCAAATAGTAATTTATATATTTCTTTTTCTAGGAAAACAGTTACATGTGTATTTTTATACTACTCATAATTGCCAATGATTTTAAAACCGAACTAGACCGGCCAGTTCGATGGGATTAACCTTGAACCAAACTAATTTTCAGCTTGATTTTTATTATTAACCATTATAAATAAAAACCGGCCGATTTATTGTTAAACCGACTGGTTAAATCTGAATCGTGAAGAGTAAGGTTCTTCTTCTTCACGATGGATCACCAACAAACCTATGTCGTAAAATCTTCTCTAATATGTAAAATCGCAAATTAGATCAAGGATATAAAAGGATCCTTCGTAACATACAAAGAGAAATTGCAAAACTCAAAGAGTACAAAGATTGAGAAAAAAAAAAACATTACCAAAAGAGAAGAAGAAAACCAGTTTTGATTATTGATAAGTCTTTCAAAATTTCCGGTAGATTGCAGAACAATGCAGAACAAACAAAACAATGAAACATCCAAGGTTCAAAAACACTTCAACACCCAATGTTCAAAGAAGAGAAGAACTATCACAGAACAGACCCAAAGTCACGTAGAAAAGAGTCATCGTTGACCCAAAAAACCACCCATGTTTTCAAGAAAAGAACTATTGTAGAACAAATCCAAGGTCAAGTAGAAAAAAATCACCGCAGAATAAACAAAACACCAAAAAGACTTCTCTCTCCATTGCTTACTAATAAAAGATTAATAATTTCTTATTGAATATTTCATTAAATATTTCATTTTGACTTCTTGTTTATTAAATACAACTTTTAAACTTAAACCTTTCTTTGATCGGTAGACAACCGATCAGGCTTTTAAAATGTCGATAATTGCATTCATCATTTATGGCTATATAATTGCTGTAATATTTTATACAAAACAGACACGACATGTATGCTGCTTGAACACACAAGATTATTTGATACAATATGCAGTATAATGTTGCACAACGCAGTATCCTTATTTTTCCCGAATTTTGCAACAATGTTAAACTATTAGTATACAAATGAATCTATTGAGTAGAATGATACATCTCTATAGAGGATAAATACCTTATCCCCACCCTTCTGCTTCACCCACCAACATCTATCGCATGTCGGGAAAATATTGCTATAATACCAAACAACTTTCACTGAAGGCTTATGGCCAATCAGCCGTTTTGAACCTCTCAACTCCCAGTGGTCTTCGAGTTCCTTGCAGATTTAACTATCGCTGGACACTTTCTGATCAGCTTTTGTGTATTTACAAATAGATGACATCTACATGAATGAATTATAAGGATGCTTCCCAGACCCTGTAATCTCTTCCCTGGGTAGCCAAAGACCACTTTCTGGGTCCACTTGGTGGTTCGTAATAACCTGGTCCAATTTTCATCGCTACTTTCTCATCGATGATAGCCGCATAGACATCCCTTTCAGCCGTGGCTATTTTAACCTTTCAAAACAGCATGTTCATATTAGCAAGTCCATGCTTGCTGCTCAAAAATTGGTCCATTCTTCTTGTGAATAGGATTTAAAAGGGTAGGAAGCAATTTCAGATCTGACTATTCAAAATAAAAACAAATGGATTGCACTTACCTTGCTCCGACAGTGGATTTTGTTCCTTTTTCTAAGAGCAATAAGAGCTGAAATCTCAGATCGGTGATGAGAGAAAATGTGGTCAAAAAAGACAGCTGGTGTGCCTGGATGAGTCAAGATGTATGCATATCCTTGCATTTCCTTCCCACCAGGGAATCTCCAATGCCCCTTTATGAAGAAACATCTTGGGTCAACTATCATCATAATACCAGTCTTATTGGCAGCGCAGAAATAAAACTGTATTCCATTTAATCTCCTAAAGGGGCTAACGGTTTAGCTGAGGTCATTGCTCGGATATGTTTCCAACAAAGTAAGGCTTGAATGATGTCCTCTAATTGTTTCGTCTATTGGTCTCCTTTTCGTGTTCTAAGAATTCCTCAATTTTTGGAACTAATGATTCGCCTTCTTTACCTTTTCTCCTACTCCTTGATTTTTTTCATTATTTTCTTTTGTTCTGCACCTAAGAACTGGAATATCTACTTTGTGTGCATGCAGCTTCCTTAACCAATATTCTTCTCATGTCTTTATAACTACTTTTAGTTTAAGTCTTTGATCAATTTCCTTCCTCTAGAAGAATCAAATGTAAAGCAGATAAAACCTGAGTAGAGCCAGTGTCATGATTCTCTATGAAGGTAACAGCGCGAGATGGCCACCACCCAACAACCCCAGGAGGCTTTCCCTTTTGGTCTGATAATCGCCAGTACTCGCATCTTTCCAGCACCTACACAAAGTTAATAGCATCCTATCAATGCAGTAACCTTGTAACAAGTTGTTTTAATTATGTAATATCAGGAAGATAGGACAGGAAAATGGTTCATCAAGAGCAATACAGAAAGATCTATTTTCCCTGTCCTTATTCTTCAAGTTAAACAATTAGGCCTTCATAAAGATGCCGGATCAGAATAATGAAAGAACAAGTTTTGGCATTACTCTCAATTTCATGAAGCCCTTCCAATTATGTTAAAATTGTTCATGATATTCTGATCATTACCGAATGAAAAATGCCCTTAGTGGTGATATCAAAAGCACCAGCAGTTCCACCAGTCGCATTGATCCAGTCAATAATTCTCTGCCGATGAGCATCTTGATTGTAATTCATTTCACCATACGTGTAACCGAGAGAATCCCAATACTCGCCAACTGCAAAATAAGGTTCACTTGCATCCAGGTAGTCTTTGACATAGCCTCCCCAGAAACCTCTGGCAAAATCAAGCCTCCATCCATCATACCCAATTTCTTTTCTACAGATCAAACATGATCATAAATTAAGCAGATATAGAATAATCCCTTCATTTAAGGATCGACGCACGTTAAGCACAGAAAGCCTACCTGCGAAGTAGGAAGGGCTTCTAACTAATTCAAACAACTAAAGATATGAATAACAACAGAACATGGTTATAAAATGATTATCTACTCGCCTTAGCTTGGATCTTAAATGATAGAATCCAGAGCAAGGAAGCTTTACACGAGATGAAGTTCAGGCATGTTTCAATTACTTATGTCAACCATATCATCTTTCCAGCACTATCAAATTCAAATTCAGTTTGTCCTCAAATCATCAACCAATGACATAACTAGAAAACAAGTACAAGCAAGCAACAAATAGAATCAATCAACAAGATTTTAAAGACAATACCGAGGGAAAACATGATTTATGACCAAGCTTTTTTTTTCAGATTTTTAATCTTTTTAGGATATTTTGTACCCTTGTAACTAGGATGATAGTTTCCCATTTAGTTAGGATATCCCATAATTATGGGATCTAATTATTTTGTTTTCCTATTTAGTTAGGATATTTTATGATCGTCGAATCTAATTGTTTTTGTCTCTTTTTATTGATGGGTAACTTGTATATAATTGACCTTCTTCACACCTGTAAACAACTTAATGCAGAAAATATTTCTCAATCTCGAGTACTCTCATGGTACTATAGCTGTAAAGCTTTGACTTCCTAGAGAAAATCGATCTGAGTGTTAAGCCTTCATTGCCGACATTCTAGTGACTCTGACCAACTTTTATTGCTAGTGACTTTTTTTCCTTTAAGCAATCAACCTTCGTTGTCTAAAGCTCCTTTCCTTTTTTTTTTTTTTTTGGTGTGTGTGAAGAAGTCAGAGGCGGTAGAGACAACTACTACAACACAATTGGAGGAGACAGCTCACTCTCAACATCTCAATTAATTGCAAAATATCCAAATTGCATATATGTTGAACAAAAATTTTACCTTAATGGGATTACTCGTTTGCACCTTACTAAAACGGAAACTAAAGATCAGTCATCTCACAGACACGAGGCCAAAACCAAGGATCCTCAATTTGAAGCAGGAGATGAAGAAGATTCCATAATTATGGAATGACTATAGAACTCTATGCCACTTGAGATTATTGATACACTATGTCCTTTGTCACTGCCAAGGATACTTGAGATGCACTCCAATAACTGTATTATAAGGCTAG
The DNA here is from genome assembly GCA_024520975.1 of Erythroxylum areolatum. Lineage (NCBI taxonomy): Eukaryota > Viridiplantae > Streptophyta > Magnoliopsida > Malpighiales > Erythroxylaceae > Erythroxylum > Erythroxylum areolatum. Next base: position 3,167,816 of record JANIJH010000001.1, read on the forward strand.
CACAATCTAAGTGTACTAAGTCAAGGTAAAGACCATGACTACAAAACAAGGGAGTAGGCCAATTACTGAATATGCCAATCAATTAAAATCCTTGTGGCAATGGCATAACTATTATAGGATTCAAAAACTAAATGTCCTGAATATGAAGCCATTTTAAAAGACTTAAGGAAGATAGAGCCTATAATTCTTTTGCTGTACTTTATTTGGACTTTGACCAAGTGAGAATCGGGATGCATGAAGTTCCACATTTTAATGAGGTTGTGAACTAGTTTGTCAAGAAGAAAGTAGAAGAAACCTAACGCTTGAACCAAAAAACACGGCCAACTCTGCTATGGTAGCTAAAGGTGGCAATAATTCAACTACAAATTTTGATGAAACTCCAAAGGAGTGCTAACCTGTGGCATACTTACTGTCAGAAGGTATGTCATACCTATAAAAAGTGCTGGAAGTTTCATGCAAAGTCTCCAACCCAAGAATGGGTAAAAGAGGAGATCAATTTACAAAAGATGGTCAAGCTCATGTTGTTGCAATTCAACAAAATGAAGTAACACCTCAGGAGTTGGGTGGTCTCAACCAAGAAGAGGTCCAGAGGATAAGATCTCTTATTAATAACCTCGACAGACATTCAGGTACTTGTTCTTTGACATATTTAGGTGAGTTTCCAGTATCTATTAGATTAAACGTTGGGAAAAACCCTTGCCAACTCGTAATGGATCAAGAGTTATTGACCACATGAACCCTTTTTTCACATATTTCCCATCTCCAAGCAATAGAAAATAGCCCCACAAATCGTTCATTGCCACTGTAGCAGGTATAGGAAATGTAAAGATTAGTCCATTACTGATTACAAAAAAGTTCCATATCCTTAGTTTTATCCACGAACCTGAACCTTATCAACAAAGTGACTCGATATTTGAACTTCTATGGGATTTTTTATCATAATTATTATGTATTTAGGACGAGGATTCAAGGAAGACAATTGAACATGCTAGAGTATGGGATGATCTCTACTACCCTGGAGAACTGAACCTATCAAGAAAGATTAAGGGCAATTTACCTCAATCCTTTCTTTTAGAATCTTTTTCATCCAAAAAAGACACCATCACCAACTTGGACATCCATTCTTTATATTCATTAAAATTCTATTGCCTTCTTTATTTAAAGGTCTAAATATTGACGATATTCATTGTAAAGTTTGTGAACTTGCCAACCACAAATATGTATCTTTTTCAAATATTAATCAAACAAAATCTATCCCTTTTTATCTCATTTATAGTGATATTTAGGGTCCTCCAATTTTTGATATTTTTGGGGCAAAATGTTCATTTCTTTCATTGATGATTGTAACCATAGTAATTGGATACGTTTACTACAAACACAAATCTCTTATCAGCAATATCCTCCCAAATTTTTATTCCAGGATTAAAAATCAAAATGGGGTCAATACCAAAAGGTTTAGATTTAATCATGCTTAAAATTATTTCAATTAAGTCCATCTTGTGTTAATACCCTATAACAAAATAGAGTGACAAAAAGAAAAAGGGTCACTTCCTTATTATCCCGAGCCTTCTTTTTTCAAAAGAAATATACCTAAATCCTTTTAAGGGGAAACAGCATTGACAACTATTTTATATCTTATAAATCATTTGCCTTCGAGAGTCTTAAGATTCAAGAGTCCAATGGAAGTCAACATTTTATCATAATCTACAAACTACATATAACCTTGTTCCTAAGGTATTTGGTTGTGTCATCTGTCCATGCTCATGGAGAAAATCGTGAAGAGTTAGATCCAAAGGCACTAAAATGTTGTCTTTGAGGCTACTCTTCAACCCAAAAAGGGTATAAGTATTATCATCTTCTATCAAAAAGGTTTTATACCTGAACAGATGTCACTTTTAATCAACATGAGTCTTATTTCACCACTCCTTATCTTTAAGGTAAGAAATAAACAATAGAAGATAAGGATAGGAGGGACCTGAGGGGATTTCTTCTTGGTTGACCTACCATCTTCATCTAAGTTTATGTCTAAATCTATACCTCAAAATCAACAAGGAAAGACATTTTATCTTTAAGAATGTGAGATTTGGTATAGTGCATTCAAGGAAAAAGATGATTACTCTTGGATCTACAAAAGCCCAAACCTCTAACCTGAATCTTGAGAATGATGTAACAATTTCTGAACCTTCTTTTCATAGTTAAATTGAATTTCACACGAAAATAATGATCAAGATCTTCCCATTGCTATTAGAAAAGGGATTAAGGAATGCACCAAGCAGCTACTATATCCTCTTATTTATTTCCTTTCTTTCAAAAATTTTTCACCATCTCATATAGCCTTTCTTTGTTAGCCTAAACACCACTGTCATCCCTAAAACCCTATCTAAGGCTTTAACCAATGAGAACTAAACAAGCTATGAATGCAAAATCGGAGGCATTGGGAAAAAATAAAACTTGGGAGTTGGTGAAGCTATCGATTGGGAAGAAACTTGTGGGCTATTAATGGCTTTACATAGTGAAGTATAGGGCAGATGAATCGATTGAAAAATATAAAGAAAAATTAGTGGCTAAAGGTTATATCCAAACTTATGAAATCAACTACCTAGAGACTTTTTATCCAATTGTAAAGATGAATGATAATAGAGTTGTCTTATCTTTGGCAGCTAATTACGGTTGAGAATTGCACCAATTTGATGTCAACAGTGCATTTTTGCATGGAGAACTCTAAGAAAGAAATCTACATAAAAGTGCTACCAAATTATAGGAATAATTTGGCTACTCAAACTGTTTGTAAGGAGTAAGACCTTACATGGACTGAAACAATCATCATAAGAATGGTTTGAGAGATTTGTAAGGGTAATGATGGCTATAAGGGTATAGATAAAGTGAAAGGGATCACATATTGTTCATCAGACGCTCACCTTCAGGAAAGTCACAACACTTAGTGTATGTTGATGGCATAACAGTGACAGGGGATGGACAAGGAAAGACAATCTCTAAGTCAATGTTTCGCTAATGAATTCGAGATCAAGGAGTTAGGAAGGCTGAAGTATTTCCTCGGCATTAAAGTAGCTCACTCTAGTAAAGTTATTTTTTTCCAACAAAATTGTTATTGCTCTCCTAAGAGAAACAGGCAAGACAACTTGCAAACCAAGTACTATAATAGACCTGAACTTTAAACTTGAAAAGGTAAAGGAGGATTTTGCAATAAAGAACGCCTTGTAGGAAGGATCATTTATTTGTCTCTCACACGACTAGATATAGCACATGCAATAAGTGTAACAAGTCAATTCATGCATAGTCCAAAAAGAAGTTTATTTGCAAGCAACTCACCGAGTATTATAATATTCCAAGAGGACACCACAACAAGGTATTTGGTTTAAGAGAAATGGAGGTCTAGTAATTAAGACATATGCCAATGATTATGTAGGATGGATTGCTAAAAGCATATCAACTTCAAGAAATTGCACCTTTCTTGGTGAGAACCTGGTCATGTGAAGTGTGGATATTAGCTAATTCTCTATAATTAATTAGTTAATATTCTATTAATTAGTAGCTCAGTTAATAGGATTTTATTGCTTAGAGAATAAATAGATTCTCCTTGATTTAACGAGGTGATTATGACTGCATTGTCATATATATTTCTTGTAATATTCATTAAAAAATTAAGGAAATTTTACTTTCCCCTCATTCTCCATGGTATCAGAGCCACGACTCTTTCACAATTTTTTTTTCCTTCTTCATTCAAATCAGTCCTATATGGACTATCGTTGAACGATGACTGGCAAGTAGAGAAGCTCCTCATCCTCCAATGATGATTTCAACAGTTCTTGTGTGACTAATCTGGGCGTTGTAATGGAAAACGTACAATGTAGTTGTGATCTTCTTGGCTCAAACTTGCCTTCTCAATTGACAAATCACAAGTTGAATGGCCAGAATTACCCAGAATGGTCTCAAACAATAAAGTTGTCCATTGATGATAGAGGAAAAGTCAGATATTTGAGTGGAGAGATAATAAGGCTGACTTCAGATGATCCAAATATGGCAATATAGAGTTCAAAAATTCTTTGATCACAACTTGGTTGATTAATTCCACGGAACTTATAATTGGAAAACCCCATATGTTTTTGCCAACAGCAAAAGATGTATGGGATATGAATTGCAAGACGTATTTTGATATTGAGAACTCTTCTCAAATTTTTAAACTAAAAACAACGAAGTGGGAAGTGGAAGGCCAAGCAAGGAGACCGTGACGTTACTTTGTTTTTTAACAAACTTGTAACCTTGTGGCAGAGGCTGAAGGTTTTGGAAATAGAGGCTGAAGGAGAGAGGAAAAACAACAAAAAGTTGTGGCGTGGTCACTTTAAACACGATTCACACAAATGCAAAACATGTTGGAAAATTCATAGGAAGCCAAAAATTTAGAAGAACAAACAATTCGGAGGAAATCGTACGTCCCAAGCCAACATTACTGAATCTGAGCCCAAAACATTTGCTGGCACACAGCCTTTCACAAAAGAATAGATAGAGAAGATCTGTAAAATTCTTCAGTCTCAAAATTTCTCCAGTTTCAAATCCTACATGTTTTTTAGTTCAGAAAGGTAATTATCTAGGCAACTCTTATTTCAATGTCAATTCAGATTCTTGGATAATGATTCTGGGGCAACAGATTATATGATTGGGCGTTCTAAATTGTTTTCTTCCTATAGTCTTCTTCAGGAAATTAGAGTAAAAATAGCAGATGGTTCCTACTCAGCAATTGCTGGGAAAGGTTCAATTGTTCTTTCCCCTGACCTTACACTCCAATGTACTTCAAGTTCCTAAATTGTCCTAAAATTTGTTGTTAGTCAGTAAAATAATTATTGATCAAAATTATCGAGCTAATTTTTCTTCATCTGATTGTCAATTTCAAGATTTGAACACGGGAAAGATGATTGACAATGCTAAACAAGTTTGAGGTCTCTATTTCTTCTAAAATGGATATGACTCAAATAGGCAATCCCAGAGAACTTGTCGTAATTATATTTAAATACTCCATGAGAATAAAATTACGTTATGGTATTTTAGATTTAAACATCCAAGTTTTCATTATATGAAACGTTTGTTTCTGAAGTTTTTTACAAATAAGGATCTAGCTTCATTTCAATGTAAAATTTGTCAAATTGCTAAACATCATCAAACATGTTCCCCAGCACAACCTTACAAAGCCACAAAACCCTTCTCTATAATCCATATTGATATTTGTTAACCTTCAAGAATACAAACAATAATTGGAAAAGGATGGTTCATAAAGTTCAACGATGACCATACTAGAATTACTTGTTATTTTTACTCAATAATAAGCCAGATGTAAAGAGTGTATTACAAAACTTTTATAACATGATCTAAACAAAATTTCAAACTAGAAGTCAAGTTTTTAGAAGTGATAATAGAAAAGAATATTTCAACAACGTTTTAAGGAATTTTTTTTGCGGAAAAAGGTATTGTTCATTAAAGCTAATGTACTGATACCCCACAACAAAATATAATAGCAGAAATAAAAAATAAACATCTATTAGATATTGTAAGCTGTCTAATATTTTCAACTAATACTCCTAAGTACTTATAGGGTGAGGCTATCCTACCAATGACATATTTGATCAATAGGAAGTCTCAAAAGCTTTAAAATTTTGAACCTCTTAATTGTTTCTCGATTACCACATGGTCTCCCTCTTAAGTTTGGGTGTATTGCATTTATTCATATTCATGACAACGGTCAAGAAAAACTTAATCCTAAAGCACCAAAATGTTTTTTTGTTTGTTATCCTTCAACTCAAAAAAAAGGGTACAAGTGCTTTGATCCGATAACCAAAAGATTTTTTATTTCCTTGAATGTCACCTTTTTGGAAGATAGACCTTTTTTTTTTTTTCTCTCACATCATCTTCAAGGGGAGATGCGTAGCAAAGATTCATTTTTTGATAAGGAAAATTAGACTAAGGTCAACACTGACAATGATATAGATATTTTTCTATAATCCTATTTCAAACAATGATGGTGTCTCAAATAATGAAAATAAGGATTCATCTTCGATGACTTTACAAATCCAATCTCAAGAAAAGAATGAAATGTGTGCAAGACGAGATAGAAATCATTTTAAAGGGAATGTCTTTTTGAGAAAATATTCAGAATGACAAAAGAAACATAGACAACTTACAGCATAATCAAGAGTCTAATTGAAAACAAATCCAAAAATTGGAGAACAATCAGGTAAATCTTAGTTTGAGTTTATTAATATTGAGTCAATATCACCTAAACCAATAACTATTTTAGAATCGGAGGAAACCTTAGATTTACCCATTGCTATTAGGAAAGGTTCTAGAACTTGTACCAAATATCTTTTGTTAACTTCTTATTATTATCAAAGTCTATCTCCATCATTTCAAGCATTAAATTCTAAGTTGTTAAATGTTTCCATTTCTAAGAAATACAAGGGATTCTAAATATTCCTGAGTGGAGGGATGTAGTCCTAGAGGAGATGAGAGCTTTGGAGAAGAATAGAACATGGGAGGAAGTTGATCTTTTGAGAGGGCAAACACAGATCGGATGTAAGTGGGTTGTTCACTATCAAGTACAATTCTAATGGATCACTTGAAGGATATAAAATTCGTCTCGTTGCTAAGGGGTTTACTCAAACCCATGGCATTGGATATTCAAAAACCTTTTCAGCTGCTGCTAAGTTAAATACTGTGAGAGTTCAACTAATCCAGATTGGACTCTACGTCAGCTGAATGTAAAAAATTTCTTGGCAAATGGAGATTTAGAAGAAGAGGTGTACATGGAGCTTCCAACAGGATTTAGTGAACGCTTTAGAAAAAGGATATGCAAGCTTAAAAAAATATTAATATGGGTTAAAACAATCAGCAAGGGCCTATTGACAGATTCGCAAGATTTGTGAATTCTATTCTTACAAGGGCAATATGACCATACTCTATTCATAAAAACTTTTGCAAAAACAAAGACTGCGATTCTAATTGTGTATGTAGACGACATTATTCTCACTAGTAATAATTTTGAGGAAATTTAAAATATTAAAAAGAATCTCTTAAAGGAGTTTGAAATCAAAGACTTGGAGTCTCTTAGATACTTCCCAAGGATGGAAACTGTTGGATCTAAGGACATAGTAGTCACCCCATGGAAGTAAATCCTGGACCTTCCCGAAGAAACTGAGATGAGTGGATATAAACCATCGGATACTGCAATGGAATTCAACTCAAAGCTGGGTGAAGTTAAGGAAGGAGTTCCAATAGGTATAGGTCGATATCAACAACTGGTGGGAAAGCTAATCTATTTATCTCATACCAGACCAAATATTTACTTTGTCGTCAGTATACTAAGCTAGTTTATACATACTTTCTATGAAGAACACTAGGAGGTAGTGTACAAAATCTTAAGATATTTAAAAGGAAATCTAAGTAAAGGATTATTCTTCAAGAAAAGTGATCAACAAAAAGTTGAAGTCTACACTGATGTAGACAGGGTAGGGTCTCTTACTGACAAAAGATCAACTTCTGAATATTGCACATATCTGTAGGAAAATCTAGTAGCCTAGCAAATAAAAAAACAAAATGTGGTAGCCAGAAATAGTGCAGAGGCAAAACATAGGGCAATGGCTCAAAGAATTTGTAAAATAATCTAGCTTAAAAGAGTAATGGAAGAACTTAAGAAACCAGTGGAGCACCCAATGAAGTTCTGATAAAAAAGTAGCTATCGATATTGCCAACACACCATTTCAATATGATTGGACGAAGCATGTGGAGATTGACAGACATTTTATAAAAGAAAAACTTAAAAGTGGAATCAATTTCATAGCATTTGTACCTAAAATACAACAAGTTGTTGATAAAGGGCTACTAAGAGAGGATTTTGAGCTCTTTGTAAGCAAGTTGGGCATGATCAATATCTATGCATCAACTTGAGGGGGAGTGTTGATATTAGTTGATTCTCTCTGATAATTAGTTGATATTAGTTGATTCTCTATGATAATTAGTTGATATTATATTAATTAGTTGCTGAAATAATGGGATTTTATTGATTAGAGAATAATAGATTCTCCTTGATTTAAAGAGGTAATTAGGGCAGGAAGAAATATTTTTCCCTCTTTCTTCAATGTAAGGAGCAAAATGTGGTCGCATGACCTGGAATAAAGACAGAATTTTGAGCAAAGGTTCAAGGTGTATGTGAACTACGTTCATCAATAATTATACTAGAAGACTTGAAAATTAAGTGATATGACCCAATAAGACTACTTTGAAAATAAATTTGTCATCAGTATAGCTCATAACTCAGTACAACATGATCAATGAAGCACGTTAAATTTGACAAACACTTCATAAAAGAAAAACTAAAGAGTGATTTGATTTGTACACCTTATGTGACTACAAAGAACCAACTCGTCAATGTACTTACCAAGGGGTTAAGTAGTTTAAGTTTTAATTTTATTATATCTAAGCTAAGAATGAAGAATTCCAATTCATCAACTTGAGGAAGAGTGTGGGAAAACAAGATTTAAGACTAAGTTAGCTATTTAAGATTCTTGTATCTTTTAGGACATTTTGTATCGTTCTAATAAGGCAGTTAGTTTCTTATTTAATTAGGATATGTCGTATCATCTTATTTTTTTCAATCTCAAGTTCTATCAAATGTCAAAGCTTATTAAAGAACACAAGAATTCATGCAGCATGGTCAAGGATAGAAGCCTAGAACAACGTTGTGGGTTTCATACCGTATTGATCAAAAGGTACCGTACCGGCCAAAAAATGATACGAAAAGGTACCGGTCATCGATACCATTTGTATCATTCTAATTAGGCTAGCAGTTTCTTATTTAATTAGGATATGTCTTATCACCTTATTTTTTTCAATCTCAAGTTCTATCAAATGTCAAAGCTTATTAAAGAACACCACAAGAATTCATGCAGCAATATAGTCAAGGATAGAAGCCTAGAACAACGTTATGGGTTTCATACCGTACCGGCCGGAAGGTACGATACCGGCCAAAAAATGGTAAGAAACCATGTTTAAAGGTACCGATCGTCGATATCATTCGATACCGGCGATTTTGCATAGTATCAACCAGTATTTAAATAGGGGGACTATTTAGCAAAATTTTTAAATAATATATATTTAATTGATAGTAAATTAAATGATATATGTCTTTGTTTCAGGTTTCATTTATAATTGGTCATTTCCTCATCACGAACTCTTGTTGTAAATTATAATAGGATCTTTATTGTTCTTTTTATTTGATGTTTTGATGTAATTATTATTTATTATATGATGAAATTATAATATTTCAAATACCTTATATTGCTCTTAATATTATACTTGAATGATGATTAAATGATCTTTTTTGTATATTAATTGTAGTGATTATTTATAAGTGAAATATGTGAAAATTAATGTTAATAAAAATAAATAAATTGTTATTTTAAATTCTTATTATTATGATTTTTAGAGACATGGTTGATATAAATTATAAAGGATACAGTATAATATACTAATAGATTATTTTATAATTTTAAAAAAGTTTAGGGACTATTTTATAAATTTAAAAAATTACCCGAAACGGTATCCGGTATTATCCGGTACCGATATAAGTACAGTACCGTGCCAGAACCCTCCGGTACAGTATTCATAACATTGGCCTAGAATCAATCACATTCACCATCCTATTTTAACATGATTTAAACTACTTTACCATATAAAGGAATAACAGCTGCAAATTCAAAACATATTAGCATTTGGTCCATTAGATAGACCTAAACAATTAGTATGGACAAAGAGCAATGGAATTTTAGGTCAGGCACATATCACACATCAATTCCATAATTAGTTTGGAACTTGCATGACTCTTTTGACATGTAATGTTCATATGGCATAAGGAACTTTTTCATCCAAACAAACGAATTATTACTAAATTAAGATTACGACTTCATGTTGAACCCTAAAGTTCCTTCAGTCTAACACTAAGTTTATATTTCTTTTGTATTTCAAATGAAAGGTAAGCACTAACTGGTAAATAAAGGGGACTCAAAAAGAAATTTGGATAAGGAAAAGATAAAATAATAACCTTAACCAGTTTAGCCATTCTTTAATATCTTTCCGCACAAAATCTTGCGAATGATCAATGTTTGGGGCAGCATGGAAAATGTCTCCACTACTCTTGTTGCCCCTACCCTGCATTAGAGAAACTAAAAACTTTGAAGATCTAGAGTATAATTGATTGAATGTACGTATTGCTCTTTCATACATTTCTAATTAAAATAGTTGAAAGTACTCCAGCAAGATGCAAGTGCAGAACATTTGCATGAGACAATGAGTTATGAACATTCAAGGATAATGACAGAGCACATGCACCATCATAATGATCAGATAAGTCAACTTGTCATCTTGCTACCGCCGAAGTAACAATTGCTTTTACTACTTAACTGCACTGCCTAGTTTCTAGGATAGTTCATAGGTATTCATTCAAGATCATAGTACATAGAAAAAGATGCTTGAAAACACTTGAACAAAGACATGCAATTCCTAAATACTCGAATAATATGAATTGAATTTAAAGACCAAGCTAAATAGGAACATGATAGCAATGAGGAATCTTCTTAAGTGCTACGAAACTATCTATCAGACAATGGATCCTCAAAGCTTAAGTACCTGAAAATGAGGATCATCAGCAACTATTGCCCGGTCATCCCATTTTAAACGGCCTCCAAATATATTCCATACACCATTTTGATTTTGATAGTGTGCACAACGATGATTTAAGACAACATCTCCAAGAACTTTAATGTTCACGTCATGGAGATTTCTCACAAGATCCTTCAATTGATCAATATTCCCATATCTAATAGAAAAAGAAATTAGAAGTATCACGAAATCAGTTTAGCATTTTGGTATTATCCATCTCAAGGACTAGAAAACCACTCTAAAAGAACACTCTTTAGAAAAGTTGGCTGGTAGTCACAATAATCGAAGACAATAAATCTCAAGGCACACTAAAAAGTAACGAATATGGAAGTAAATCTCCAAAAATACTACCAGCTAGAACAAAAAAAATGGTTGTTATAATGTTTGCTTTAATCGGCTTGAATGATTTCCAAAACTAAGACAATCAAATAATCGCTCAAGTCATGAATGATAATGTCTCTAATAAACTTGGAAAAACTACCTAGAATTCAGATTATACAAATCCTTCGGCATGTATCCCTCAGGTGAGACAGATTCTGTTGGTGGGGGTAACCAAATCACAGTAAATCCAAGTGAAGCTATTTCTGCGGCCTTTTCTTTAAGCTCCAGGTACCATCTTCTGGATTTATGGGATTCCCAGTTAAAGCCTTGGAGCAATATCTCGTGCCCTGTCCCTGTCCCTGGGGCTACTTTAGGAGGAGCCTTTAGTTCCTCAGGCTTCAAAGTAGTTTCTTTTGACAATGTAGCAATGGAACTTTTGAAGAAGTTGTAGGCTTCAGCAGCCAATTTTTCAATTTCTTGGAGAATACTTTCTTGTGTTTTTTTGGTTTTTGCCTTCCCACCACTTTCTTGTGTTTTTTTGGTTTTTGCCTTCCCACCACTCTGAGAGGAAACTTCACCCGCTAAGTTTCTTATTTCATCAATACTCCCATCAGTATCAGCAGTACTAGAATTTTCTTGAATTGATTCAGCAGCCTCTCCAGACACTAGTTCACTTACAGGTGCTTTTGGCCTAGGTTGAGCTGTTTGAGCAGTCAAGCTATTTGAACTTGAAAGGGGAATGAAGAAGTAATTTCTTTCAGGTTTCAGCCAATTATTCTCACCCAGCTTGAGAACAAAAAGAAATCCCATAAGTTCTTCGTCCAAAGTAAATGACCCTGAACACCCATTTCCATCCTCTTTTCGCTGCAAGAAATTACACCATAAAAATGATAAATAGCAACAAGAAATATTCAACATTAATGCAAAAAGCACATGCCTTAAGATCATCCTCCTAAGATGTAATTCCATAAATAGACCAACAATTCACATTGATCAGATTTAACAAAAACTCCACAAATAATTGTGCCTTAAGAACTGATTAAATGTGCCAAATAAAGTATATTGTAGAATTAGCTACACAAACTAAAAAAGAGATAAGAAGCGAAGTGTTTTCAACATGACCTCACATCTTATGTCAACGTGGATGAACATGAATTTTGAATACACTCCTAAATAGATTTGATTACTAGACAAGATCATAAACCATATAGTAAAGATATTGATACATATTAAACTATAGATACATATATGTATATATATATGTATGTATGTATGTATGTAACCAGTTATTATAGCTTGAAATTGTCAAATTCTAATCAAGTCCAATCAAAAGAAGAGGGGGGGAGAAGAAAAAGAACAACAACAACAATAACAGCAACAAAATTCATCCTTGACATAGGCACCATAAAATTATGAAGTATATAATTTATATTACCTCTATAAGTGATCAATTAAGAAACAATTACCCTATGATATGCAAGCAATTCCTAAAGAAGAGTGTAGTTGAGCCTATAGGTAATTGGGGAATGTATATTTAACAACAATAGGAAACTGTGTTATCCACATTTGAACAACTAAAACTGAAACAAAATTTATAAACACAAATATTTACAAATAACAAAACCAAAATGTAAAAGCAAAGTTCTAGTTAATTTAGCATCCTCGTAAAAGAAGGAAAGAACTAAAGTTTCATAATTAGATAAACCAGCGTCATTACATAGAACCCCTCAGAGAACAGATTTCGTCTTGCACCTGCAATAAAGTTCGCAAGGCCTTGTTCTTGTATAAAGTGGTTCCTGGTGGATGTGGAGCTGGTGGAATCTCCCAATTTTTATCATCCCCTCTGCAAACTCCCCAGTGAACAACTACTTGAGGTAGATCAGTTTCTAGATATAGAAGAAACTTAGCTGTGTTTGGGCACTTTCTAACTGAAACAGTCACTGAGTTTGCAATAACAATTTGCTTAGCAATAGGTTGCTCTTCATAAAAAGCTTCCAACTGCCTACTTCCTTGTTTGAAATCTTTGGACTCACTGTTGTTATCTTCATTTTTTGAAGGCAATGCTTCTGCCTTGTGAAATATGTTAGATAACAGAGCCCCTGTGATTAAGAGCACCAAAACAGCCAATTCGTCAGTTAATACAATACAACAAAGCAGTAGGTACACCAAAGAACAAATTGAAATGGCAAGCCACCAACTCATGACCCACCTCATTAGTATCAGTAAGCATGAGTTGGATCTACAACTTAGCCAGAAGCAGGTCACCTGCTTCAATTTCAACATTTATTTGAAACTTGACCAAAAATGTTGAAACCCGTTTCGGTAACAAAAAATAAGCCAAAGATTTAACAGATTAATTACTCATCATAAGAAGTATGCAAAAGAAAGAGGGAAAGAAAGACTAGGCAATACATCATTAGACTAACAACCCAAAGTGCGTTGATTGTTGTCTGATTATGCCAAATAACAAAAGCCATCCAAATTATGTGACAGATCACTTTGTCACTAACGCACCGTAAATCTTGCATTATTAAGGCAACTAATTAAAATTACGAATCACACCATGAAACACAGAGAGGAAAATAGGTAATAATCAGCATAGGACTTATGATATATATACCTGGCCATATATTGAAGCCCCATTTTGCTCCAACTACATTGCTATCATGTACAAGGTAGTCGACAAGAGGCACCTTAAAATCTCTTCCCTTATGCTGATAACAAGTTCCTGTTTCTTCATCCTAGACCACCACAATCCCATGAATAAAAAGAGAATTAGTATCATATGGATGCACATTGAATAATAAACAAAATATTAAGATTCTGGACCATTAAATTTCAAAAATCAGAACCTTCAAGACAAAATTTATGACTGCAATAGAACTATTGGAATCAACATTAATCATCACTTCATGAAAGATATCTCCTTCTGAAGGTTTCTTTAGTGGTGTCTCTATTGCATAGTCCTGTAAAATGCAAAAACAGAGTACGGGCATTAGCTCAAAAAGGGATGCAGCTATAGTGCTAAAATTTTAGAATCAAACAGCAAATTACTTTTATAGCAATTGAACCAGGTGGTCTCATGTTGTTAGGAGGCTGATCCCATTCGCTGCAAAATTTGAAAATTTGTCAATAATATATCACTAAGTAACTTTCATAGTCTTTGCACGTGACAAGGAGCAAATGAATGTGATCAAATCTTAGAAATAGAACAAAGATCAAGCGCATAATGGAAAAAGTGTAAAACATAAAACAAGTGGAAGTTATGACCTGCCATTATCATCAACATAAGTAACTCCCCAGTGAAGTATCCATTTCCCAGGAAGACTACAACCTACAGTAAGCTGCCAATTCTTTTGATCCCTGGCCTGATCCAATCTGACAAAAATCTTTCCCTCAACCTACCGTCAGAAATCAAGCAAATCAATCTATATGTCAAATTACGACATATTGAAGGTCATCAAAACGCGCAGAAGCTTAATTCTTTCTATTCGTACAAACTCTACAATCCAATTTCCAGTAAAAGTGAAACATTCCACTGAATTGAACCAAATAATCCCTCGCATCCTCAGATTACACCTGTTTTGTCGGCTATTAACAGTAAGACAAAACAAGAAAACACACCCAAGAAAAAATAACGGGCCTTAAACTTGCCAAAGTATCCTCTATCAATCAAGGAACTAACCAGCATCAACACTTCCATAACCGTTTCCTTTTTCCCTCGACTTTCTCAGCAAGTAACCAGAACAAAAAGAAAACACGCAAACAAATACAAACCGAGATGCATTTCACATTACCGTTTCAGTACGAGGGAGACGGAAGGTCTCTCGAAAGCATACACCATCGCTAGTGGATCCTTCAAGAGTCTCGGCAAGAGCCGTATCGGCGGAGGAGCTAGCTCGAACAGCGTGAGTCGTACTACTAAGCCTCAAGCTGCAGAAACTGGCGCGAACAGGTGACAGCTTAGTCAGAGAGCAAAAATTAACAGAGCAAGGACTCGGAATCTTCGGTCTACACCGGACTCCGGCTCTCTCTCGCCGGGAGTACCTTAGAAGCGGCTCAATCGCAACCGTCGACATGGATTTGACGGTATTTGTCTAAAGTTGCGGAATTTGAATGGAAAAGATAGATGACTGAGAAATTTAAAGAGCAGATAGGTCCGTGATGTATCATATATGATGGCTGCTAGTGTAAACAAACAGTGAATGTAACCTTTTTCCGCATCTGATGACGATACTTTGCGGTAATCACAAGGGTCGAATCATGAAAAGGACAAAAGATTCAACAGTTACACATTTGCTTAAATTTTAATTTGAAGAGGATAAGTATTGTTCCCAGCCTCCTCCATTTTGTCACTTCGACGGTCGTAAATTTTCTTCCCAGTACAAATCTTAACCGCGCAGCAAGGAGCTTGCGCGTTTAAAGCATGGAGGATAGAAAGTCAAGTGTTCCAATCGGGGATTGACATTGAAACTTTTCATCAGTTTCTTGATCCAATCGGGGATTGACATTGAAACCTTTTCATCAGTTTCTTTTCCAAAATCACTGTCTTAGAGACTTTTACTGGACATCAACGCTACGTTTGCGTCCATAATCATGACATCTCAAATCAGTTCAGTCATTGATGAGAGTTAGTAGTCCTTGGAGATGTGCTTTGTAGGAACCGGAGTTCATAAAAGTTGGAAGTCGTTAAAGGAAAACTAGAGAAATTCTTCCAGGAGAAGATTAAGAACACGAATCTCTCAAATAATATGGCAAGGGAGGAATTGAGTTATATAAAGAGAGGAAGAATAATAGAATATGGTTATGTTTACTATAATTTAATATATAACAAGTTATAGAGAGAAACTCCAACTTTAAAATTTTATATTAACTTTAAAAATAAAGTCTTTATTATAATAAATATCTATTTAAAAATTAATTTTAACTTTTCTATCTCAATTTTTAATTTAAAACCGATATACATCTTTAGATTTATTAATTAAATACTTAGATGCTTCCTTAAGTTTCTCATCTTAAGTTTCAACTCAAACCTTAGATACCTCTAAGTTTGTAGATTAAAGTGTTAAAAGATAAGGACCAATAACCATATATAAGACACAAAATTATAATGAAAAATCTAAAGAAATATCTAAGATTTAAAAAAAAATGTGAGCATAAAAATTTTATCT
This sequence comes from Erythroxylum areolatum, assembly GCA_024520975.1. Lineage (NCBI taxonomy): Eukaryota > Viridiplantae > Streptophyta > Magnoliopsida > Malpighiales > Erythroxylaceae > Erythroxylum > Erythroxylum areolatum. The sequence goes on from JANIJH010000001.1 coordinate 3,184,030, forward strand.
AGGTAATTAGTCTATGAATCAAGAGAGATATCTAGAATTTGAACTAAAAATCAGACGAGAGACCTAAAGAAGTGTCTAGGTATTTAGGGCGTTTAGTTTGAGCACATGATTGGGTATGGATATGGGTATAATAGTAGAAGGGAATGAGAATGGGCATGAAAAATAAAAAATGATGTTTGGTTTGTAACTTAGGTTTCTGTATTAATATCAATAATATTTGGTTTGTTGCATTAATAGGAATGAAAGATAATATAATACTATTTTTTCAAATCATATTTCCATGTCATATTTATTATTATGATTACAAAATTTATAATAATAATAATAATAAGATAATTAATTTCGTATAATAAAATTAATAATAATAATAATAATAATAATAATAATAAGATAATTAATTTCATATAATAACATTAATAATAATAATAATAAGATAATTAATTTCGTATAATAA
>JANIJH010000001.1:3249691-3263538 GCA_024520975.1 Erythroxylum areolatum
GAATATTCAGCCTGGGCTCATATGCAAACACCTGTTATTCGCGCTCTTCCCTTTCTAGTACAGCAGCATCTGCTCGGTCATCGCAAACTCATGACATATCGGAGCTCCGAGCCACAGTGGACACATTGAGGGAGCAACTAGTTAATCAACGTGAGGAGCATATGGAGGAGATAGCTAAGATGAGAGACGAGATTAGTCTGCAGATGAGAGAATAGCTGAGAGCAGAGATGACTCAGCAATTGAGACAGGAGATGAGTCTGTAGATGAGAGAGGAGTTGAGTTTGCAGATGAGAGAGGAGTTGAGTCTGCAGATGAGGACGAAGCTGGAGCAGGTATCAAAGATCAGAGAGTCGATGGAGCAGATGGAGTAGGCAGCTAAGAGGAGAGAGGAGATGGAGCAGCTTACTAAGATGAGAGCGGAGGTGGAGCAGATGACTAAGGAGAGACAGCAAATGGAGCAGATGGCTCAGGTTAGGCAGGAGATGGAACTGTTAAAGAGGGGGGGAAACAGTTCAGAGCATCTATGATCACCACGACATTAGCTTATCATTTTCATTTGTTTTCAATTAAAAAACATAAGATTTGTTCTTTCTTATTTTTTAATTATTAAATTTGGAGTTTCTTTATATGTTTTATTATTTATTAATTTTCTTATTATTCAAACTATATATACAATTTAATATATTATGAACAAATAATATAACGTCATACAAATAAATAAAGTATATATATAATATAACATTGTTATAACAACAAAACAATGAAATAAAAATATATATAATCAGTTCTTACCGACGGAAACATTTCCGTCGAAAACGATAGCGATATTTACCGATAGTCAAAAACACCGTCGAAAAATTGGTTGAATATACCTTCGCCCCATCGACGGAAAAAAAGACCGTCGCTAAATTTCTCCGACGGAATCTCACTTGCCCCTTTCGTCGTTATATAAATACCGACAACAAATTTCTGTCGTTAATACCGTCGTTAAATAGCGACGAAAAATTTCGGTCGGTATTTTTACCTACAGGAACTTCACTGATCGATTTTTTCTGGCACCAAATTCCTTCGGTGATTAATTTCACCGACGGTAATTTCCGTCAGTAAATCGACAATTTCGTGTAGTGATTTCTCCTAATACAATGAATGATCACCTTTCAATGTATAAACACCTATCCACTGATTAATTAATAAATGTATCTTTCTAATTAACATATCTAATAATGCACTAAATTTTGTGAAACTTCATAAAAGGTCACCCAATTACCAAAAGCATCATTTTAATACCTCATTCAATCCTCAATATAAGTTTAAGTTTTCTCTTGTATCTAATCAACAATAATATTAACACAAATATTAAAGAAATATATAACTATTTATATATAAAGTTGATTCAATCTAGACAAGAAAAAACTAAGGTTCCTTCTAATTTAGATGTACATAAAACTAGACACAAAACATTTTGAACCAACAAAAAACAAACAAAAGAATTGAAGATTCATAAAAAAAAAGGTTTCCCAGTGAAGATCTCAATCTCTTAACATGAAATGCTTCCTTGTTAAGTATAAATGTACTATATGTTTTATGGCTTCTCTCTCCATTAAAATTAAACTCAAATTAGTAAGCCCCCTTTAGCTAGGGTTTTCACATATTTAAATAGGCATTCCACTTAGAACATGGTATGTGAAACAGTTCTAATCCATATACTTATTGTTTCTCTCAAAACTTAAAGTAAGAAGATTTTAAAGGTCTTCCTAAGCTTTTTGTAGCATTTTAAATCATCTCAATCAAAGGTCAAATGAGAAAGTTATCTGTAATTTAAGAAGTATTATTAAAATAGTATAAAATTGTCCAATTATCTTCATTTTTCTCTTAACACCTCTATTTGCATTATTCTATCATGTACTTTAATATTTTCCAATTTTTCCACTAAAGAGGAACATGAGCAATAGCACATTTGTGTTGTACATCCTGTATCACACTATATCTCTACCTTATATGACATAAGCTCTAACTCGACCATATAGGAGGTTGTGTTCTACACCAAAGTTCTAGTGGGGAATATGCCTCAGCACATGACTATATATCATGCCATATTTAATCTTCTCGCTTTATGTTTTTGTTTAGAGAGGGACACGCACTAGCATATGGTCATGTGTTAGACTGTTTCAACCAATAATGAGTTTTCTTCTTATTTTACCTTATAAATCCTTAACTAATATAGTTCCCATAAAGCATTTCCATAATTACATAAAATGTGGTATAAAACCAATTAAATCAAGGTAATTTAGTTGGAAAACATAGTAAAATACTAAGTAAAAGATATGTACATTACATATAAATTAAGATTAACAACACTTTCCTTCCCTATGGGGGGGCATGAACATCTCTATGATAGTTGTATTTTACAAGAAATATTCCTGTTAAGGCTTTTGAAAGACAATTCTTTCCAAATCATTAGCATGCCTCATAGAGGCCTGCTAAAGAGAAGCCAAAGATGATTGTCAATATATGGCATAAGTAGATTTACTTAAATTGGCTTGAAATGAGCGTGGATTATTGTTATTTTTGTGCCTGTCTCTATTAGGCTAATTAATTATTTATCATTGGCTTTAAAAAACTAACTTAGAGTAATTTAGACTGATTATTATAAATCTATAGTGTATATGAGTGAGTGATTAACATATGACCAATGGGAGTAATTTCAACATCTTTGCACCCCTTATTACTAAAAGTTTCATTCTCGATCTAAGTTCTGATAAGAAACTAAGGGAAAATTAATACACACCTAATTATCATAACTGGTTAGTCTTCCTATAGGTTAAGCAAGCCTTCCAAAATAACTTTTAAAGTGCCCTTTAAAGCTTATTCTCTATTTTTATGCAAGAAAAGAGGTTAATAGCCTATTTTAATGATAAGCTCAAGTAGGCAATCTTGAACTGCCTAACTTATAAATGGTTATATATGTTGTTATGGGCATTAGAGCTGTGAGTTTACTTATAACATGAAGAGTTTATATACATACTGATTATGAGCCACTGGTACACCTAGGGGGAAAATAAGTTGAAGAAATGTCACATTAGGTGGATGAAATATATTAAAACATCCTCATTTATCATTAAGTATAAACAAGGTAAGGAGATTATTTTTTTTGGGGGTGGGGGTTTCTCATAGGTATGTTCTTCTCACTTCTTTAAATGCAAGGTTATTCGAATTTGAATATATAAAGAATTTATATGCTAATGACAATGAATTTGTTAATATTTATTTGACTTGTGAAAGGGGTGCATTTGAGAAATTTTATAGGTATTATGGTTATTTATTTCATGAAAATAAACTTTGTGTGCTTATGTGATATAAGTGTGAGATGTTTACGAGTCAGACATATGATAGAGATTCGATGGATCACTTCAGCACTAAAAAGACCTTGCATATGTTAAACGAGCATTTTGATTGGTCTAAAATGAGATATGATGTAGAACGAGTGTGTGGTAGGTACATCACTTGTAGGAAGGCTAAATATAAGGTTTTACTATATAGGTTATACATGCCTTTTCTTATACCTAGTGAACTATGGGTCAATATTAGTATGAATTTTGTAATAATTTTGCCTAGCTCGAAGAATAGAAAGGACTATACTTTTAGTGATTAATAAGTTTTCTAAGATGGAATTTTATTTATTGTGACAAAATTGATGATGCAGTCGATATTTTTGACTTGTTTTTTAAGGAAATAGTACGAATATATGGAGCTCTTATGAGTATAGTGAGTAAACAAGATATTAGACTCCTTAGTTACTTTTGGAGAGTTTTATGGAAAATTTAAAGAAAAAGTTGTTATTTTCTAATATTATTCTTCCTCAAACTGGTGGTCAAAATAAAGTCATAAATAGGTCTTTAAATACAATACTTCACGCTCTCATTTAAAGGAACTTAAAGAATTTGGAATATTGCTTATTGATTATTAAGTTTGTATATAAGGAGTGTACATCCATCGACTGATTATTCACCATCTAAAGTTGTTTATGGGTTTAATCCATTAGCTCATTTTGATTTAGTACTTTTACCTCTTGATAAAAGAGCTAGTTTGGATAGAATAGAGAAGGCTTAAATGTAGATATAACTTCATAAATGTATGGGGCAACATATTAAAAAGAAGAATGAGTAGTATGCAACCAAATAGGTAAAAGATGAGTTATATTTACTAGGTTAGATATATATATATATAAGGAATGAATGATTCCCATTGTAGAGGCAGTATAAGTGACAACTAAGAGCGGATCGTCTATTCCAATTCATTAAGAAGATCAATGATAATGCTTATAAAGTAGAGCTTCAAGGTGAGTATAATATCAGTGCTATTTTTAATGTTGTTAATCTTTCTCATTTTGATGTAGGTAATGATTCAAGGTCGAATCTTTTGAAGAGACGGGGAATGATGTGATTGCAATAGCCAAGATTCAAGGGATTCATTACTTATGAACTAGTTACAAATGTTAAGAGTGAGAAGGTTAAAGAGGCTTTAAATAAGATAATTTAAGACATATATGTCAATTAAGTTTCAAATGGCACTTGAAAAATTATTTTGGGATACTTGTTGGACCTATAAGAAGACCAACTATTGGTTAACTTGATTTAGGCTAAAATCAGAGAAGACTTAAACGTGGACATGACTTTAGACATGATTATGTTATAGCATTTGTAACTCACAAGAATCAACTATTGAATATCACAACTTAACATACGACTATGTACCCAATCTGTGTCCTTGTCAAAAATGTAAAAGTGAAGTTATGGTGAGTTACACAACCTCTAACGTAACTGTTTACTAGCCCGTATGTTTACATCTTATTAAAATTATGAATTTTATATTAATTTAATTTATTTGTATTATTTTTTGTATACAATTAATATCAATATTTTTAGTTCAAAACAATTTTATAGTTTCATTTATAAATAATTTAATTATGTTTTATATAATTATTAAAAACTTTATATTTAATTAAGTTTGGATATGAAGATAAGAATTATTCATCAATTAGATATAGTGAAAACTTTAAAAAAAAATTATGAGTCAAATTCTTTACTAAACTTGATCCAATGTAAAGCCACCCAACTGAACTTATATATACAAGTTATGAAATAAAAGCCTGCTGATTACAAACTATACATTACACATGCAAACATTTAGAAAGAAAAGAAGTATCTTAAGTAATTAGATAAAATATGTAATCAAAATACTAAATTATGAGATGGAAGAGAATGTAGTTGTTATTTAAAATTTAAGAAAATAAAATTGACTAAAAATGTTTGAATTACAAAATTATAATTAAAATTTTTAGAATTAAACCATAATTAATATTATAACTACACAAATAATACAATTTTATTTATTAGTAGGAAAATAAGAGTAATCTTTATTGCAACTTCTATAATCTCTATACTCAAAGAGATAACGGATTTAGTTAGGTAGGCTCGTCAATTAGGTCCAAGCTAAGCCCTCGGGTAAAGTTCGACTAGGCCCAAAGCTCTAAATGGGTTCAGGTTACCCAAAGTTTGATCAAGAATAATTAAATTTAATTTTTGTTAATAATAATAATAATAATAATATGTTTTGTTATTATATTAAAATTACGAATTAAAATCCTATTTAGTATAATAATTTAAATCTTATGAAATTATGAAATTTTATATTAATTAAATTTTTGTTAATAAATTATCAGCATTATTATTTTGTGTTTATTTTTAATATTAATGTTTTTAGTTTGAAACAATTTTATAGATTTTTATTTATAAATAATTCAATAATTTAATTACACTTTATATAATTATTAAAAAAAGCTTTAAATTTAGTTAAGTTTGGATGTGAAAGAAAGACTCGTTAGAAGGAGAAGCTTACAAATCTTTTTTAAAATATGAGTGAAGTATTTACTAAACTTGATCCCAACCTATATATTTAATTATATACAATTTAGAAAATAAATGTCTTGCTTATTACAAAATAGACATTACACTTGCAAAAATTCTAGAAAACTAGCATCTCACGTAATTAGATAAATATGTGATCAAAATATTAAATTATGAAATGGAAGAGGAAATAGTTGTTATTTACAATTTAAGAAAATTATAATTAATATTTTTGAGAATTAGACCATAATTAATATTGTAAGTACATAAATTATATAATTTAATATATTAGTAAGAATGGAACAAAAAAGATTTGAGGGCTCAATTGGGAATAAGAAAAGATCGAGGGTTACAAAAAACAATAACGGAAGATATGCCTCCCTTAACCTTGAACCGTTGGTGGAAAACAAAACCGCCAAGGCGAATATGCCCACAGGCCACGAGTGGCAACTATTCCGATTCCCGGGGTCGCAAGCAACAACCGAAGCCCTCGTCCAAATAAACGGCCAGCAATGCGAATACGTCTCCCGGACTTGAGATCCAACGGCCCAAATCACAGGCTTAGACGCATTTCTGTCGTTTACTCGCTTGATTTTAAGAGGATTTCACTCAGGATTATTCAGGGCATAGATATATCAGGTTGAAGATTCTAGAAAATTTCTCCCATAGCTCAAAGCTCTCGTTTTCGTTCCCATTTTCCTTCTCCGTCTTATCGGAAAAATCATGGGAATAGGCCCTGGTCTCTACACCGATATTGGCAAGAGAGCTAGAGGTAGTGCTGATTTTCTTTTGTTTTCTTTTTCGGTGCATTTGATTGATTAGTGACTAGTTAGTGCTTCGGGTTTTGAATCGTCGTCTAGTGATCTTCTTTCTTTTTGGCAATTTTCAGATCTTCTTTACAAGGATTACCAGGGTGACCAGAAGTTTACTGTCACTACCTATACCTCCACTGGAGTCGTAAGTTTCTTTGTTCTGTTCATTAACTCTTGGCTTTTTTTTTCTTTGTTCTCGAGTACTAAACTGCGTTTTATTTTGTTTGTAAGATTGATGTACCTTTTTGGATGAATAGAAGATAAAGGTAAATCGGAGAGAAAATTTTGACTGAATTGCTTTTGAAAGATTAAGGGTGGTTTTATGCATGTATTCATGGGACTCTGTTTTACAATCGCTATCGATGCCCTTCCAGAGCATCTAATTCATGAAGAAAACTGTTTATAGGCTATGGTACTGTGAGATTATTTGTATGAGAAATAGATATCTGACTCTATCGTGGAGATTTCTACGGTTGGTTGTATCAGATATGGAATATTTCCAAGTACTTGTGACATGTTTTATCTTGTTCTTTTGTGGAGATTTAATGTATTTATCTTTTTCAGGCAATCACTTCAAGTGGCATAAGAAAGGATGAGCTGTTTTTGGCTGACGTGAGCACTAAACTGAAGAACAAGAATATCACAACTGATGTAAAAGTGGACACAAACTCCAATGTAGGAAACAAAAACTTGATTTATCTTATATTCGTCTTTTGAGCTACAAAATCAATGTACCCCCTTCAGTGCCTTTTTAGCTTAAAGTTTAAACTAATGCCCTCCTTCAGCACTTCTTTAGTTTTCGCTACTGTTTTAAGATAGCACAAACTGAAGTATGGAGCTCATGATGCTTTCAGAATTTTTCGTAGTTTTGTCCTGTACTCTCAGGTTTAGTAGTGCAAATCTTTTCGTTCAGTCCAATTTATATAGCAAGAAATCAATTAGTCATTGTTATTTAGGGTTTCATAAACTATTTCATCTGTTCCTGTGTAATTCAGCGAGTGTAAGAATCTCTGCATGTAAATAAAAATTATGCCTTTACAGGTTACTGTTTCATTTTTACTAAAATAATGTTCAACTATGTATGTGAAATTCCCATTTACTTATGGTTAGCTATTCTTTTCCTTTTTTATTCTTGTACTGCACTTTGATACCATACAACTTTTGTCAATTTAAATAGTAGGATAACGAGGCTTTGTCTATCTTTAGCTTTTCACAACCATCACAGTTGATGAACCAGCCCCTGGATTGAAGGCAGTCTTTAGTTTTAAAGTCCCTGATCAGAGGTCTGGAAAGGTAAGCAGCCTTCGTGATCTCTATGCTTAATTAACTTTTTGTTGCTGGAAGCAGTTTGATCTGCATTCAGGTCTGAGAGATTCGTGTATTAATCATTGCTTTGCTTCTCTTTGGTCTGATATATGGTTGTGACGACAGGTTGAGCTCCAGTATCAGCATGAGTATGCTGGAATAAGCACTGGCATTGGATTGACTGCGAATCCCATCATTAACTTCTCAGGTGTTGTTGGAAACAGTGGTCTTGCTCTTGGAACTGATATCTCGTTTGACACTGCCTCTGGGAACTTTACAAAATTAAATGCGGGTTTGGGTTACACTGATGCGGACCTTACTGCTTCTGTTACATTGTGAGTGTTCTTTTTGTTGGTAAAAAGGGAGTTGCTTTGATCCTTTTTTAAGTCTTTTAAGAAATGTCGTAGCGAATTTGATAGCTGATGCCTGACACTTCCGGGATGGTGAGAATTTCTTACTTATCTTTGCATACATTTGGCTTGTGAAAAATCTTTTCCTATTTTGTTTTGGGATGAGGTTGATATAGGTAGACTAAGAGTCCCATGATTGCACTCGTTGTTTTCATTTTTTATATATAACTAAAGAGTTGGATAATTTCCGTTTGTTTTTGAGTTATTGCCTCTCTTGTCACTGATGAAGTAAATTTTTATGATTGCTACAGGAATGATAAAGGAGATTCTCTTAGTGCTTCGTATTACCACTTAGTTAACCCATCATGTGATACAGCTGTTGGAGCTGAGCTGACTCATAGTTTTTCGACCAATGAAAACACACTGACAGTCGGAACTCAGCATTCCCTTGACCCACTAACCACACTAAAGGCCCGGGTGAACAACTACGGCCAAGCCAGTGCCCTCATCCAGCATGAATGGCGACGCAGTTCTTTTTTCACCATCTCAGGAGAAGTGGACACAAGGGCAATTGAAAAGAGCGCTAAGATTGGTCTTGCATTGGCCCTCAAACCATAGACCAAGTCACGTCTTGGGGCGTCAGGAAGGCTGGGGTTTTAGCAGCAGAGGACAATGATGGGAGGTAGGCTGATGGACTTTACCTTGTTCAGAACGTTCCGTCCATTTGGGTTGATGGGTTTTCACATGATTTGGTGGTTTATGGTGTAGAAAATAATCTTAGCTGGTGTCGAGAACCGTAAGTCGTCAATTTGTTCTTTGAATTTCGCATCTGCCCTTAAATTCAAGGGTATTATACATGTTCCTCAGAATATACTGCACATTTAATCTTGATATATTCAGTATTCTGCTCCAAGTTGGGTTGGGTTGGTTTGGTTTGGTTTGTAGCTGCTTTATCATCATTGCGTTATCTAGGGCACTTTCGCCGGGCTATTTATAATAGTCAATAGTCAAGTCTTTGATTTGTTTAATCGTTCGAGTTGCTTGCACGTCTACTCTAAGCCAATTCTTTTGTTTATCATGCACACGCATTTGGATTGCAATTTTTCGAATAGTTGGATTTTTTGGGCAAAATTGTCAAATTGTGCTATTAATTTTCTTTATGCATCCAAAACGAGAAAATTAAATTTTGTATCTTTTCTCCTAAAACTTCACATATGGCTCAAGATCTCTATAACATGAAAAAGCTAGTGTAATGCGCTTATTGTATGAGTACTTCAGTTACCTTGAAGTAAATATCAAATTAAGGGAGTGTTACAACAGCTCAATAATGGCTACCAAGAAAGTTTGCGATAGTAATGAAGACGTTGAACTTGTGCAAACCTTCCATTAAAGTGTTTATTATATGTGATAGAAACCAACACCATAGTCAAGTTCAAACCTATTTCCTACGAGCAAGCAATAATAGAAACTTTTCAAGTATTAACTACACACTTTTCACTCCTTCAAAGCACCATAACCGTATGTAGAATGTTTACGATAGCTTATTATTTCTTCGCAGATCATCTGATATTACTGTGTTGTATTGGCCTGAAGAAGACCATCTCTGATCTGACTAGCAATGTCTCTCACTGCTCCAGGTCCGTGAGGGATGAAAACAGAGTTAGACTTGGAAGATGCACCAATTTCTTTCATTGTGTCAAAGTATTGGGTCACTAAAACCATGTCCATGACGTCCTTCGATGTTGTACCAGGTACATTAACAGAGAAGGCCAGTACACTGTCTCTCAGTCCATCTACAATGGCTTGACGCTGCCTTGCTATGCCAAGACCAGCCAGATACTTCGATTCTGCATCTCCTTCGGCTCTTTTAATCTGTAAAATCTTCTCAGCTTCAGCTTTCTCGTTGGCAGCGACCCTCAATCTAGCAGCTGTTACCACAGTTGAAGAGTAAGTCAACCAATTATACATACAAACTTAAGTAGGCATATAACAACCAAGTGAGATGGATTTTTGGAAGCATCTGACATTGATCAGTAATCCAAGATGTCATATAAAACCCATTTATCAATATAATCACTGTGAATGGATATTGCTACACAAGAGAAAAGTCCTCTATTAAAAAGAAAATCACTAAACTATTAAGCTTATCAGTGGGGAAATAACAAAAATCAGGCTAAACAAAGAAACATGTATACCTGCATTAATCTCATTCATTGCCCTCTTGACATGCTCATCCGGCTCAATGTCCACAATAAGAGTCTGAACTATTTCATATCCATAATGAGACATGGCCTACATATTGACAGTCAAAAGGGAAAAGTAAGATTGAATGAGTGATGTAGTTCGGTCAGCTATGAACCAAGTATAGAAGACTGCATTCTACCTTTTCAAGTTCCTCTTCAACAGCTTTTGCAATCTCATTTTTCTGTTCAAAGGCAGCATCAAGTTCCAATTTTGGAACGCTTGCCCTAATAACTAAAAAATTGAGGAAAAATGAATTTCAGTGACAACGTTTAGACACCGATAAAGTACAAACTAAAAGAACAGAACTCGAGTCTCCTCAAATATTAGATACCAAGATGCACAATCTTATATTTACGTTCTACAAGTTACGACACATAGCAGTAATTATAATGGGCAGTCCACCAAATACATCCTACCATTTTAAAAACCTTTACCAAATCATTGAAAGGAAAATAAGAGATAACAATGGAGTATTGCAATGTTTTTGTTCATGAAAGTGCTTAAACATGATTAAAATTCACAAAAGAAAGGTGCATAAATGCTGTATGAATGATCAATTTGTTCTCTAGTAACCACTAAGGTTTTCCAGTAGCAAGAAAGCATAAGAATGGGGCTCAATGTAATAACTCCTGATTAATGTAGTTTAGAATTGAGGATCACCAACTAAATGAACTGACGCAATGAATATGATGAATGAACTCTTGGTGTCCAAAGTTACGAAAGTTGAATGCTGATCTGATATACACAAGATTGCAAGAATTCCGCTCCTCAAACTAAAACAGATGCACTAAACTAACAAAATATGACATCCAAAACAAATCCAACGAAGATAAGAGTGACAACTATCTACAAATTCGGGGAATTCCAACAAGAGCTAGGTGCCATACCATCAAAGACATAAGCTTGAATCTGTGCTCTGGTATTGCTGAGCTTATAGAAAGCATCTTGAGCACTTTCAGCCAGGGCTCTGTATTGCACAGATGCCACGACAGTGACAAACACATTGTCCTGAAGAGGAAACATAAAAAAGATCACAGCAAGCCATGCATGGAACTTTGATGTACAAAAACTACCACTGCAACTATTATGATGGAATCAAATAAGAAGCTTGCAATCAATACTATTTTAATGTCTTCAAATTGTTATTCGTGACTTATATCAAGCCCTCAATCCTGTAATATGCTTACATGGCAAAACAAAAGAAAGTAAACTAATTTTATGTCATAGAATAACAAGAAAGAACCTTGGTTTTGGTTTCACATCGAACATCCAGCTGTTGCACACGCAAAGAAAGGTGACCGGCTATTTGGCTTCCAATACACCAGGGTACACAGTGACAACCCGGCTGAAGGACATCACCAAACTTGCCAAAATTCTCCTTGACAGCTACAGTTGACTGGTCCACTTGAATACAACCCAGAACCTGTCCCATTTCCTGAGGATAATCAATAACATAAGATCAATAGCAATCCACGAAGAAATTACCAAAAACCAAATCATTGCTAAAAAATAAGAAGCATATCCCCGTAAACTGCCCTGACACAAAAACACATCAAGTTAGAGTTTTCATCCCTTAGAAAGACTCAAAATCCATCAAAAGGTAAAGTGTAAGACTTCTTTTGATAGAAAAAAACAGAACATGGTAAGAAAACTAAATTCCAGCGGTCAGTCATCCAAACCCAACCATGGACATCACCTCTGATTCTTGTCAAGATCATTGCATGATATAAACCGTCAAACAAGACCGATTTTATTACTCACCAAGCACTTCTTTCTCTAGCCAGAACAAAGACTACACTCCGTAATAAACATCTTAAGAACACCCCATGGCTGTCTTAAATACCCGAGGCCAACAAGAAAAGCAGATTTAATAATGGAATATGACGATTGAAAACTGCACAGAATATCGGCTACTGGATTAGGAGAATACCGGCTCCTGGATTAGGAGAACACTATCCAATAACAAAAATTTCAAATTGTTCACAATTTTATGAATGCAATAGCGTGAGAAATACAAAAATGATTGACTGCAATTATATACAACCGTTTCCACAAAGCATTAGATGAGATACAAACAGAAGTGTATTGATCACTCTCGCAGTTTAACATATAAAATAAAAAGGAATACGATTGATCCAAGAGATTACTACTCCAGAGAAATCTGAGAAGAAGCAGCCACCTTCTTACCAGAAAATTGAAATCAGCTTTGTCCTAGCCAGCATCGGAACAAAGAAAGACTGGGATCTTATTGGGATACAATTGGAGAAAATTTGAAAGAAAGGATGGCTATTGGTGGAAACTAAAGTTGACGATGACAAGCCAAGTCTAGAACAGATGTGGGGAACAGAGAACCTAAGGAAAAAAATAAAAAGAACTGATAATTTCAACGACTTATTGGTCAATGCCGGACTTTTAAACAAATATCTCCCACTCACTATCCACTCTATATATATCAAATGAACGATAACAACAATAACCTTGACTATTTCACAATTCAACCAACTCAGAACCACAAGCATACAGCTGATTTATAGACACTCATATCTGGATAAGAATTGACATGTTAAGTGCAGTTAAGAATATGAAACCAACTCGTCAGCCTTCATTTGTGATGATCTTATCGAAGTGGTCAATTTTGAAAGCCAAAAAAAAAAAAAGAAAAACACCATCAGAGTTGAGAAAATTCAAACAACAACTGCAACAAAGGTGATTCCTTTGCGTCTTCCTACACTAGGTAACTGACGACCGAACATAACTCATACTAAATACGAGTCCCCGATTTCCAAATAAGATAGGGAAAACAAAAAGAAGATAGAAAGAAGCGTTAAATTTGGCAACTTGAGAAGAAAACCCCTTCCTGTCAATTCGGTAAAGAACCCATCAAACAGATGATGAGAACAACAATGGCCGTTTACCTGTTAGTATTTGAGCAGAGGAATTGGAAGATGTCGAGAGAAGATTGTGACTGAAGAAGATACAATGAGCACAGAGGTGTGGATTGCGCCCATATTTATATACTTGTGTGTACGAAAATGTACGAAAAATGAAATTAAAAAAACAAAATATTTAATGACAAAACGATCGACTTGCCTCGTATTTTCCAAGAAACCATTTTGGAATCGCAAACTTCGTAAAAAGGGAAGTAACAACGTAATGATTATTGTTATTATATTAAAAATTTTAAAATATAACTTAAAATATTATATAAGAAAATTTATTAAATACAAATT
>JANIJH010000001.1:3264710-3295372 GCA_024520975.1 Erythroxylum areolatum
TAAGGAATTTTTCAACAATACTAATTTATATATCCAATTTAAATATAATAATAATTAAAATATACATTTTGGGGCTTGTAAGTGGCTGTCTATTATCTGTTAGCGTTGATTTGACTTGGAACCATTCCTGTTATCCGGATTTTACAAGAAATGCAATCTTAGGTCTTGACATTACAAAACTTAAAAGTCTAAAACAACTTTTCTTAAGATCAAAAAATAAGAAATAAAAAAAACTATTTTATTTCATCCTTATCCTATAAACTTCAAATTCTGAGAACATTGACACGGCTCTTTGACCACTGATGGAAAATCATGCATGTCTGATTGCATTACATCTACATGGTAATCAACAAGAAAGACGCCCAGAATGTCTCAGCCAATTTCCTCATAAAGGAGGAGTTGGTGTTTGGTACGGAAGAATACGAAAAGGTACGGATATAAAAACGAAACCAACTCTCACAAGGTCGGATTTGTATTCCAAAAGCGATATTGACTTTACCGGCCGGATTCACAACGTGTAAACATGCTATGTGTTTAGACTTGGTATAGTATAGAAGTTGTATTCATCCTTAGCCTCTCTTAGGTAGCACCCGTGTTTTGAAATTCAGACTGGATCGGTCGGTTCGATCGATTTAATCGGTGACCGATCGGTTATCCTGTCCGAGTGATTTTTAAAAATTGGTATCTAATTGGACCAGTAGAAATTGGTGAGAATTGTTCAATTAATCTGTTAAATCGGGACTAGTTGAACCAGTGATTTTTTTAGTTTTTTCTTTATAAAACGCATAGCGTTTTTTATTTATTTTATTTGAACAGGTCAAATAATTTTAATAAAAGATTTTTTCTGATATTCAAAAAATTGAATAATCTTTCTTTTAAAATTTATGTTTCAACGGACAAAATCTTTAAAACTTGATCTTTTCTAATTCTTTATAATTAAGTCAAATAAAATTTTAATGATTTGTGTTTGTGATTAGTAGTTTCTTTCTTTAAAATTTCTCTTCACCTTTGCATTAAAAATTAGGTAATGAGAAATTTCTATTATTATTAATTATTTGCATCACAATCCTTTATTGTATGTTTCTTTCCTATATCAAATAATAAGGTAAATCAAATTTAATAGAAGTTATGACTCTATGTGTTGTTGCATGACTCTATGTGTTTATTCAAATGTGAGGTTGCACCTTTAAAACCTTTGATTAACATCTTGTGATAATACTTGCATTCGCCCTTTTTTATTCCATTTCTTAATGGATTCATGAATCCGAGCATCATTTCTCAATAAACTTGTTCCTTCGACATGAATCATTTCTTCACTTGATATATTGCTACAAGGTACCAAATTAGAACCCTCCACTGATATATTGTCAGGTACTGGATTAGAAACTCTCCACTAAGGAATATTGATATCTATCTGAAATAGTTGACATATATGAGGCATTTTATGTTTGTACACTTTACACTTCACTGAACATTGTACATGTATTCGTACTAAATTTAAGGAGCATATAAGTTATTAATGGATACTGACGGCTAAGGACTTGCCATCTCTGCTCTTTGCTTCCTTCTCCTCCGCCTCGTCTTCTTCAACGTCATCTTCTTCTTCTACGCTCAGCATAGCTAATGGTACATCTGGGACCAAAAGGGATGCTGATTCTTTGACTGGTCCTAACAATGCCTCTGCCTGGTATGTCTATTTGCTCCTAGATTTATTTGGTTCCTGTAGTATCTTTTTGTTGGTTTTACTTACTAAACAACTACGTTTCTTGGTGGCTTTCTTCGTTCGATCCGCTTCTTGGCAATTTCTTCTTTGTTTTTCTTTAATTGTTTTTCTTCTTAGCTAATGTCTCATATCATGTTGCCTTAGAGAGGACAAGGGGATCCTTCTAGTTTGTAGGTTTTTATTCAATACAGAATCTAGTTTGATGTGGCTTTTCTTTGTGATGGTGAGCTGGGTTTTGGTGTGTCGTTGTTTGGATATGAGGAGGTTGAGGGCTTAAGTGTGGTTGTGTGGCTGTGTGGGTATGGGTGTGTGTTTGTGGTGATAATGAAGAGGAAAGTTGGGGCCTTTTTTATGGTGTGTTTGATCTTGGTGCTGCATCCATTAGGGCTAGTGTTGGGAAACATGGAAGGTTTTTGTTCTACTGCTATCTTTGGTTACAAAGTTAAGAGCTTGATCTTAGTTTGTACGCTCTTTTTTTTCTTCTTTTAAATGGCAAAAGTGGGGTTTTTGTTATCCTTTGTAGTGATTGATTGGCGTTGCTGGAAGCTGATTGTTTGTTACTCTATAAAATTGGTCTAGCGTTAGATTGGTATCTTGGTTTCATTGAATTTTTCAACAACTATGTGCTTCTATTCCTCTTACTCGCGAAGTTGTTGGGGAATTGTGTATTTGATGGAAAGGTTTTTTATTGATGGAAACAGGATAAATAATGATATTGTTTCCCATTTATGGTTCTGAATGTCTCTTCAGTCTTTGGCTTGGTCTTCTTTTCAAACCCCAAGTCTCTATCTTCAGTTTCTGTATAAGGTAATCAAGCATCAAATACAAAATACCTTTAAAACCATCGGCTTTAGTTTGATGATATGAAGTATGATTGGATCTAGTCATGTTCTTGTGCTGATGATCCGTAGCTTGTCTTAGATTGCCTGTTCTGTAGTTCCTGGATGTAGATTTGTGTTGAATTGTTATTTGATTTTGATAAAAGATTTTGTCTTTTCTTTCCCTTCATAATCGAGTTCCTTAGTTGATGTTTGTGTGTTATTAAAAGTCAAGTAACTTGTGCAGAATCAAGATCTAGATTTTGCCTTGCTGGGTGATAAATTTTTTAAATTTGTATTCTTTTGGAGATAAAAGTAGTTAAGTTTTTTGGAATTTTTGGTTGGCGATAGTGTTGATTTGTAGTTTAGTTTTTACAAAATACATTTAAGATATTTTGTATTTGAAACCGATGAAGGAGCACCGGATCTCTGCCAATCCTTTCGCCCCTTTTTCTTACGAAGGTTATGCCCTCTTCTTGGACGAGGTATGTAAACAGGCGGTTCTTTTTTATGATTGAATAAGAGGTATGTAAACGTTATCCTCCCCCTTTCTTGACGCTCTTACTCTCTCTTCCTTCTCCGCAGCTTCTTCTTTTTGGATATAGTTCTTGATTAATCAGTCTCTTCTGCTTTTTTTTTAATCATCTGGGTATTGATACTTTCTTACAATTTTTTGATACTTTATTGCCCTATTATCATCTAGGTATTGGTGCTTTTCTACAGATAAAGAGATGATATATTTCGTTATATTTTAGTTTTAAAATATATTTTATTTTTAAAAGTTGAGTTTTTTTTCTTTATTTATGTAGTTATTGTAATTTTATTTACATAATTTATTTAACGTGTCAATTTTACTTATTTACTCTTTAACCTGCATCACTCTTTTATTGTCACATCTACAGGTAGGTCTACCGAAAACAGCCTTTCTATTAGGTAGGGGTAAAGTTGTATGCTATTAGATCTTTCCATATTTCACTTTATTGCGGAACTTCAGATTGGGTGTGGTGATGGTGATGATGATGATAAGTTATTCATGGATATTTACTTGTATACATATTAAATTTAACAAGCATATAAATTATTCATGGACATTTACATGTCTATACACTAAATTTAATGAGCATATAAGTTACTCTCTTGCTCTCTCTCTCTCTCTCTCTCACACACACACACATATATATATATATTTAATAAGAATAAAAATTGTTTATAGAAATTTACATATATATGTACACTTTATTAAACATAGATCTCTATTTTTACAAATGAGAATTCTTAAATCAAAATTCAGATGACCAAGAAACTTAAAAAAAGGGTGAAAAAAATGGGACAGGACCTACTAATATAAAAATTTAAAATACTACATCCTTGATAGACCAAAAATAGCACCTATAGTACTACGATTTTCCCATCAAAAACTAATTCCCCTTTATCATGATGATGCCCATAAATGATACAGGTAATTGCCTGCACTCAAATAAAGCAAAAGAACTATAATCACAATACCATAACGTGCCTTTCTGTAAAACTATTAAGCATTTCAAGTCATGTCAGGCTAGGCCGTTGTAGGTTGTATACAGATACAACCTTGCACTCAAATATACAGATATAACCTAATCTTACGTTAGATTTCATCTAGTGCTCTGAGATATTTCGATGCCTGCACCAAGTGCCAATTGTAACCCAAACCTCAAATTTGAGCTTGAGCTTGAGCATAGTTTACATTATATCATCTCAGAGACTAACTATTTTATTTTCAAATGGATGACATAAATCACCCCAAGTTCCTTACAGCAATTGTAGGTTTTAAAAGTAGACCCTATTCTTTTACAAGTTCAAAGACCAAAAATGGAAAGAAAGATGCACAAAGCAATATGCAAAAATAAAGAATGACGTGTCAAAACACTTAATTATCTGTGGCATAAGTCATTAGGAAATGAGAATATACGCGATACAACTAAGAACACAAGACTCGGGAGGCATAGATGTGAGAGTAAGAGATTGGAGGGGTGATGAGAGCGGCGACTTTCCTATTTGGTTAGATGTTAATTAATAGAATAAAATATAATAAATGTTTATAATATAATAGAATGTAATATAGTGAAAAGTTGTTTGAAAAAGATGATAAAAATATATTAAAAATTATTCTTGTTTGTATATATTTCTATATAAATAATAAATAAATAAATATATTTTAAATATATTTTTATTTTATTATTAAATATATAATTATTTTTAATAATATAAAAATATTATTAATAATTATTTCATAAATTTTTTATATTAAATATTATGATATTTTATTTAATATATTATATTTTATTTAATATATTAATATTATAAATTGATCATAGTTGGTATTAAGAAGAATTATTGAGGATATATTAAGTAGTATGTATTTATTAGTTTATATTCCAACCTAAACCTTCTGAGTAGAAGGTTTCTTTTTTTTTTATAAAAGGGAAACAACTAGTACAAACTACATCACAAAACGGAGAAAACAGACTCCCGATAAATCCTCTAGAAGGATCATGTGGCACCCAATGGGTGTAGTAGTAAAATAAGTAACGACATCTGCCAACTGCCCGGCATAATGAGCAAGCCAGTCGGCATATCTATTGCTCTCTCGATACACATGACGATAAACAACAATCCAGTTTCTAGTGAACAGCAGATGAATGCTCCGAACGATGGAATTGAGAGTCCTGGGATATTGAACACCGCCTTAGAATCAACCTTCAGTTCGAGACGGTGAAATCCCAAATTTCATGCTAAGGAGAGCCCGGTAAAAACCCCCATAGCTCCGCTGTCATTGGAGAGCACTATCCAAGATTCTGAGCGAAGCTCCCAAGCCATTGGCTAGCACTATCCCTCAAAAGGCCGTCGGCAGTGGCCGAAGACGCAGACCGCTGGCAGGCTCCATCAATATTAAGCTTGATTCAACCGGGGGGAGGTTTGCTCCATCCTAGGAGTTGCTCCCGTCGCATGCTAAATCCAGTAGAACCTGCGCGATTGTGCCATCCAACTGAGGAGGGAAGCTGACCTGTATAAGACAAAATAAGGGAGAAAGGTAAGGGCGGCTAAGTAAATTGACTATCAAAAAAGGTGAGATTCCTCCATTGTCAGAGGAACCAATAGGTAATGCCAAAAAGGGTCGGCCAAGCTTGACTGTGGAGATGTAGACGGAGTTTGAGATTGTGGAGGATCCATTCTCTGAGCGGCATGGTGAAAAATCAACTGGGATGACGTGTGGAGGGAATGTGCCCCAAACTTGGCGAACTTTATCACAGTCACGCACAACATGTAGCGAGTATTCCTTAAGGCCACAATGATAGCAGGCTCCATTTGAAGTACAGTGCGTACAAACACAATGGTGGTTCGTGAGTAGTTGATCATGAGCTAGGAGCCATAGGAAGGTCCAAATGCGGTGTGGGCCCGGCCACTTCCATATAACCTTCCAAATATCATGAGCCTCGGTAGTGTCATGGCCCATGCATATGTTATACGCAGAAGCAATAGAGAAAAGCCCATCGTCGGATCTTCCTCATATCAACTGGTCCAAGCCTAAGGCGGGGTTGGGGGGAAGCGTGCCAGCAATCATTCGACACAAAGAAGGCGGGAGGTAGGGTTGTATCACGTGCCAAAGCCAGCTGCCATCTGAGTCAACAAAGTGACTGATACTGAGGTGATAAAGGGGATCGGGGATCGAGAGTAGAGCGTGGGAACTCAGAGGCCCGATGCTTGAAAGTCATGGGTCAATCCAGAACCGAATCCTACAACCATCGCCAATCATCCATTGTAGGCCTTGTAGAACGTGGTTCCATGTAGCCTTGATACTCCGCCAGATCATCAAACCACCAGTGGTGTCAAGCGAGGAGGGGAGATCGGTGACATCGATGTGATACTTGGTGGTGAGGACTTGTACTCATAACAAGTGAGGCTTTTTATTTTCACTGTTTAGGATAGAATAGAATGTAACATGAAACTCTCTGCTTTTATCTCATTCCATTCCATTTCATTATGAAACCCTCAACTAAATGATGGAAGTGTATTACGATCCATCTCATTCTATTACTAACCCCTCGACTAAATAGGGTCTTAAGTATTGCTACAGTGAGTAACAGAGTTAACAAAGGATAGGATTTTTGTCGTTGAAATAACGCCGTTTTTGTTAATAAACATTATTTAAAAAAATAATGTTGTTTTGTTAATTAAAAATGACATTATTTTCACATTCTATCGGATGACTAACTTAGATATCCGAATTTAGATTGAGCCGAATCAAAAGTTCAGAGTTAGAACCCAACTTGAAATAAATAAAAAAAACTTGAGCCCAAACCTTGGCTTCAAAGATAATCTTATAATTCAATTTGTCAAATTCCAAATTAATTGTAAAGAAATTTACTTTTCTGCCCTCACAAGCATCTATTAACATTTATCTGATAGGACGTAAGAAAGAAAGTGATAGAAACTCTTCTCTCTTCGTGGAATTAAAAAAATCAGAACGACCGCACCGCACTGTTCAATCGGTGAAACTAGAGCAATTTCTTAATACGACTGTTGTTCTTGTCCATGATGTCCTCTCTTTTCTCATCAACGATCAAAACCGCCAATTCCAGCTCTTTAGCTTTCGCTCCTTACCGGCCTTGTTCTCTTTCATCGCATTTTCTGCAAACCACGTCAAGGAACTTTGTTTTCTTGAAGTCGTGTTTTCCAGGAAATTCAATCTGTACCCAGAAACGATCTCTCTCTATCTCATCGGCTTCTATGTCTGAATATGAATCTGGACCATCTTTTCAGGTTAAAGTCTGCATCTTTGATATATAGTGTCATACCTGAGGTGTTTGCGGTTATAATTTATTGTTTCGGCGTCATATTATGAATCAACGAACTGGGTCTAAATCGTGTATTCACAGGGAACTGATTCGTTTTTAAGGAATGTGTTGGCAAGTATGGAGAGGGTCTATTTGGACAGGAATCCCACCGCAAAAGCAATCCTGGAACTAGTACATTCAGCTGACGGTGGACAAATAGCCTATGATCATTTCGCCTTCAGGACATTTGGGGTATATCTTACCAAAGTTTATTACCATGTTGTCATTTCTTCAACAATTTTCTGTACATACTATGGAAAAGATTTTCTGGTCTGAGTTTGTCGTTTTCCACATAATGATTCTATAGCTCCCTATCATTTATGTTGGTTTCGTTCCATTTAGATTGAGGAGTGTAATACATTGATAGTTAAGTAGTTCTTCTGATTGATGAATTGTAGGTGAGTGGCCACGGCATTGACTCCTTGGCTAGTTTTTTTATGGATTATGGCTACACGCAACGGGAGGAGCTAAGATTTCCCGTTAAAAAGATTAAAGCTCTGTGGTTTTCACCTCCATCTACTCCTTTGGACGTTGCTGGAGGGGGTGTTAATGGTCCTTTGCCGCGAGTTTTTATATCCGAGCTTCTTGTCGATGAGTTGAGCCCAGAAGCTCAAGTTAGTACCAAAATCCACGACATAGTTATTTTCACACTTTACTCTTAAGGATGTTGTATTGATCGCATTTTTACTTGTTTGTTTTTGCTACTAAATGTTTGATGGCGACAGTTCAGGTTGTTATTCTTGTTCCGTTCATCTATCTTTTGTTACAATCCCTGGGACTCTTGTTTGTTTCGTGAAAGAACTTTCCTCGAATCTTTGATGTTGATGGAGAAGAAGAGCTACTTTATAACTCATAATCAATTGTACCATTTGACACGTCTTTTATTTTTCTATGACCTTATTTTCTATTTCTCCTTGAATACCGTCGCATCATGGTTCAAATGTTACTTACAGGAAATTATTAAGAAGTACATAAACGTGTCTGGTAGAGGATATAGACATGCAGCTCTTGCCAGTTCTGTGGGATCCTTAACATGGGAGAAGCCCTTATATTCTGAGTTTCAGCAATTGGCTAGGTAAATACTCCACCTTTGTGTGTGATCTCTGTTAAGTTATATTATTCTGTCTCTACGAATATTACATATATTTGCAATTTGTAATATATGCTGATATAGTAAATTATTGCTGCCCTTTCTGGAAGCAATACACTTAAATAATCTTTAAGATCCAAGAATTTTCTCTTTTATTGAGTTACTCCTACTTGTCAATGCCCAGGGAGAGTGAATATGCTGCCTGGACCCTTGTCAATGGTTACGCACTGAACCATGTCACTATTTCCACGCACCAGCTCAAATCTCACTTGAGAAATATAAATGGCCTAAATCAGTTTGTTGAAGAAAAGGGGTTCAAGTTGAATTCTGAAGGAGGTGTTCTTAAAGGTTTGCTATCTCCTGCTAACTGTTGTCTTTTTACTTCTCAGTGTACTAGTTATGGTGGAAAATGATCTCGGCTGGTCCATTTTGATGTTGGTTGCCATCTTTCTCAAATGATTAAGGGGTCTAGTTGTGGTGATGACTTGTTGATTCTCAATAGGATATCTAGACGTGGACCTTGGATCCCTTGTCAAATTGATGCCAGATGTACAGGTCTGGCTTAAATAGAAATGTAGGTCGTACTAAAGTTCCTTGAATCTCAATGTTCTTCCTACCTTTGGAATTCATCTTTGCATTGCTTCATGAGCTAGGAGATGCTTTGTTTCAAATTCACTTCATGCATGAAAATGGATTACCGAAATTGAATACATTTTAGATTCCCAATGAGGCTATAGGATCGGCAATTCAGCTTAGTTACATAGATATGGTAAAATGAAAACTACATTGTTCATACACATTTTTGCTTTATCTACTCTATAAAGCATCAATCATTGAGACTGGCTATTCAAAAATTGGACCTCGAGCTCTTATGACTTAAGTGTACTCTGCTGCCAGTGAGTCCTGATGGCCTTCTTCTGCAAAGTTCAACAGTAGCGGATTCTATTTCCTTTAAATTTTCAGATGGCACCGCTGCATCAGTTCCCTGTTCATACATTGAATTTGCTGAACGGCTTGTGTTGCCACAATACAAGGATCTACCAGCCGAAGAGGTATCTAGTTCTAGTGCTTGCAGATTACATTTTATTTTTCTACATTGATCTTTCTATAACTATTCCAATGACCAAAAAAATGTGACTATTTACATGACATTTACGTATTTGGCAGATTAAGGAGTTCCACAGGCGTGATGGATTTGAGGTTGGAAATGCTGATAAGATCTTTGAGAGCACATATAAAGAGCAGTTGACAAGGAGAGTTGTCTAAGATGCAGAAAGACATGTGAACACAGTGGATGCGTGCAGCCAGAAGTGCCCTGAAAAGGGTTCCTAATCTGATATACTGGTGTAAATAGTTCTATGCAAACATTATCCAAATGGTTTTATTTAATGAAAATAAAATGCTACAGCTTTCATTCGAGTGAGAGGCCACCTGTTATCTGAATCATATGTTATGTTGTCTTAACACCTTGAATGCCCTTTGCCATACCTTCTTTTACTGTTAACTAGTGAGTAGCTGCTTTAACCAGTATTATAATTATTCGATAGATTTCTAGCCAAGGGATTATAAGAAATCTGTCAACTCAAATTCCTTGCTTATTAGGTTCTGATATCTGCCTCCACATGGAAAAGTCATATCTGGATGACACATCCAAAAGCCTT
The DNA here is from genome assembly GCA_024520975.1 of Erythroxylum areolatum. NCBI lineage: Eukaryota > Viridiplantae > Streptophyta > Magnoliopsida > Malpighiales > Erythroxylaceae > Erythroxylum > Erythroxylum areolatum. Next base: position 3,274,877 of record JANIJH010000001.1, read on the forward strand.
ATGAAACTTCTTCTCATTTTCTATCTCAAAACATTTTTCACAAATGACGAGACCTAATTATGAGAACCAGGTGGCTCAGGACAGGCAAATATTTCAAGATTATTGCAACTTTCAAGTACATTGACAAGTAATCTGTTTGGTTGTGTATGGCTGATTGAAGGGTGGTATGAACCTGCCATGATCTCGACCAAACTCTATGTCGACAAAAGCTCTTACCAAACTTTCGTCCACATCCACTAAAAGGGCACTTTGTCTGGTTTTCACTAAGTGCCTCGAACTTTATCAAACATCAACTGAATCTAACCACTATATCTCCTCCACAAAGTTGACTACGAAGGCCACCTTAGAAATATGATAAATGAACATGATGCAAGGAGCTAATAATCTTTTCATAACATACTGCACTAACACATAACTGTTGACAGACATTTTCCTCTGTAGCTTGACCTTCCCTGAGATGCTCTCCCCATCTGGGATCTTTCAGTTTAAACAAAAAACAAAGCAGACTGTTCCTCTATTGCTTGTCAGCAGTCCAATAACAAATGCTTTTACAGAAAATACAACTATACCATGAACTAAGGGGTTGAAGAGAAGAGAAGAGAAGGAATGGAATAAAATAGATAATTACTGACACTGTGCTATGCTTTACCATTTGGCTTTGGTGATTGATGGGGATATTGATGATGGTAAGGAGAAGCGTAGGAGCCATTTGGTATTGACAGGCTTCTCTGTTGCCCATTCCTAGACAGTAATCCCATCTGTGTGCGAATACCATTTTTGCCATTAGGGCTGGAACCAACACGGTCAGCTTGCATGGTCTGAAAATAGTACGCTGAGCTGGCCATGTCCTTAAGGTTAGGCAATGGTTTTAGTGCCTCGACAACTTCACTCATTAAGGGCCTGGCTTTTGGATCCCGGCTAAGGCAGTGAACAGCCAGTTGTGCAGCTTTCTGGGCACCTTTTATAGAAAAGTGACCTTCAAGCCGGGGGTCAATCAATCTGTAGAATCTTCTTTTCTCTCCTAGATGCGGCCGAGCCCATTCTACCAAGTTATGTTCTCCATTGGGTCGGTTCTTGTCCATGGATCTTCTGCCAGTAATCATCTCAAGCAAAACCACACCAAAACTGTATACATCACTCTTTGATGTAAGATGTCCTGACGCAACAAATTGTTCAACAGATGAGAATTGACATAACAACAATAATAATCCTTTTTACAGGTTTAGTGTTAATCATTGTCTCAACCAACCAATCTGAAGAAGACTAGGACCAAGAATGGAGCAGGGTTAGTAAGAATCTGACCTTATATATTACCAAATTGACCCGCAACCCTCTTAAGCCTTTACCGCAAAAACTAACAGTTCAGACCAATAATATGAATTATGATGTTTCACACAAGGAGTTATGCTCTTGTTTAAGTCGTGAGCACGTAATGGATAGAAAAATCTTAGTTCAACATCTTACATCTACAAGGCAGGATATAATTTATACAACTGCCATGAACCAGCATTATTCACTCTAAAGAAGCCACATGAGTCAACATAAAAAGATGCAAATACAGTAGCCGACAAGACAAATGTTTCAACCTTCCTATAACTAGAGGTAGAAGCATCACCATTATATATCCACCAGGACATTCACTTGGAGAGTAAATGGCGTGGGAAAACTTTTACATGAGAAACCCATTGTTAGTCATCGATTATGTTTAGGTTGTCAAAATGGTATCCCAAAAGGAATGGAACTTTTACTTGAGAAACCCATTGTTAAAGCACATCTGTAAAGTATGTTGTCAGGTATAAACGGCAAGGAGTATTTACCAGTCATTACATATTCTGGTGCTGCATATCCATAGGTCCCCATCACTCGGGTTGACACATGCGTCTTATCTCCCTCAGGACCATCCTTGGCAAGTCCAAAATCTGAAAGCTTGGCATTGTAGTCCTGAATAGCAAATTATTAGAATGCATAAAGTAAAAAGAAAAAAACTTGATGAGTAAGCTACTCACTGCATCTAATAGGATATTTGAAGTTTTGAAATCACGATATATGACTGGCCTTTCTGCTTCTTCATGAAGAAAAGCAAGACCCTTTGCAGCACCTAGTGCAATTTTCATCCTTATGGACCATGGAAGTGGAAGTGACCCTATATAATAGTAGCGTTACAAGGAACATCAGATTGTGACATGAAAGAGATTATGCTGTATGAAGTAAAGCTACAAAGGAACCGAAATAAAGTTAGATGTCAAAACTTATTTTAAAGTCTGAGTGAAGACTTGGAAACTCATATTCTAATCTAGTTTACTAGACAGTTCCATCATACGAATAAGCAGAAGTCAGATAGAAAAACTTTCCAAAGTTATAACCTAACTCAGTCAAGAGAGAAACTAGATAAACAAACTGGAGAAAATTTTCTGTATAACAGTATGCTTATCCCCTTTCGTTGAAGGATATAAATTTTTGCTTGTAACGGTACGCTGCAGCATATCAATATTGGTCGAGGGAAGCCATCTTAATCAAAATGAAAGACTCAAAATTCTGACTGTCTTCTTACTCTTACTTACTGAAATCTCAACAATATTTAGATGAAAAAGAGCATCTAGAAAGATAAAAAAGGCAGTTAAAATACTTCTAAACAGGTGATTCTCCAAGCTTCCTCGAGGCATGAATTCATAAACTAGAAGCCTTTGATCGTCTTCAATGCAATAACCTATCAGCTTAACCAAGTTTGGGTGAACAAGATCACCTAGAAAACTTACTTCAGCCTGCAATATAGAGGAGCCGACAATAAAAGAAACTCATCTGACTATTTGAAAATGACATCAATAAAAAGATAGCTAGAAAGGTAAAAAAAATATTCATAAAAACTTGAGAAGTATAACATATTCATATAATTCTATACCAGCCATTCTTTATGACCTTGAAGCCCATCATGATTAAGAGTTTTAACAGCAACAGTAAGCCCTGTACCGGGTTTCACAGGAGCAGTTCCATTTTCTTCAATCCAACCCTTGAACACACAACCAAAACCTCCTTCACCAAGAAGACTCTCAGGCCTAAAATTTCTTGTTGCAAACTTAAGGTCATTAAAAGAAAACTTCCGAAGTCGAGAAGCAACTTTGAGCTCCTCTTCAAGTTTGGAAGTAGATGAATTACTTTCTGCAATACTCGTGGCTGTAGATGAGAGTACTGGAGCAGCTGGTTGGTCTCTGCTTGTATCGTTTGTAGATTTACTTACTGTTGACATCAGATAATTTCCAAGTTGAGGTGTCTGAAAGATTTAAAGGACATGTAGACATAGATTGCAAGTATTTGACAGAGCAACATTACAGTATAAGTACTTGCAAATGCGAATTAATCTGTCAGATTTCAATGCAATAAGATGGATCCCAATAATCCAAGTTTAAAGCAAAGAAATCATCTAAAAAAAGTCTATTCAAAGAAAGCTAAATTGAACAAATGGAACTTCAAATGGCTCCTCAATAACAACAGCACTCTAGTTATTTTAATATGTCTGGAGAGCAACTATCAAGACTAGTTTAGACAGCAATAATCAAGAGTAATCCACAAATAGTTTGCTCAGCTGCAGTTAAAGTAAAGGTTGCGTCCACCTAACATCTATTATGGGAATTCAGCATATTCAAGTTTATCTTCTACTTGGAAAGGTTTATTTCCATTCCATCAACTATTCAGATCGTTTGTGTTCCAATTTAAGCTACATTCTGACCTTTCAGCAATTGATATTTATATACAAATATAGAAAAACAATAAAGAAGAAAGAAAAGGTCTTCAGGCATTAAATTTGAGGAAAAACTATTGTGAAGTTTAGACAGGTAAAAAAGGTTCCTATAGAAACAAATTGCTCAATGTTAAAAAGAAGTTGACTGGGAACACAGTTCAGCAGGTGTTTAGATAAGAAGTCAACCGATGAGAACAGGAAGTCTTATGGTGAATCTCAATATAACTTGATGAAATGAATGCTTGCCCAAAGTAAAGCATAAGCACGTACCAACTCGTAGTTTTACACATCCAATCTAAGCTAAAATTGACTGTTTAAGCACTTACGTAAATTCCAAAAGCAATATTTGTTGGGTAGACATGATTTTCGGAAAAGATATCAAGTGATCATAATGATATTGAGTTTTTAATTCAACTGAAGACAGCTTTATTTATTCTAAACGTTTGAATTTTGAAGACAGAATCGGTAAAGCGCAGCTTATTATGGGTATATGAAAGAAAACATTTCCTAATCTCGGCATCAATTGGCTTACTGCTAGTAACCGAGCAGTAACATACAAATTTCTTTCGCTTTTTTGTCTTACACACAATTACTAACCATTTCCATAAAGTAGCCAACGCACTACGCCAGAAGAAAACAAAGTCTTAAGTAAAAATATCAACTTGTCAACAGAAAGATGTGAAACAGTGCCATGAAAGAGATGGAAGTTACCGAAATGTGCACTGATCCCGCTAACAGAGCTATCAACTTTGGATCTTGAAGAAATGCAGCTCCCCATAAACGTCAACTTAAACCAGCACCCCGTCTCCACTCTCTCTACACCATCACCGTCGCTGTCGGAGCCGCCACCGCCAACTCTCTTTTTCTTCTTCCTCCCCTGTGACTTGCCCCCAGACAAAGAAGACCTAACTTTACCATCTTCACCACCTAATCCCATGTCAGCCTAAAAACCCAAAAACCCCTTCTCATCCACGAAGAAAAGGCAGCCCCAAAACCCACCTCTCAACCAAAAACTGCTCCAGACCCAGAATAGCAAACGAAACAAAGAACCCAAAAGGCACTAAAATATATCAATTTCTCCTCAAGACCCACCAACCCAGGAGAGTAAACGAACCGGAAGGAGACCAAAAATGGCAAACCTTTGAAGTCATAAAACCAAACCAAGTTGAATAAACTGTCTGGAGGGACACCAAAAGTAAGTTTGGCTGTGGTTCACTTTTCCTTTTGTGTTTCCAATCTCTTTTGCTTTTTTCTATGCAACAAAGATAGAAACAACAAATCCCAGTTGAACCAGGAAATGTCTGTTCTATAGGGAGTAGAAAACCTCAAAAGGAACAAACTTCTTCACCTACACTCAATGCTGACCAGTTTAGAACCAAAGAAATGGCACAAAATGGAAATAAAAAAATAAATGATTTCCAAATAATCATCGAGTAAGACTCACTCTCCCTTATCTATACTATTGTTGATTCCATTCCATATTGTTTTTGTCATATTGCTTTTTATTTATTTTATAATATGCTTGACACTGGAGAAAAGCCAAATCAAGCTGCCCGCGAAATCGGGGAACGCAAGTGCGGCCTGCCCGAGTCTACCCCATAACCATAAAGTGCTGCCTGTGAGAGAGGGGCAAAATGGGAAGAGATGGGCAGCTTGGACCTTGATGAGAAGGAGAAATTGGGAGGTTCGGTCAGGAGAGATATTACAAGAAACGTGGGACCCGCTGTGGGCAGGAGGACAATGAACTTGACATGTCCAACAATGCCATTTATATTTATGGTTAAATTTATTTTAATATATTATATTATCATTGTACTTTTAAAATTTTATTTTTTATAATTAAAAATTTTCCTATAAATAATTTTTATTAAAAATTTTAAAATGACATCATATAATAATATGTGTAGTAAAACAATGTCATTTTAAAGTTTGCAATTATATTTTTTAATGAAAATTATCCATATAAGAGAACAAGTATTACAAAATAAAAATTATAAGAGAATTATTAATAATATTAAAAATAAAAACATATTAATAATATAACAATTCAAGTTTATTAAATTTAACTCTGATTTTTACTCTTTATTTTATCTTATATATTTTTATTTTCTTACATATATTACATGTTTTTATCATACTTCTACTTGAAATTAATCTCATATCTTGAATTATTAGCTTTCGTGGTAATTATATTATTTGTTTCATATCAAGTTATATCTTTTTTCTACTGATTCTATTAATATTTTAAAAGGTAAATTATCTTCGAATTATGAAGAAATACCAAATCTTTCACAAATTTTATTTTTTAACACGATTTATAAAAAATAAGCAAAATGTATGAATTGTCATTTAACGTTTTTTTAAATAAACTAATTTAATCCCTACTATCACGTTACATTTTAATATTTATAAAAAAAAGTACCTGTAGCACCCTAAATCTCAATTGAATTAAGTTTTTTTGGGTATATTTTAGTACAGCTTATTTCATGTCATTATGCAATTTAGATTTACTAATCACTAATGTGATCTTTAAAATATTTTTTTAATATTTATTAAAAGTATAATTTTTACCTTAATATTTTAAAAAATATAATTAAACTTTTATCGTTATCTCTGTTACTATTTTCAAGGTACAATGAGTATTATTTTAATAATATTAAGATATAATGAGTACTATTTTAACATCGATTGAATGCAAAGTAGTATAAAAGATAACGGCAGAGACTTTCTTAAACTTTGTTCGAAACATTAAGGTGCACATAACACCTTTGATAAAAAAATATTTTTATATGCATTTTATTTAGTGAAAATTTTAAATATGAAAATTTTAATACTTAGAATTTTAACTTAAGATTTTGTAAAAGTGTTAATAATAATCTAATGTATAATTAGTAAATTTTTGAAGAAGAATTTCACGAGGAAATCTTTTAATAAATTTCAAAATGATTAAAATTTAAAAATCATAGAAATAAAGAACATGTTCAAATGTTGCCAAAAATTCTTTTCTTCTTGCCTCACTTTTGCTTCTTACATCTTTCTCTGTTTTTTTTTTTAAAGTATTTATATATGATGGGCCCACTTGAGACCAAACTTGTGTCTCATCTTCGAGGGGAACAAGGTTCCTTCCAAGCAGAACATGGTTGGTTCTTCATTGGCTTTTGTCTCTGCCTGAAGTTCCTTATTACTTACCCTTCTCAGCAGTAGTTTCCACACCCTAAATTCTAAAACGTCTCTTAGCAGGCTGATGGTTCGTATCTTGTAATTTTTAGTAGGCTGAGGGGTTGTTTCTTGTAGACAATATTGATTGTAACGTTGCTATTGTATTGGAAAACCTGTCCTGATTTCCTTTTGTATAATTTGACTCTGGTATTCTATTTTCGTTTGGGGAAGTTTAATCCAATTTCTTTTAATTTTCAAAAGAATATGTAAAGGTTTAGAGGAAATAAAGTTGTGCTTTATGATATATTTGTGTGTTAAATTCAAAGTTAACATGCAAATACTAGTTTAGTCATGATTTAAATTTTATTATTTTGTTGGTTATTCATGAGACATTTTTAAAAGGTCTTAATTATAAGAAGACACCTTTAAGTCATCTACACCGAGACGAATTTTCACTCAAATCAGATAGGTCTTTTGCGAAAAACAAAACTCTAATATCAAATTTTAAAAAACTACATATATATATATATATATATATATATATTCATGAGGGCAAGTTTTTATTTTTAAATTCAAGAATTGATGTAACTTCAAATGATACACTGCTACTTACTTGTCTTTTCAAAGCATAATGTGGTTTTGTTTTATTTTTTTCTTTTTTCTTTTACTTAGTGATTACAAACACTACGTAGGAGCATTGACTTCCAGTTCCGGTGCTAATAAATAGCCTATCTCTTCATCTAGCAAGTGACTTTCAATGTGTGATTACTGACTTTCAAGGTGTGATTACTGACTTCAGCTTACTCAATTACTCGTTCATTGTCTGTGTACTAGTCACAAATTTCCATATTCTACAAGGATTTGAATTTAGACGTCATGGTGGCAAACACAGAAAATGGTGGTTCTTCTAAAGTTGTGACATTAATAGTATCGTCAATACGCACAAAACCATGAAGTGGAAACTAACGAGGGTCAGGGTTTGAAACACAGTTGACTTCGTTTTCTTACTTAAGGAATCACGATTGACCTTTTGATTTCCATTTTCTTTTTGTTGATGAAGAAAGGCAGTAAGGTGATGAATTCATGCGTCTCCACACTTGCACCAATAAGTTCTGGTCCAGACTCAAGCACAACTTTTCTCCAATTTTAGTCCTCAACAATAGCAAGACGGATTCTCATGCTTACATTCAAGACGTTGTTCGACAGTAAAACATGTTAATTAATATATAACAAAACTACAACTCTTTGTCAGCATGCAAGTCTTCACTCAACAGTATAGACCTGCTTCCTTACAAAGGGTCTCAACCGATGGTCGCAACTTTCTCAGTCACATATGCACATCGGAGGACAAAATAATTTAATCAGAAATGGAAATGCAAATCATAAAAGGTATGCGCCATGTAATAGGAACAGCGCCTGAATTCACCATCACAAACACTAAGAACAAGAATGATTTCTATTAGAACGATAAGGTATAAAGCATAAAAGTGGGAGAATGTACAGAAGAACACGATCTTTTTACTTTCCCATTGAGGGTAACATGTAATTAAATGGAGTTTATCGAATTCCTAATCTTACATGACGCGAGACTACATTTCTTTATACATACCAACATAAGAATTCCATTCCACTCAGGTGTGGGGCGAAAACCAGTTTCTACAAATCCACTCAACCCCTCTGAATCTTTCTCAGTGGTCGAAGTCTGAACTTCTCCACACATGTTACACCAAAATCATCCTATAAGATCCCTGTGGAAATGCTGGAAGTGGCCTTTATCTTCAAGGAGTGCTCCGGAACATATGTGAGTCCTATATGATCAGGGATAAGTTAAATCAAAAGAACTTCAACAGCAACAGGAGCAAGGCACACGAATATGGTCAACCAATTTGAAATGATATACCAACTTCTGTCAATAATACAACCGAGTAGCAGATACAAGTCATAACAACAGCAGATGATATCAAGCAACAATTCTGCCAGCTCATACGAAACTAAGAACCTGGCTCACATGAATGTGTGCATTTTCAAAGGGAGGAAGACTAATCACTATTCAGATCTTGTTGAACCAGATGTGTAAGTAAATGGATTATACCTTTCTCCTTAACATCAATCTGTAAAGTATCCAGAGTAATTACGCCATCAGTCAAAGGAAGTAACTCAAGCTTGATAGTGGAGGTAGATTGAGCAGGTACAGATCTGATGCAACCACAATAAGAAGTTATCATCTTTGGAATCAGAGTCTGAGATAAGGAAATGAATGAAGAAGAATAAAAAGCATTACCCTAATGGAACTCTACTTTGTAGCCACAAATGTGTACAACCCAAACCACTACTTGGAATGACATCAGATATGGGAGAAAACTGATCATTGAAAGAAACAGACAGAACTCCACCATCATCATATTTTTCACAACTCTCAGATGTATGAGGTGCCGAGCTCAACCTCTGCATTGCAGCATCAGTAATTGTACCTGTGGACTTGGGCAAACTATCGAACGGGCTCATAGGAGTCAATGGAGGGGAACCCAAGGACCCCAATGAAGGGGGAGGAATAAAAGATGCAGGTGCGAGAACTGTCAGAGTTAGATCTTCAGATGTCAAATTTGAAGCCTGGAGGGTTAAAATCTGGCAAGTTGACAAAGTAAACAATTAATAACTCGATGAAAAGTAAGTATACAAATAAAGGACAAAATAGAAGAAAACTAGAAACCTGAACTGGAAGCTGCGACACTATTTCATTAGGTGCAACTGATTGTCCTGATATCTCAGATGCAACAGAGATCATAAGATCCCTTGAGATGCATGGACGCCAACTAGTAGGCTGCTTGAAAAACAACCTGGACTCTGAAATTGACGCAGAACATCCAAAACAACTTAAAACTAGGCATTTAATCTGATCTGGATGGCAATGAAAACACAGAAAACCACAATTACCTGTGTAATTGCAACGACAAGACACCATAATTGCATATTGATCAGCATTGGACGAACACTTCCTTCCTTCAGTAGTATTTGCTGAGAGACGCAAGCTTGATGGTGGGGAATTTTTTTCACCCTGAACCTTGAGATTCTTCCATGTAGAAGATACTGGCTTAAGTATAAAAGAGTGCTCTTCACCCCTCCTGCCATGAGAACTCTCAATGAGTCCATGATAACCAAATTTCTCTTTTGAACCCTCAAACTAAATGGGGATGCTTTCTACTTTCAGTGAACTCCAAAAGTACACTAGAATACAGTACTAACATCTTTAATACATACATTATTTAAAAATTGTAGGCCCGAAGTTATAGAAGCAACATATATATTGTGGTCATAGATAAAAGAAAGACACATTAAATCCCAAGAACAACTGTCATCTGATGCAGTTCATCTTCTCTAGGAAGTGATGTGCTTAAGGTTCAGGGTCCTATCTTATAGATGTGGAAGTTATTATTCACCTAATCCAATGCAAGAAAGCACAAGAAAGATAGTGAGTGTTTAGTTGATGGATGAGTAGCTTTTGCATTCTGGGTTACTGTAGACACACTCCCAAAGGCAGTTTAACTCATCAATTGAACAGTTATAGCTTATACGTAGCCATGAATTAATAGTAGCAAAGTTTACCTATCAACACAGCAAGAACAAATTTCTGGGCATCACTAAGATTATGTGAGTTGAACAATAGAACTGACATATGCATCATAGTGTAAAATTCACATAGGAAAATAAACTGCATGCGAAAATCATCAGTAAGTTCCCTTATTTATTGTGAATGTAACTAAGAAGCTGATGCACATAAAACAATTTACAAACCAAAGACTTCACTTTAACTGGTAAGATTAGGCTGAAACATACGATATATTAACTCAGTTGATTACTGACAAAACAAAAGAATTACCATAAACTAGCATTAAAATTTTACCAAAAGTTGGGAACATCTACTAGCATAATAAATTATGATACACGGAGAGAACAACAACCTGAGGGGTAGATTTGGTAAACAGTGGCCATCGCCAGCTTCGATGCATGCAAGTGGTAATGATGAAGGTGGCCCACTCTTTGAAGCTTCCTCAAAAACAATTGTTATAGCATCTATGTACATGATAATAGCAGGTGCATTCTCTGGTGACACATTCTGTACAACAATTTAAAGTAATTGGCACAAAATGTAATCAGCATATCTAATTAGCATTCAGTGGATTAAGATGGTGTTTGAGACCTTCTGGTTGTGCATAAAAGTTGTGATGTAAAGTAATTGTGATTCCATTACATCATGTACAAAATTATGTTTTTTACCACTGCATCCCACCCTCAATTCCATTTCATTCCATTATCTCGTACCAGACGTCAGGATAAATATAAATAAATTCAATGTGTCAAAGGCATACCTTTATCTGAACACAAAGAAGGTCATCTGTATTACAATCAGCAGCAAAAGAATGGATTTCTATAGGTTGAATTATTTCAATTTTCCTTCTCCACCTTCTTCCTGGAGTAAACATGCCCTGCAACCCACAACGAACCGAAAATCGTTCTCGCTCTAAAGACACACCGCGGAATGATAAATGCCCTTCGCTCTCAGTTTTGTGACTCTTCCATGAATACTGCTCCCAGTCATCTAGGTCAAAATTAGGCTTAGAACTTTGGGCTTTAACAGGTTGAGTAGAAGAGGCAGTATTTTGAGGCAGTGATGACATTGAGTAACTTCTGAAATGTGACAAGAGCTGAGAACCAGTAGACATAGACTTCTGAGATGTACCACTAAATCCTGAGCCAGAACCAAACTGGGGAGGAGCCAAAGGACGAGCTGGAATAGGAAGAGTATTATCTAATGGAAGCAGCCATTTCAACAATTCTCCATATGGATCACATTCAGCGTAATTGAAGTTGTCATGGCTTTCAACAGACAAACTCTTTTCCAAGTTTTTCTCAAACTGAATAATATCAATGACAGGGTCTCTCAAAAAACTAGTACCAACATTAACTTGTAAAAGTACCTGCATCCTTCCAAACAAATAAATGAATATGAGAATCTATAGCCAACAACGAACCACCTGTTGTAAAGAGAAAGCACTATTGTAACATAATGATCATTTACTTTGGGCAAGATCAAATTAGTCCACTCAAGTATATTGTCCAATAACACATACCACTATATCTCCATTTGAAAGGGAAAAGCTGCTAATCTTATTCCTAGCTGCTCCACCACAGATATTCGCATCAAAGTCTCCTCTGTCAATAAGAGCACTAAGTCTGGAAATGTTTTTCGAGTTTTTTGACGTTCCATTTGCAGTGGGTTTCTGAATACTTTCTGGATCAAGAGAACTTCTTTTTGACCAAAGTAGTTCATCTGATTCTGCAATCCTAACAAAAAAATGGGAATTTTTAAATCTTTGCAACAATGTCTCTGTTTGTCTTTTGTGACCTTCCATTCTAAGAATAGATTCACTAGCAGAAATATCCTTCTTTTGGTCACTTTCCAGTTTGGACAGGCTGCTTCCATTTTGATTAAGAACTTGTTGACCACTTGATATCACTTCCTCCTCTCCAGACACCCGATCTTTTCCATCTTTCATGTGTCCATTCTGCCTTTCAGAGTTCTGTCCCATGCCATTTTTAGATAATACTGCTGCAACTTTAAACGGAGTAATAATTTCTGTATCCTGTTTGTTAGCTGACAAGCATGCAAGGATCTGGACTTGTTCTCCTGGAATTGAATTAACATCCAAATTTCAAATAATGCGCACTCATTATCCAGAATGTATATCACTTCTGCACATCAAAACCATTAGAGACAAGAGAGTAGGTAAGATAGAGGTACCTGGGAAGACAAACGAACGATCAAGGAAGCGTAATGAATTGATATCTGGTGTACTATTCCATGTAACTGGAAGTTCCCCTACAGAATAGTTACCATGAAACATTTATTTAAATATTTATATTATAATAATAAATTTGAATTTGAACATCGTCCGATCAAAAACAACCAAAGCAGTATCCCTGATGCTTTTGTTTACTTAAGCAATAAGTGTTGAGCCATTGCCAACTCGAACTAATTGGGAGACAGCAAGGATTAGTCCAAATGTTAAAAAAGAAAAGGATATCTAAAAATTTGAGGTATCTAATATGTAATAGATAGTGATCCCTCTTGATTCTATATTGTTTTGTTATTTTATACTATGCTGCGTGGACCAGATACAGTTCTGAGTAAACAGAAGAGTCCCAATACATAAAGAAAAATTGTACTGCTATTCAAAACTATATGAAAAAAGCTTCCAATACAAATTTCTAATTCGAATAATTTACAAATGAATTAAGTCAGAGGTTATGTCTACAAATTCATATAAATCAAATCAGAAATATTCAATAGAAAAGCAAAAGAGATGTCCAACATCAACTTGCTTACTTTTAGACAGAAACAGGCTCATCAACATAAATTAAGATCAGTACATAGGTTGGAATGACCATTGTTTACATAATTGAGAAAACCAGGATGTATAATGAAAAAGTTCTGGTGAGTGCCTTACATTAGAGCACAGATTCTAAAATTGTATGGTCAATCATAAAAGCTATTTTTTTCAATTTCTTTTAACAAATTTCAACAATGAGAGCAGTATTAAAGCAATGGTCATCTACCCTAAAGTATTGAGCAGGCGGTGTAGCATCAGATCCCAAAGATAGTCAGTCTTTTCTTTCTTATGAAGAAAGGTCTTTGAATATTTATAAGTTCAAAGATAAATGATAATAATCTAACAAATTTTAGTGAATGTAGAGTGAAGAGAGTACTCATTGGAATGATAATGGTCCCTTCGTCCGCAGAAACATCCAAGTGATCCCCAACAGCAGCAGTGTCCTTAATGGTACTTGAATCTAAAAATTTGGCATTTTCACCATCATTATCTTCCAAAGCTTGGTCAGGCTCTTCAGCTATAGGAGACTCGGGAAAAGGATCATCTGCAATTAGACCTTCCAAAGTTGCTTTGGTTTTTGAGGTATAAACTGTCTCTACAGGAGACTCGTGAACAGGAATTCTATCCACCACCGATACATGTTGAGTGGCAGTCGCTCGCATTAAAAAGTTCATTTTCCCTCAAAACTTGTCTGCAATATGCAAAAGCATAGCTTATCAACTGGAGAAAAAAGAATAACCTACCGACCAAACATCACAAAATCAGCATAAACAGTTCAATTGGATTGAACATGAGACACGAGTCAAATAGAAGTACACGCACAAAAAAAATGTAATGGCCATACGAAATCACGTTACTTGTGACTACAAAGACGCGAATCCATTTCGGATCCAATAGATACGACGCCTCAGAAAACAAAAAGTTAATGGAGATGAGAGTAAGATGGTGACCTGATCGTAAGATCAAACCGGGAAATCGCCGGAGATATGAAGGAGAAGAAGTGAGAAAGAGCGAGAGGAAGAGAAAGTTCCGGGCTTGACAATGGTGCCCGGCTTCGATCTGAATTGTGAATCCGGTGGAAGGCTCTTCTTTTATTCGGGCCTCGGGTTCGGATCTAAACCCAAAATTCGTTTTTCAGGTAGGGTCTGTCGGATACGATAGTTTCATTTCTATTTTTTTTAGTTATTTTTAATTTTTGTTTTTTAATAAAAATAAAATTTTGATTTTCGTGACAACAAATAATAATTACATATTAAATAAAATTTAAGGATAAAATTTTTAATTAAATCAATTTATTGTAAATTCTTATATAATATTCATTAATAAATTATTTACAAATATTTAAAAAAATTTATCTTTAAATTTTATTTAATATTTATTAATAAATTATTTATAAAAATCATTTTATTTTATTTAAATAAATAATTTAAAAATTAAATTTTAATTATAAATTAACATTTATTTTTAATGTATTTTAATTATTAAATCAAATTTTATTTAAAATTAGGATATTTTGAAAATATTTTAAATTTAATTAAATTTATAAATTAAATCTCTTTAATTAAATTAAAAATTAAAAATATTAAGTAAAATTAAATTATTCATAATTCATATTAATAAATAATTTTAGTTAATTAAATGTATAATATTAAATTAAATTATTTATAGCTCTTATAAATAATTGATATATTAAATAATTAAATAATATTTAAGAAAAAAACTTTAATTATAGACTGCATAATTTTTGTTGTTGTAGTTTAGAATAAACTCAAATCTGAATTTTAAAAAATAAAAAATGAAAACGAAAAGACTCGAAAAGTATTGTTTTTAATTTTGTTGTTGTAGTTTAGAATAAAATAAAATATTTTGATGAGTTTCTTTTTACAATTTTTTGCTTTTAGCTTCTTATTAATTTCATAACTTTTGGAAATAAAGAATTGATTTCATCATAAAATAATGTCATTATTAATTAATTATATTATTTGAGATAAAAGACAACTTCATTTTATGTAATTTCATCAATTCTATTAAAAATTTTTGTATTTCAAAAATCTGTGGGTAGCCTTTACATCTTGTTAAAAGTTAAAATTCATCTTTTTGTTAAGTTGTGTCATTAACTCTAGGTGACCTGAGTAATACTTCATATTAACAGTCACAAAGTAAGGGGTGATTAGAAATTAATCATGTATATATTAAACACATTAATTTATTATATTTATATATAACTATTCATATTAAAAATAAAATAATATGTAATATTAATTTATTTTATTAAAAATAAATTATTTATTAATAATGCATTTATAAGTTCAAAAAGATAGTAAATTAAGTCTTTTATTAAATTTTATTTATTAAGTAATAAAACTAATAAATAAAATGGTCTATTAATAAGCAATAATAAATAATTTGATCAAATTTTCTACTAACAAATAGAATTATAAATTTTTGTTATCATATTTACATCTCATTACTTATATCAAAATATTTGAATAAATATTTAATATATAATTTTAATTTATTTTAATAATGAATAGTATATTAATTTATCATATTTTATTAATCAATTTATCACAGTAGTAAATTGAGGTATTTTATTAAATAATATTTTAAATATATAGAAATTTATAAGAGAATCTTCACTTATTAAATTAACTAATTCATTTATAAAGTTAACTAGACAATTAGTTATTTCAAATATAACTATTTATCATAATTACGGTTTTATCTTTATGGTTCACCGTATCTTAATTTCTTTTACTAAGTTGAGAATTTTAATTTATGAAGGCATCACAAGAAAATGTTAGCAACAATGACGTTATGACTTGGTTGAGAGCTTTACAATCTCATCGACTTTGATATGTTTTATTGAAACTATTATTACAATTATTTATAATGCAAATATTGGTAAATTTTTTAATTTCATTATAGTGTTATGCTAGAAAGAAATGACAAGAAAAAATAAGATGGGGTCAAGATTAAAAAGAAAAATGATATGAGTATTCATGAACCTTAGTATGCTAGTATTAAAAAGGATGTTGAACGATAAAGGACATCGAGTAGTATCTATGTTTTGTAAACTTTTGGAAGAATAAACAAAATTCTTAAAAGAGTTGAACTTACACCATAATATGGATGTATTGTCAATGCTTAACTACATGCAAGAATTGATTATCATAATATTAGAGTTTATTATGAACAGGTTAAGAGAATCTTGTAATATATGTCCAAGTTCACGTTGAATAAGATGGTGAATATTTCTTTGTTATAAAGATGAGTGAATCTGCATATGATTCATTTAAAGACAAAATATATGCAACTAATTATGAAGAATACGTTATCATAAGAGCAAATGAGAAGAAATATGGAAAGCAGGTTTAAAGTAGGTTTAGGATGTGACAGTGTTTGAAATTGGGTTGGAAGCAATAAAAGGATCCTAATAAAGAGGTAAATTATTCAAAAAATTCTTAAAGAGAAGAAGAGAGTTCAAATGGTTGGTATATTGAATATGAGGTTAATGATGTTGAAGTTCAATCACTAATTTGTAATGATCATGGATGGTGCAAAACAACTGTCATAAAGAAGAAATAAATTGTGTTTAATCCAAAAGTGGAAATGAAGGATATTCAATTTGAAATTGACATGATGTTTAAAGTCGAGAAGTAGTCCAAGGAACAAACAAAAATTATGCAATTATAAATACAAACGATGTTTCAATAGAGATCTTTGGTGTGAGAATGGAGGTTGTTTGTAAGCCATAATGCCCCTTTAGGCTATATGTTAGTTGAATTGGATATGTATAAAATATGGATTATAAAGATATTTAAAAAAGGCATATTTATAAGAAAGTATAAAGAATAAGCAAGTTAGTAGAAAATTTATGGCAAATGAATATTTACACAAGTTTAGTAGGAACCTGAACTCGTCAATTAATGAAATGATGAGGTAAATTCAAAGAAAGTAAAGATTATAGGTGACTAAATCCAATGCTAATAATGCTAAATGGAACATATTATGATAATGTAAGAATTTATAAAAGGTCGTTATGTGAAATTATGATCTTAAAGACATCAGTTATGATAGGTCAACAAAAAAGGGCAATTCATTATTCAAACAAAATTTAATGAAAATCTAGACAACCAATGCCCAGTGGTTTTATATAGAATTATTATATTAAAGTATGCTTTTCTTACTAGTTGTAGGAAAATAACAAGGCTGGATGGATTTTTTCATCACATTCCTTATAGTTACTTTATTAACTGTAGTTGGTTTTGATGGAAACAAACATATGTTCCTTATATCTTGGGTTATGGTTGAGGGAGAGAATTATGATTAATCTTCTTCGTGACAATCTAATCATAAGCAAAAATGCATGGACTTTTGTAAGTGATCAACAAAAGGTGATCTCTAAGTATTCAAATTTGTTTATGATCATTTCTATATATGCTTTAAATTCTTCTACTTACATTAAATTTTTTGTTATCTCCTTTTTTGTTATTAGGGATTTGTAGGTGCATTAAAGAATCTCTTTATAGAATTTAAGTATAAAAGATGTGTTTGACATATTTATGCAAATTGGTCTAGTTTGCATAAAGGCCACATATGTAAGAGTTTATTTTGACAAGTGGTGAATTGTACAACAAAAGTTGAATGCGATGAGATAATGAAGCAATTGAAAATTTTATCAAAGAAGACATACAATGACTTGAAAGTAAAGAAACTTCAGAATTTTGTTAATTAATTAGCGAGCATAAGACTAAATTATGAAATTGTGCATAATACCATATCAAAGACATTTAATGGACTTATTTATGAAGCCTTTATAAAAAGCTTAGTTAATATGCTAGAAGATACTCAAATTGTCTTAATGACTCGGATTCATAAAAAAGACATATAATGATCAAATCTCATATATGTCCAAGGGTAAGGAAGAAGATAAAGGTTATAAAAGGATGCAAGGAACTATATCACTAAGATTAATAAGAATTTGAAGTTTGAAGTCATGTATCTTACAGATGATTTACAAGCAAGTACTTGTCAATGTATACTTTGGAATTTAACAAATATCTTATGTAAGCATGTAGTGGCTTATATATCATATCAAAGGAAGGATATCGATGCTTATGTGAGTTGATATTATAAGTGTAAATATTTTTTTAAAGAGTTATCAGTATGATATGGATTCTGTTAGTGGTCTAAAATTTTTGCCAATAACTAAAAACCTACAACCTATATTACCTCATATAATTAAGAAGATACTTGGAAAACCCCAAAAAGCTAGAAAAAGGAAGAACCAAAGAATCGAGGTAACAACAGTTATAAAATGCTAATATATGCTAATTACATTATGTTTTTAGCATGATTTTAAGAATGTTTAGCTTATATTTGGAGAACTTTTATATTACTTGCTACTTAATTTACCTAATATTTTATTTATAGACCTATTTAAGCTCTCTAATGAATAAAAAGTGAATTTCAATAATTTAGAGCCAATTTTGAGAAATTTTGAGGAACATAGTTTAAATATAGTCTTATATTTACTGATAAGGCATATTCACAATACCGTGTTCATCTGATATAGCAAAATAATGCATTCTACTTCTTAAAAACTTGACATATGGAGGAACTAACAAAAATACAAAATTGCGTCCTCCTTGTGTTAAAAATAGGTGTTTTCAGCTTCTTCTATAGATTAGATACACGAAAGACATGACTTGGACATAAATCTATACTTTCTAACATAGAACCTATAATACATTGCGTCTATAATTGTGTTACAATAGAGGAGTCTTATACATAAAACAAAATGGATATAAACCTAACATAGGGTCAATATAGTACCATATTGCTGGCATATATATTGGCAATTTACACAAATTAACAACATTAGAGGAAAATGAGACCAATATAGGCCTACGTTGGTCATATATGGATATAAATCCTAAAGTTTCATAAAATAAAAAAGAAAAAAAAGAAGAACAAAGGGAGAGACATTTAGAATGTTAAAAATTAGTCAAAAAGCTTAGTAGACTTAAGAGAATATCAAAGAGAAGCAATCTTAAAGGAAAGCAAGATTCTATCCAAATTGATTACGAAGCCTCGAGATTTATGAATCATAAGCTCATTACTATTTCTTATTTATTTATTGTTCTTTGTTGGTTTTCTTTATACTACTACGAACAAAATTAGGATTTAGATTTAGATGAGACAAATCATAAAATTTATTTTGTGAATTGCTTTATCTGATTTAATAGAAAGATTCTAGTTTTCTAGAGAATTATTCATGTTTGGATATTATATTGAATTGCATAAATTAGTATTGAAGATTCAATATTCATATTTTTAATTTGAGATCGAGGGATGATATGTATGAATAAATCACAACATGAATAATTGAATAGGTTGCCAAAGATAAAACTACATAATCTTTTTTACTTAGAGTAAAACCTATCATGGGAATTCATAAAGCGATTAACTATGTTCTTAAATTACTTCACTTGAGTATATGGATTGTATTGTTTAAGAGAGAATATAGTTGTAAGCTAAAAATTTCTATTAGTCCAAGTAACTAGAGATAATAACTAAATTGGGATAAATTTGAGTATAGTAAAGTTTTACGAGGAATCTTCATCTAGATCTATTCTACCTATTGATTATTTATTCTTACCTCTCACCTTGATTAATTATCTCTTATTTGTTACTTTAGTTTTGTTAATTTTCCTTTCCTAATTTGATCATCAATTTAGTTAGATTACATAATAGAAATACGATAATTACTAGCAGTTATAGTCCTTGTGGGATTGACACCTGAACCACCTAAACTATACTGTAGAAAATGATATGTGCATTTGCTTAGTGATTCATTAGTATTATTTTGTGTGATTTGTTTTATTTTTATCATATTAGATGCCATCATTGTTATAAAATTGGTCATAATAAAAGAGGGTGAACAAAACAAAGATTAGCCTTGGACAATCTAAAATTAAGTATTTATATCCATTATTAACAACTATCTAATTAGAAGACCTAGACAATCAACATTGATAAGGTCACCATCTATCTTAAGAAGGAAGAAAAGGGAGGTTGGAGAATATTTACCTTTATTTCTTATTTAATTTGAAATTGTTTAACATTATTTTTTATATTTCTACAAGCATTTCAAGGATATAGAGTACCATCCAGAGAAGTTAGTATAAAAACACTTATTTTATAGTT
>JANIJH010000001.1:3303629-3327152 GCA_024520975.1 Erythroxylum areolatum
AAAAAAACCCCTAAATTTTTTAAAATTTCCGGTACCGACCGGTATTTGACCGGTATTTTGAATACCGGCCGGTACAGTCGAAATCGGCCGGTACCGACCGGTATTTAAATTCGGTACCAAAACTTGAAATCCGGTACCGGCCGGTACGGTACGGAATTCTATACATTGATAAGGAGCGTACAATTTGAATATTCCTTGTTCCTTAATAAGTTGTATAACATTGTCATCAATAAAATTATAATAAAAATGCTCTCTTTTCTATTAATGAATTGATAAAAATGTCAACCAATATTATGCTTAGTATTTGGTAATCATGTATTCATCTTGTTATTACACTAAGGGAGGTTAATATAAGGAATTTGATATAAAAAATAGAAATATGATAATAATATAAATTAAATAAAAGCAATATTCATCATATAATAATAATAATAATAATAATAATAATAATAATAATAATAATAATAATAATAATAATAATTGTTAATATTATTTTACCATTAAATATAATGTCTTCTCTTGAAAAATTGAGAATATATCCTTTCAGCTTCCGTTAAATTATCAAAACAATAATGAATATCATTATTGATTATATTTAAGACACCTTTACGCTCTTCTCTTATAGAGTATATATATGTACACAGGCAACAAAAGCCAAATATATTTTATTTTCACCAATATTTCTCCTAATTCTGTTACCCTATCAACATATGTAAGACAACTAAAAATAGCAAATAAACTAATAGTTCGTTTGCAATTTTTGTCAATCTTATGGTATTACAAACTACATTGTTTGAGAAATTTATATCCCCATATCTGTAAATTGATTGCATTGAACAGAATTTGTCCAAACTATAATAAAGGCAATATTGACCTTCTCTCCTTCAGAGAACTCGGAAATATGTGCATAAATAGAAATTACAACTTTTCAAACAAGCACACAGTAGCAAAATAATGTGTCCACATTAGCACAAGTAAACCAAAGTAGATAGGTAAGTTTGGTCTTACAAGAAAGACAGAGCTGATAAGTAATTGGCTACTTGTGGGAGTATCTAACCCTTTTTTTCTTTGCATAAGTTGTAAAAAGAGAGTATGGATGAAGAAGCTTTAAAAACATTGAGTTCTCCCTCATGTTCTTTCTTATAAGGGCCAATTCGAGCTACATTGGAGCTATTAAAGCACAAGGTGGACTGGTAAAACAAGAATATAGAGAAAGGGACTTGTTATATGAGAGAGGTAAGGTTTTATCACACCTTCCAACATTAGTATCAAAGCAAGTATATCTTGTTTTTGACCTTGAAATTGTCTGAAATTTTTTCATACATATGTAACATGGCCATCAATGGCAAATTTTTGTGTGCTTTGTTTTAGCTTGAAATTTTGGCATGGATATTTTCCTTATAATGTCAAACAGTTGTTCCTAAATTTTGGTAAAAAAAAACATATTTGAATTGAGAGAAATATTGCATAATGAATTTCTGGAAAATTTGGTTTTAAACATGTCTTTTCCAAAAGTTTAGGCCCATTTTTTGACCTGTTATAGTACTGTTTTGCATGAGATATGTATATGGATATGTTCTTGTCACATTATCTTTCTAAAGTTATATTATATGCTCGAATAGAAGTTAAAATAAGTGAGAAACAATAGCCCAAAGTGGGCATTCTGACCATGAAATTCTAGAATTTCTCGAAAATTTAGGTTTAATATGAATGTATTCATCTGCTACATCTATTTTCTGAAAGTTTAGGTTTGGTTTTTTGAACTGTTACAATGCTATTTTGCATAAGATATGTACATGTATATTTTCCCTGTCACATTATCTTTCCAACTATATACTGTATGCTTGAATCGGAGTTAAAATGAGTGAGAAACAAGAGCCTGAACTGGGCATCATGGCCATGAAAGATTGAAAATTTGATAATTTTGAGTTTTCCACAGTCGCATCATGGGCATCACAGGGGTGGCCCGTTTATTAAAATTTATAAAATTTTGAGTTATTTGTTAACCTAATTTGAAATTTTACTTAATTACATAAATGAAATATTTTTTGGGCTATTAACTTGGGTTTTCATGCTTTATAATTGTGTATTATATTCATGAATTTATGCTACATTTCATATATGTTATGAGTTGCATTTAATTATTTGTTTCATTTATGTGTTAAATGATTGTTATTTATGTTATTAATAAATTGGTTAATTATTTGTCTGTGTGACTATTTGTTAATTAATTCCAATGGACATAAATTAAATGAAGATGCATTGATATTTTGAATTAGTGCCTATGTTGTGTGATGTATGCTTTCCAAAATAATTTATTATATATAAGGAAGAAGGTGTGATATCCCCATTTAATATTTGTTATTAGAATGATGTAATAGAATTCGAATTGTAATTATTAATATTTTGTATCATTAATATTGAGACTTTGTAAGGGATGAATTTTCACACTAATTATAAGTATATAAATTTATTTTGATCATGGGGCACTAAAATATCAATGGAGTCTTAGTGAGACTCATTAATGCATGCATGATTGGTTGATGCTATATTTAGTAGATGTGTTACCTATAACTAAAATTAATCGTTGGGCTAAATACAATTAGGCTCTTAATACTACTTATGTTGTTAGTGATGATTACTAACAAGTTTGCGAAATTTTCGAATATGTAAGTGGGAGTTAAGCTAACTAATTGAGATTAGCTTAAATAGATATGAGCCTTAATTAAACATGTGCAATGATGTAGTGAAATGGCAACCAAAGAGTTCGATTATTGAGATAACTAAGGGAGAGAAACCTGATGGTAAAAATTATAACATCTATTATAGGAAGGTTCGGCACCTTCTTAATGGCCATGAGTTGCTTGACTATCTAACCACCAATATGACTAGGACTATGGCCTAGCATCGCTGTGACCATGAGGCTTATGCCTTTTGGTAAAAGAAGGATAGAAGTGTACACTTTACGTTGTTAGCTTTCATGCACGATGACTTTATTAGGGACTTTGAGGACTACCCAATTGCCATGGAGATATAGGAACAATTGTGCCTAAAATATGGAGTGACAACAGCTATAAGGCTTTGTGTCTTAACACTTAGGTTCAATCAATACATGATGGACCCTAAGCATAGCGTGACCAAACATCTTAGGGTGATGTCCTCCATGATTTGAGAAATGAAGGCAAAAGGTTATGATCTCACAGATGAGCAGTCGGTTTTAGCTATCATTAGGTCACTTCCTAAGTCCTTGTGGGGACAGGTGAAGTTGGTCCTTACTCATAATGAAATCATTAAGACCTTTAATGACATTTCCCACCATTTGGAGCTTAAGGTGGATCGCAGAAATGCAAACAGCAATGATGTTGCATTAGTTGCACATAACGGGCGCAAAGGTAACCACCATAAGCGCAAGAAGGGAAAAGCTAAGAACCAAGGGCCTCAAGAAGGGTAAGTCGCTAAACATTGTAGAGATAAACACAGGGGCGATAAACACAGGGGCAAGAAGGATAAGTCCAAACTCGTGTGCTTCAACTGTAGAAAGATGGGACACTTTGCTCAAGCCCATGAGGTCTATCCTTACTTACCTTCTTTTGTACATGCCTTTATTTGCACACATGCATGTTTTGATCATTCTCTCTATGATTGGATTGTAGATACGAGAGCGACAAAACACATGTCTTGCAGCCGTACAGGATTTGTAGATTACCATCGATTACCAACGGGTAAACATTTTGTAACGATAGGGATGTAGCGGAGGAGAGATCCTTGGTGTCGGAACCTACCAACTTACTTTTTACGCTAGACATAAATTGCTCTTACTTGATGTGCTTCATGTACCCACTATTCAATGTAATCTACTTTCAGTTCGGCACTAGTAGACTTGTTTCTTTTGTTGTTAGTAAGAATGATGTGTCCATTTATCTTGATGATACTCTTTAAGGTCATGGGCACTTTTGTAATAGTTTATTTATAATGGACTTAGAAGATGTATCTGAATCTCATAAATATTTTGCTCATGTTTGCTTCTTCTTCTTTTGTTGATATTGAATTTGAGTCTGTTAAATGGCATGCTCGATTAGGACATATTGGACAAGATAGAATGTCCAGATTAGCTAGAGGATGGCTATTGGGATCTCTCGCCAAAGTGAGCCTTCCTACTTATAACTCTTGTCTCACTAGCAAAGCTAGTAGAAAGTCTTTTGATAAGGTTAAGAGGGCTTTGCATCCTTTAGATTTAATCCACTCTGATATTTGTAGGCCTATGAATGTGAGAGTGTGTAATGGCATGACTTACTTTATCACATTCATAGATGATTTCTCACGATATGGCTTAGTATTTTTGTTGTCTCACTACTCAAAAGCTTTGTATTGCTTTAAACGCTTTATAGTTAAGGTTGAGAATCAGAAAGAGAGGAGCATTAAGGCTCTTCGTACTGATAGAGGCCGAGAGTATCTCTCTGATCAATTTAGAGAGCTTTGTGAGAATAAGGGAATACATTGACAATTAATGACTCTTGGAACTCCGCAATAAATTGGGGTTATAGAGAGAAGGAATCGAACTCTGTTGAACAAGATTAGGTCGATGATGGCTCAAGCCAGCCTCCCAATTAATTTTTGAGGGGATGTCCTTGTGACTGTGACATATGTCCTTAACCGAGTGCCCACTAAGTCTATCCTGACTATTCTATATGAGTTATGGAATGGAGATAAGCCTAATTTGAAAGGCCTAAGGCTATGGGGATTTGCTGGTTATGTTCACCATTTTTCTCATAAGTTTGGGAAGTTAGGCCCTAGAGCTAATAAATGTGTGTTTAATAGATATTATGAGCATTCTAAAGGCTATGTGTTGTATGGTAAACATTATAGAGGGCTCACTGAGTTTGAGTCCTGAGTTGTGGATTTTTGGAGGATGATTTCCCTAGTATTAGTGAGATTAAACAAAGTCTTGAGCTCTGTGAGTTAGAGGAACATCAAGACGAAGTGCCCCAAATGGATTTGGATTCACAATCCATACCATATAGACTAAGTCTTAGTCTCCAAAATTACGTAGAAGCCAACGTGAAAATGTTTCGTGTAGACACAAATAGAAGGTGGGTCCTTTTTTAGCATTTTTGTTTATGCTGATAGCCTTCTTCTTTTGACGAAGCAATGAACTCACCAATTTTGAGTAAGTGGCTTACAGCAATGGAAGACGAGATGGAATCTATGGCTAAGAGCCATGTGTGAGGCTTATTCGATCTATATGTTGGGTACAAAACCATTGGAAACAAGTGGGTCTTGAAGGTTAAGTGCAAGGCAGATGGATCGATCGATAAGTATATGGCCTTATTAGTGGCGAAAGGTTACACCCAAAAGGAGAGTGCATACTATGATGAAACATTTTCTCTTGTGGTGAGATTTGTGTCTACTCGCCTTATCCTAGCTATTATTGCACTTTTGGATTTGGATTTGTTCCAAATGGATGTTAAAACGACATTTCTCAATAGAGAAATAAATGAAGAGATCTATATGGATCAACCTGTTAGGTTTCGGGCAAAAAGCCAGGAGCATAAAGTGTGTTGCTTGAGATGTTCCATTTATGGCTTAAAACAATCATCTAGACAATGGTATCTTAGATTTCATTAAGTCGTTACATCGGTAGGGTTTGCAATGATTGAAAAGGACTGTTGTGTATACGTAAAGAGACAAGAATGTGTTTCTTATACTATCTTTATATGTAGATGATATTTTGATAGCTGGGAATGATATGGAGATGATCATTGCCACTTAAAAGTGGTTGTCGTCTACTTTTGAGATGAAGGGCATAGGTGAAGCAAATTATGTTCTCGAGGTTAAGATCTCGAGGGATCGTTCTAATAGATTTCTGAGTTTGACTATATTATTAGGATCTTAAAAAGTTTCTATATGCATAAATACAAACTTGTTGACACTCCAATGAAGAAAGGCCTATACCTAAGTATGGATCAATGTCTTAAAACAGAGGAAGAAAAATAACAAATAGCTAAGGTGCCATATGTAAGCATTGTAGGTAGTCTAACGTACGTTATAGTGTGTACAACTCGACATATGCTTTGCTGTGGGAATAGTTAATAATTATTAAAGTAATCCTGAACCTGTGCATTGGGCAGTGATCAAAAGGATGCTTAGATATCTAAGAGGAACCACTAATATGACTTTGTGTTATCAAGGTTGGAGCTTCAAATTGGTTGGATATAGTGATGTCGATAGATCTGTTGATAGAGATAAGCAAAAGTCCATATCGGGATATGTTTTCATTCTTAGAGGAGAAACCATTTCTTCCTATAGCAAGAAACAAAATTGCGTGTCATTGTCCATGATGGAGTACGAGTATGTTCCATGTACCTCAATGATGCAAGAGGCGATCTGGTTGAGGAGATTTTTTAGGAGCCTCAACCTTACCGAGCATCTTCGTGAGACCACAATTATTTATCGTGATAACACAACTGCAATTGTCTATGCAAAGGACCTGAAGTATCATGGAAAGATAAAGCATATAGATACTTGCTACCATTTCATCTGTGATATCATTACACAAAGACATATAGTCTTAAATCATATCTCTATGAGAGATATGATAGATGATCATTTTACTAAACCCGTTGCTAGAGATGCTTTTCAAAAGCACATTAAGGGATTAGCTTTGTTAAGGATTTGATGTATTTGTACATTTTCTTATGTATTAATGAATATGTTTTTCATTTTAATCTTGTGTGAATTTATATAGTAAATTAAGGTTTAATTGAAAATGGCACATATCTAAAAATTGTCACTAGACTTGATGTTGCTCTCTCACATGAGAACATCGCTCTAGTGCTATGATAACGAGTGGGATGAGACAAAGTATTGCAAGGTACAAAATGATAGGCAATCTCCTTAATTACTGTGGAGTGAATAAGAGTTTTGTATGCCGCCTTAGCTGAGTGCTAAGATAAGACTTGTTCAGTCGAATATGGAAAGTATATTCATGTAGCCTGTATGAAGCCGGATTTGAGTCTATGGTGCCTCAATTCGGTCACTTTCTGGAGTGACTAGACTATGTTCCGTATGGTGTTATTTAGAGTGTGACAAACCATTAGTGGGAGCTCCATCAAGGCATGCTCTTCATACTGCATGTGCTTGAGACGACTGAATTAAGGAGTGATGAATAGGTCCCTTCTTCATCATTGTGTGAGCCCTGTGGACATCTAGTCCACCTTTATACCCTTTGGAGCTTCGACCTATGTCATGAAGTTGAGAATTGGTGTTGCTACTTTAGCATATTATCCAAGGGCCAAGAATGATGCGGTATAGCAGAGTATGACTAGGAAAGCAGCCAAGACTTCATGAATTGACATGAATGTCTAAGGAAAAAAAATATTTTGATATCACACAAGCTATTTGTGACTCATTGCCTAGGTGGTTACAAAGACATTTGTTGTCGATAGATATAAGTTGTCTATATGGTAACTATGAGTACAAATACATTGTGGGAATTTGCATAGTTCTTTGTGAAAAGAGGGATCAGAGATGCAAAATCTAGTGTGATTAGAAATGATTTGGGGTATAAGGAGACCTTGAGTGATGTTATGTTAGTTTAATGGTGATTTAATGTAATGATCCTCTCGTCAGTACCTTTCTCATATGGTCACATGCTCCACTTCCTGTATACCAGTCTTATAAGAAAGACAAAGCTATCATATGCTCCACTTCCTGTATACCAGTCTTACAAGAAAGACAAAGCTAACAAGTAATTGGTTACTTATGGAAGTATCTAACCCTTTTTTTCTCTGCATAAGTTGTAAAAGGAGATTATGGATAAAGAAGTTTCTCCCTCTCACACTTAAGGCTCTCCTAAAAACACTAAGTTCTCCCTCATGTTAGAGCCATCATCCATAAGGCTTAGGATTTGGGGTATGAACTAGAGCGAGTAACTCTGGTAGCTACTCATAATATCGAGAAAGGGAAAATTTGAGTTACATTGGAGCCATTAGACCACAAGGTGGACTTGTAAAGTAAGAACATAGAGAAATGGACTTGTTATATTAGAAAGGTTAGGTCTCACCACACCTTCCAACATACACTCAGCAAAATACTCATAAGTTTAAGCTTCAATGTCTTGTAATGTAATCTTCCACAAACAAAACTTTGTAATATAAATACGTTAAGAGTATGAATTATCATGTCAAGAACTCAGGCTTTAACATGGCAAGGGAAATGTACCTATGGGAAGTCATTGTAATTAAATTCATAAGCAATGGCTTTAAGTGATAAAATAAAGAGAGAAAATTAAATTAGCAAATACTCTAATGCAATCAACTGATGAAGAAGCAACATAAAAGATTCTTAGTGACGATTTAGTAAATCTAGACAAAGTGATGATTGTACCTCTAATAGTCTCGATGACCTTAATTGATAAACCAAAGCTTAAAGGATAAAGGGTATCTTTAAGATTTGGAAGTTAATTATAAATTATATTATATTATAAAGATTCTCAATTGCAAAGGTGACAATACTAATGACTAAATGAAAAAACATCATCATCAAAACCTAGTAGAAGTATGGTTGAGACATGGAGTTTGAGAACATTTAATAGTATGTAGCCTTGGCCCGATTAATAAAGAGGCTGTTTTCAAATGACTCACATGAATGGATGAAAATAAAAAGAAAAATACAAAGGAAAAATAAATAAATAAAAGTAAATTTTAAAAAACCAGATAAACATAAACATAAACATAAAATAGTAATAACAGTAATAAGGAAAAATAAAATATAATAAAATAACTAATATATATAAATACTAATAAAAATAAAAATGCTAATAATAATAGAAATACCAATAATAATAATCATCATAATAACATTAATAATCATAACCATAATAATAATAACAATACTAATGCTAATAATAATAATAATAATAATAATAATAATAATAATAATAATAATAATAATACGTAATTACCACTAACGCTAACTACAAAAGACAAGAGTTAAAAGATATAAGAGAACTATCATGACCTCTTTACGAGGGATCCTTTACTTGAATCTTAGCACGTCAAAGTTCTCTACTGTAGATCGTGTCCTCAGTAAGGTCCAACATTGTCGTATCTTTTTTTATCACCTCCACCTAATTTTGCTTAGGCCTCCATATTTTTCTCTTACAATCTCTAAGTATGATCTTCTCACATTTTATCACTGGAGCATCTAGGCGTCTCTTCTTAAAATGTTCAAACCACCTAAACCTTGTCTCTCCTAGTTCGTCTATAATGTTAGCTATCTTTAATTTGTCTCTTACCATGACATTCTTTCCCTTATCCCTTTTAGTAAGGTTACATACCTAATGGAACATCCTCATCTCCGTTATCATTAATTTATGACTATAAACTTATCTGATGAGCCAATACTCCGCTCTATAGATCATGGTTAGTCTAATCGCTAAACGATAAAATGTCTTAAGCTATCCAAAAGGGAGATGTTTATATAAAACAAAAGAGATATTATATTTCTTTTTTTAATTTTAAATCAAGTATTTGATAAGTGAATTTACATGAATATCATTTGTTAAATAGTAATGCTAAAGTAGCGCGTTACATTAGCAACTTTAATTATACATTAATGGACTACTTTTAACAACAGGTAAAGTTATTTCTTTTTTATTAAAGAAATCACATGTTTGAATCATAGAAACAGCTTCTTTGTAAAATGTAAAGGAAAGATTGAATATAATTGATGTCATTCCCTAACCTTCGTCGAGTGGGAGAGTCTTATGCATTGAGATTGTTGTTATTATTATTGTTGTTTTTATTTTTTAAATTTTAAATATTTTATTAGTTTTTATAATTCAAATTATTACTATAAAATTAAATAAGGTTGAAGATTTTAATTTTAATTTTAATTGTAATTCACCAGAACCAAACTGGAGTGGTCTACTGACCTACGAAGCAACATGGAACACCCTTATTGTTTCTGATCCATGCTCCAACGAACTAAACCCAGAACCCTACCAAGAAAACTTCCCTAATGGCGATCAAGAACCACTTTTTTATCATATTTCCTTTTATTCTCTTTCTCTCGTTGCTCTTCTCGTCGAATCTAGCCCATGCAGGATCGTTTTTCTCTGCAGTAACAGGCGGAAACTGGGTTGTTCTCCAAGAAAGCATAGGCATCTCCGCCATGCACATGCAGCTCCTCAAAAACAGCAAGGTTATCATCTTTGATCGCACCGACTTCGGCCCTTCCAACCTATCTCTCCCTGAAGGCAAATGCCGCTTTAACGACGATGCCGTCAAGCCAAAAGACTGCACGGCACATTCCATCCTCTACGACATTGTCTCCAACACATTCCGCCCCCTCACGCTTCACACCAACACTTTTTGCTCTTCCGGCACCGTAGACTCCTATGGCAACCTCGTCCAAACCGGCGGAGACCGCAGAGGGGAGCGAGTAATCCGCATGTTTACGACCTGCGACGACGATTCCTGCGACTGGGTCGAGCTCGTCAGCCCTCTCATGAATCGAAGATGGTACGCAACCGATCAGATATTACCCGATGGTCGCATCATTATAGTTGGAGGACGAAGAGTTTTTAGCTACGAGTTCTTTCCCAGGAACTCATTGAAATGGAGCAACAAGACATTGCCTTTCTTGGTGCAAACAAGAGACAGTTCTCAAGAAGAGAACAATCTTTATCCTTTCTTGCACTTGTTGCCTGATGGGAACCTCTTCATCTTCGCAAATAACCGATCGATCTTGTTTGACTACACGGCGAACAGACTCATCAAAGAATACCCAGTTATGCCCGGTGGTGACCGGAGAAACTACCCCTCCACCGGTTCTTCGGTTCTGCTTCCTCTCCAGCTAGGCAGAGGAGTGGAAGCGGAGGTGATGATATGCGGTGGGGCACCGGCCAGAGCACATATAAAGGCCGTTGAAGAGCGTGTGTTCGTCGAAGCTTCGAGGACTTGTGGAAGGCTAAAGGTGACAGACCCGAGACCCGAATGGGTCATGGAGCTCATGCCCATGCCTCGAGTCATGGGTGATATGCTACTGTTACCGAGCGGTGACGTTCTAATTATCAACGGCGCTGCCCATGGAACAGCCGGTTGGGACGATGCCCGAGTGCCGGTTTACAACCCGGTTCTCTACCTTCCGGATGAGGATCCAACCCGGAGATTCGTTGTTCTCAACCGGTCAAAGATTGCAAGGATGTACCACTCCACGGCCGTGCTTTTGCCAGATGGCAGGATCTTAGTGGGTGGAAGCAACCCGCACCCAGTGTACAACTTCACGGCGTATCCCTACCCGACTGAGCTGAGCTTGGAGGCGTTTCATCCACATTACCTGGACCCGTATTATAAGGATCTGAGACCGTCCATCTTGACGGTGGAGACGATGGTAGGCAGGACGGTGTCGTTCAACAAGACGTTTTCTTTGACCTTTGTCTTGACGACGTATAGGCCGAGGTGGGGGGTTTCGGTGGTGTTGGTAACGCCGTCATTCACGACGCACTCGTTTGGCATGAACCAGAGGATGTTGGTTTTGAATAGGTTGAGTGTGATGCAGTTGTCCACGTACGCTTACAAGACTAGCGTTCTTGGGCCCACTAATGCTAACGTGGCACCACCTGGATATTACATGTTGTTTGTTGTCCACGTCGGAATTCCTAGTCAAGCTGTGTGGGTTCAAGTGCAGTGAGTCACTTGTTATGCAAGTCATGTCTTCATCCCTTAATAACAAAAAGAAAAATTTAATTGTCTATGCTTGTTGGAAGCAACACAAAAGATTGTTCGGAGAACAGAAAAGCTAATGTGGAGATGCGGGGTATCGATCCCCGTACCTCTCGCATGCTAAGCGAGCGCTCTACCATCTGAGCTACATCCCCACATACAAATGGGTTTATCAAAATTATTAAATTTTTTTGTCACTGTCACTTTGTCGTGTTTATATCAGGGAAAGCTAAGCTACTTTGCTTAATGGTTATTTTCATGCTAACCTTTGTACAAAGTAATTAAATAACATGCTAACTCCGTCAACTTTATAAAGGATTGAACTAGCTTACTGTCTGGGCTATTCAATCTTCAAGACAACAGTTGTTTGCAAGCTAACTAGTAAAAAACTCATTAAGATACTTTGCTCTGCCAAAGGAACTGGGCTCATTTTCAAATCATAGATCTCGAAAATTTCCTTATAACAGTAGTGATTGGCCAAGTAGGAGTTTATATGCAGAATGGAAAGTTGCTCTGTATAAATACTTGATGTGACCATTTAATGATTTTATGAACGCGTCTCTTGGCCACAGGTTGGTTTGCGTAACAAACTTTGGTCATTATGATCTGTATTTGTACCGATTGGCCCAGAAAAGGTAGTGCAAGAAATTCAAAGCACTCAGGACACAGAGCAGCCAGTAGAACCGTTCCAGGTGATCGTGATTCAAGTTGGTTCCGGAGAGCCATGGTTTGTGCTTGGAATTACCCGTGACATGGTTAACTACTGATACAATTACCGTGCTCAGGTAATATCCCATGGCTAAGGATGCCCAAGAGAGAGAAGTAGCCAAAGATCTCATGCTTGAAGGTGCCTGAGTGAAGAAAAATTCTAACAACCCTGCCAATGTGAAAAGATCTGCTGATCCCAGGAACAAGTACTGAAAAGCAATCCAGAAAAAGGTAATTGGCAATGGCTTGGCCGAATCGAGTAGTCCTGAATGCGTAGCCACTCTTTTTCGTTTAATCTCAACGAGAGCTGCCACTGCCATAGCTAGTATAGAAAGAAGTAGTCCAATGCCAATTCTTTGCAGGTGCGTGACGCCCATTTCAGTTTTGGTTACTTTCCTAGAGAATGGAATGATAAAGTGGTCATAAACTGGTGCTAGGATCATAATGAAGACCACAGGGAAAATTGGTAGGGACGCTGGTGGTACTGCCAATGAACCAAGCTTGGTGTCCATGGTTTTAGCTTGTTGAACAGAAAATGTTGAAAGTTGAGCTAGACAGCAATTGAGCATGATTGTGCAGGCAAATATTGGCAGGATTTTGAGCACAATTTTTACTTCCTCCACTTGCTGGACTGTGCATTCCAAAGCTGAGTGCACCGGCTTATTAACTATTGCTCGATTAAGGCAGCCAAGGGTTTTTGTAGGGGTTTCAGTGGACTCCGTTGGTTTGGTCTGATCATTCACCGTCTTGTTAGTTTGGTTTGAATCAGAAGGGCTGGAAGACATGCTCATAATGGCATTGCTTGGACTTCTGCTAATACAAGTATTGATGAAAGCAGCAAGCAGAACCTGTTCAACAGAAAAACCACTAGGTTGTCACCTCCATAATGTTAATGAAGCAATCCCATATACAGATGCATAACTAACTTACCTTGGAAATGGTGGTAAGAGGACTTCCAGCTGGTATTTTGTTTCTGTAAGTGGCTGAGCCAGAGAGGAAGATGAGAAAAGAGAGAAAAATCGCAATCGTAGAGATCCCAAAGCCCCATTCCCACCCTTTGTTGTCTTCAATCCAGACAACGAAGGTGACAGCAATGAGGCCTCCACAGGAGAGGCAAAACACGAAGTAATTGAAGAAGGTTGATCTCAGTTTCCTTCCCTGAGGAGTGCTATGGTCAAACTGTTCTGCACCATGTGATGGTAGCGAGCCCTTGATGCCTCCAACGCCAAGTGCCACCAGGTAAAGACCTATGAACAGCATTGCGGCCTTTGCACCATGGACTTCCTGGCATGGAAGGCTGGGATTGGCAGGATCACATTGTGGTGGCTTTAGCGAACCAGACCGAGCTTGCACGGTCAGTACGACCAACCCCTGTTACCAATATAACTCACATGAGAGAGGTGTAGTTCCATTTTTGTTAGGATCTTTTGTTTTTGGGAGGCTTTTGACAATTGAGCTTAAATAAGGACAAAAGGAGCGTTGAGCAGTAGGGCCATATTCACATGTTTGATAACTACATCGACTCTTTGCCCTTGGAGTACAACATATAACATATAGATGGAGACTGGCTTTGAAACGTCAACTACAACAATGCTAAGCTCTCAATTGTCATGTACAATACAATAAGGGCTATATCCTTAATCCACAGTTCAACTTATCACGTACGGTTAAAAATAGAAACAAACAGTAACATAGACAGTGTCTAGGACAATGACTCCACCTGGTGACACCATTAGGAGCTGAGATACAGATCCACGTGGTCTTATGACAGGGACATATGGGCGTGGCATATTTCTCACGTCTTAGTGGCTGACATTGGAGACAAGGTACAAGAAGCCCAAGACAAAAGATCACCCAGAGAAAAGACAAATTAGATATTGCTACTGAACTGAAGTTGATTCGAGGAGGTTCATCATCTTGGTCCCACCAACACACTGTGGGCCCCATTCATCAAAGTGATTGCCAACGTTGGATGTATAAAATACGAGGGAACCCGTCTACTAAATGCTGTTTTAACTACCTTAATTGTGTCCTATACATGCAAAAACATGACATAAATGTGATTTAAGAGCATCGCCATGCTTTTACGAACAAGGAAAAATTAAAAATAAAAGAGAAAAGAAAGGACCTTTTTATGAATACAATTAAAAGCGGTAAACTTGCATCTATCTTAAATGATGAATTCGAAAAGCTACCAAATTTCAAGTTTTAGAAGAAAAAAATCTAAACTTGGCGAGGGCAAGGATTGTTGTTCCAATCATGACTTTGGCTTGTAGCTAAAGATCCTTTCATGGGCAAGTCTCTTGAGTTGAGCTGCGTTTCCATTGGCTACAATCCACTGTAATCTTCACATAAAGACCGACCTTCCCTTTTCAGTTCTTTTTCGATGTCCGTGTTAAACAGAAAAAGCGTGTAAACAAAGAAAAAGAAGAAGAAAAGATGTATAAACGAAATACACTTTCTTGCTGCAAAGTCAATGTATCTGAAGGATAGACACGTCATTCACACCTCAATGCAGGAGTGAGAGAGAGAGAGAGGGTTTAGTTTGTTTTTTCTTTTGTTCCTCCGTAGAACAGTGAAGTAAGCCTGACGCAATACTTTCAGTTTCATTGGGATTGATGTATCAGGAAGCGTTAAGACAGAACACGAGTTTTATTACCGATCATTTCCAACTTCCAACTTTTCCCCGAGGGAAGTAACTTGTTGAGACTCTGATCCTATGACGGGTTCAGGGTTTTACTTGGAAGGATTTGGTTTTGTAATCAGAATCTAAAGATTTCTTGTTTCAGGTCCCATCTATCTCCCCAATTTAGTAGTGGCTAAAGAAACCAGGAAAAAAAATATGTATCCAGATAAGATAAAAACTGGGAATGAAAATTACCAGAAATTCAACAGCTGCACTTATCAGGTAGATTTGATAAGTTGTACAGAAAGCATCTGATAAGAATCCACCAAGAAGAGCCAAAAGAAAAGCAGTTCCCATGAAATTAGTGACATTGTTGGCAGATTTTGATGCAGATAGGTTCATGTACTCTGATAAATATATCACCAAATTGCTTGCATTTGCCAAGAACGCCAAGTTCTCCAGTATCTCCACAACTACACCAAATTCACCAAACCATGTTACAGAGACAAAATCTCAGAAATCCCACTTTAAAATCAAGATTTCGATACGAAAAATCACAGAATTTGTCAAAACGATTCAAACTTTGCACGCACCCAGGACAAAGGAAGCTGCATACATCCCTCCATGTTTTCCTTGAAGTGCAGGTCTGTTTCTCCAATCAACATAACCATCCCATCGCGTGAGTCGCTGTTCTTGATCCTACAGCAGAAGCTCATGATCATAAGGACTTAATCATATATAGAAAGCAAACACAAAGATGCACTCAACAACCAAAGAAAGACAGCTTGAAGAATGAAAAGGAGGGAAAAGAGAAATGAAAAGAGAGAGAGGAAGCCAAACCATTTGTAATCTGCTCTTTTCTTTTTCTTTTCTTTTTTTTTTCTCAACTTGGTTAAGTTGGGGTTTGGATCTTTGGCTTATAGAGGCGATTTATAGGTGGAGAGGACTTCACAGAGTTTGGAGAGCAAAAGGGCAACTTGCGACAGAATGGTGTAGACCTAAGACAGTGACTTCTAATCCTCTATTCCTCACTACGTTACTAAGATTCTTCTTTTATTAACCAATTTCCCTTTTTGATCTTGATTTGGATTGTAGTGCTTCTTTCTTTACGTGCCAATAACAAAATGGCTTAGTCCCAATTTTAAACGTACTGATAGGTTCTCTGTCCTCGATGCACTAATACAACTATCTTAAAAAATAAAATTTATGAAAACCTGAAAAAGGCCCAAAGACATGGTCGTTTGACAAATGTCAAGACTGCTCCAATTAATAGACGTTTAATCCCACATATGTATCATACATCAGTTTTCATTTTCGCAATGTGAACACTATAAATGAACCCCAGCAACCAAAGAATTACTACAAAACTTGGGATTTAAATGCACTGGTTTCTGGTTTGCTTTTGTTTGCTGCAAATTGCATTTACTAGTCTTGTTTACAAGAGTAATAATCGTCACCAAAGGCTTAAATAACTATATACTCTTTCTGGCTCGATCCCTACATCTCAAAACAGTAGCAACAAGAGATCACAAGTTTGAATCAATTCAAGATGAGTACAGAGTGAACAGTTCTTTGTATAATAATTTAATTTTTGCAACTTTATGTTATTTTCCTTGAAGATTACGACTCGAGTGGTCAATAACTACGGAAAGTGAGTCAAAAACGCTTTTTCAAGACATGCCCGCCATTCTCCATCACCAAGCTTAGTGGTAAGACCGCGGTTATAGTTACCTAATATGCATGAAATGAGCTGTTAGTTATATAATTGTTACGTAATTCTTGTGGTACATATGAAAAAAAAAAAACAGAGAGGCTATATATAATGATTGAGTAGATGTGTGTTTTTAAAGGGTTGAGTCCGTGACATGTTTTACCGCATTGTTTTGGTACTAACCATTAATAGAAATGATAATAAATGAGCAATAATTGATATACGTGTGAGTTGGGAAGATCAGGGTTTGAAGGTAGCATGTAAAGTGTGGGTATTCTAAAGGACTCAAAAGTCAAATTTCTTGTGACTTATTCTGTTTCTTTCCTGTGATTTAATCCTTATTATACGTGCTTTTTTAATTATTTTTTTTGATTTTTTTAAAGGATTCAACTATTTGACATGTGAACTACTAACCCTTAATAGTTTCGTCGACAGCCTAGGTTTTAAAAACATGTTTTTTCTTTACGAAAGAGGACATAGAGTGGATGGTTTAAAGGTGTCTTTTTATAATTGGACCCTCCCAAGATACTTCGTAGGTAATAAAACAAAAAAAGAGGACATGAAAATCACTACGCTGTAACTATTCTTTTTTAACTCTGAGGGTAAAAATATCCGGTAAAAATCTTACTAACACTACAGAATTTATAAAAATCTAATAATACAATCATTGGATGTCACAAAATTGTAACTAATATTCATTTGTGACAATTTATATTCATTGCAAAAATCGTCGCAAAATTTCCATAGTAAAAAGTTATATGCAATGTTTTCACAAAATTGTCATTAATATGTGCTTGATACGGATAATTTTCATAGCGAAAATCATAGGTGACATTTTTCTAAATTGTTGGAAAAAAAACATAGTTAAATATCTGTTTTGTTGTAGTAAAGGTAAAAACTTACATTACAAGAAAATGAGTATTTAGCAACAAAAATTATCAATAAAATGTGAAGATTTTCTATCAACAAGTGAATTTGTTAATGAAAATTAGTAACCGAACGGTGATATGTAATTTATTAAAGTTTTTTTAATTGATAATTTTCCATTTTCTTGCAATGTTATTATCTTCCTTTTCTAATTCTGTCTTTATTATATTCATATTCATAGAAAGACAAAAATCACAAATCATGCACATCATAGAGCAAATATTTGTATGCGTTGACAGTGCTAAGCTTATCCATTTCCTATTAGATTATCCTATCAACTTTTTGAACTTCGTGGTCGTGCTCGAGGTACGAACACTTGTAGTCCTGTGAAGACACTCTCTCCTGGAAACCTTACCCTGAGATTAAGATATCGTGTGGTTTTGATTGCCTACTGGGGCATTTTGAAATGCCAACTTGACAAATTACAAGTTGCCACACTCGTCGATCTAATTTTTCACCAATCGCCACCGGAGAATATTGGTGATGAATAAACAAGAAATGTCTCCGTTTTCACATTTCCAATTACGAATTGCCACTACTTCGTTTCCACTTTCTAGCACAATCTGATCATTCTGAACCAAGTGTTGGTAGGTTTTCCAACTCCTTGACCGTCGATTTCTGGCCATGCGCGAGTTATCAGATAACATAAATTATAATGAATACCATACACAAAGTGTCGTGGAAGTTTTCCTAAGCTTCAACTAAGTAGACAGATGTCAGAATTTAAAGTTAAACCACGGCAAAAGGAGTTGTAAAAGAGTAAGTGTAGATGAACAAGTATACATATATATATTAACGATGCAAACATCCCAAATTTTCTTATGGTTCTCACTTTCTTTCATTTTATCCAGTTAAGGAAGTCCAAAGTCTGAACAGGAAATAGTTTCTCTTGGGTAATCAGAGAGGATAAGGCATCCACTTCTCTTTAATGTTTGAATGATCCCAATTTCAGGATACGTGATCTTTGACTTCTAATTTGGCTGTAAAACACATGCCTCCGAAACAAACAACGTTAATCACTGGGAATTGAGACGTTGAATCTGAAGCATCTCCAAGCTCGTCGTACAACCACAGATTGGAAGAACAGTCAAACGTTAATACTCTGATATTATTAAAAGTGAGACTTCCAGAGTAATTGTTAATACATGCCCTCTAATATAGATTAGGTGAGTCCAACCACAACGAAACTAACTTATTTCCAGCTCTAAGCCAGTTTTACACAACCCTTTTTTAAATGATCAGTTAACACATTTCACGTGGAAACCGGCGTTCAAAGCTATAATTCGGTTATGCAATAATGAACGGGAAGGAATTGGACGTGTAATAAGTCACGTTGATAGAAGAAAGGCATAATAATTAGAAGGGTATCGAGTTGCATACGAACCAGGGCATAGGGATTTGAAAACCAAGCAAAATGACAATTATAAAATCTCCAGACAGCCCTCTCTGTCTGTGTTTCAGACAAAATCTGACACCGAAACTACACAAGTCGTACACCTCTCCTTAATTTTCTTGTCGTTTATGTAAAAATTACTCTCTTTTACTTAAAATAAACATCGTTTTTAGAGATATTTTAATTATTCAAAATAAGTGTCGTTTGTGACTTTTCATGTATGATTATAATTTTACCTCCAAAATTATCCTTTAATTTCTCTCACATCCTAATTATACAGATTATATTTTTAAGACACTTCAACGTATAATTAATAAGGGTATATCAAATATTTCATTAACTTTCTTAATAAATATGCATCCCTCTAAAACGACATTTATTTTGAATAAAAGAGAGTATTAGACATTTATCACTTAATTCATTATAATTAAGTATAATTAACGAGAAGAATAGGAGTTCATATATCATTTAAAGGTGCTTGGTTGATAAGTTTGGGAAATGATTAAGGAATGCAAAATGAGTGATTGTTTCTTGATTATCACTTTTAAAGAATCTTCTATTCCCTCAATTTAGTAGATGAATAAAATCCATTCTTTAATAGTGATTCTTTTTTTAAATATTTTTAATGTTAATTAATTAATTAAAATAATATAAAATAATATAATTAATTATTGTAATTAATTGATTAATCACAATATAATTAATTATAATATTATCATTAATTAATTAATTAAATTATAATTAATTAATTACCATATTGTAATTTTTGTTTCTTAATATTTTTAACAAACCAACCATTATCAATAGTAACGGTAATCATTCATTCTTCTTAACCAACCATCATAATTATAATAATAATATTCATTTTCATTTAGCACTATATTTATTCTCACTCTTATTACTATTCTCCATATAAACTAACTGTTCCGTTAATATGAGTCCTGTCACGACGGTTTGGCACCACCATGCGCACCGCTGGGTCTAGAGCGCCACCAATATTGCCACCTAAACTCTCGTGCCTATAAACAAAAGCCCTCTCTTTTTCCCTACCGCATATGTTATCCATGTGTCTAAAAGCTAGTCATGTAGGCAGGCAAATTGAAATAGACAAATGAAGATATGTGTCTAGTGCATGAAAAAGAGGATATGTTAACCTTTTTCTAATCTTTCCTATTCCTTCTCTAGACTATTGAATACATATTCCTTCTCTAGACTTTCTAACTCGTGCTTTTCCAAGTTTACGGATTTGATCTTTTCCTTTTTGACCTTAAGATATTTGGAATTTATTCTTATTTTGGTTCTTTTTTAAAAAAAAAACCTTTATCGTTTACTACCACATTCGAAATTTGTCTGGACAAAAAGAAGAGTTGAAAATTTGGGGCAGTTGTCTTGCAACTTGGAGAGAATGGTCTAGTTGATACTTCTATATTATTTATCTTTAATGAGATAACTTCATGAATCTTGTAAATGAAGAAGAGATAAGTTTACACAACCAATGAAAAGATAGGGAACTAAGCCGATGTCGTATTTTGGAGAAAAGTTCGGTATCTTGATGAGGAAAGCGATAGAGATGTTGAATGAGAGGCCAGTGGGGAAGTGATAATCGATGGATAAACAGGAGCAAAAGAATAAGAGAGGATGGTGTGGTAAGATAAATTATATCTGATAAAGAAGGATAATGGAATCTATCACAAATTCTCCAATATGTGGCTTATATAATCACCCAAAAGTTACCAATATAATCTTATAATCGCCGCACACAAAATTCTTGTTCTTTGATCTATAGCTAAGAAGGCGACAACGTGGATGATGGGAATGCTTATTTTTTTTCTTTTTTTAAAAATAATTTCTAACTGTATCGTCATCATCAAGTGACTTCCCTGCTCTGCATTCAAGTCTCCGGTCGTCAGGTAACGACAAGGTTTCCTATCATGAGTGTCAGTGTCAGCATTTACTCATTTCCCTAAATTTAAAAACGAGCACTTTCTTTTTATCATCATCAGCTAATAATGGTTCTGCACAGGAAAGTACTGATGATGATGTTATTACTCCATTTTTCTAGTTTTCAGTCCCAGTATGATTGGGAATCCAGGACGTTTTTATCAGTCCTGAGAATTTCTGAAACCACATGCACTGAGTATCAGATCCTTTGTTTTAAATTAAATACTCTCTTCCAATTTTATTATTCTATCTCTTCTTCAATAAGGTCCAGCGGCCGTAAGTTCCATTATAAAATTAACCAAATACCAAATTAAAATGTTATTTGCACTGTCTATTCGAGTTTGTTAGCTACAAGCATACTTTCTTAACCAGTAAAAGTTTGAGGACAACATGCATCTTTTCTGCCTTATAACAAGGTTGAATCAAGAAAGTTGCTAGCCTCAAATACCATAAAAGTCTCCTAATCTTTATCTCTGGTAAGACAACAACACTTTCAATGGGGGTATCTGGCTGCTGGACTTGATACTTCTTCAGACATTTCATTGCTGGGGATAGATAGACGTGCAAGGAATGCGTATTAATTAGTCTACATTAACAGACCTGCAAGAATGTTGTTTTAAGTAAATATTATAATTAAATTCCACACTTAATTTTAGTTAGCAATTGTTTAATTAGGCTTATACTAGTAGAGGTTTTGTCAGTAGAACTTTTTTTATGTAGATCTTTTCTGAGAATAATTTTTCTAAGAAACTAGTTGACTGTTTGCTTGTTATTTAAAAAAGAGGTTTTTTGAAAGAACTTGATACAGTAGACTGTTTGGTAATATAAAAATAAAAAGTACTTTTAATGTTGACTATATTTTATTTTGTAATAAAAATTATTTATGCATATAAATATTATTTAAAGTATATTAAACAATATACAAAGCACAATATATTAATTATTATATAATTTTAAACCATATGAAACATAAATGAAAATATATCTAATCAAATCTTTTATATGGATTATAACATAAGTAAAACTAATATAAAAATAAATATTAAAAAGTCAAATAATATTATATAAATCTCAAAATAAACGTGAAGATGAGTTTGTGGGTACTGTGGAAATTTTGTTTAAAATATAAGGGCAAAAGAGACTAAAAAATAGATTCATTAATTGAAAATGAGTTTGTGGGTATTGTGAAAATTATGTTTAAAACATAAGAGCAAAAGGGACTAAAAAATAGGCTTATTAATTGATCGGAGAAATATACCAAAAAAAATCATTTGAGAGGCTTTTTTGAGAAACTCCAAATTTGAGCTTCTTAAAAATCTATATTTTAGCTAAAAAAACTATATTTATTAAAGAAGTGCTTTTTTATTTTATAATCAAACACTTATTTTTCTTAGAAAAAGTTTTTGTAGTGAAAAAAAATACTTATTGGTCTTCCAAAAGTTCATTTAAATAGACGCTTAATATAGTTTTAAATAAATATTTAATTATAATACATTAAATATTATAATTAAATGTAATTATATCTGTGAAAATATAAAAGATGTCTTAATTTTATAAATGTAGATTAATTATCATTTTTTGGTTTTTTTTATAAACGTTAATTTATTAGTATTTTCCATCCTCGTCATATGTGAAAATAATATACAGAAGTAGACGGGATGAGTATTAATTAGTTAGACGTGTACGGATGTAGTTATACTTAAATATAATTGGATGGGATGAGTATTTTTCAGTCAAAACTAAAAGGCGTGGAAGGCTGTAGTTTTACCAAAATATAATTGGACGGGATGAGTATTTTTCAGTCTAAAGTAAAAGACGTGGAAGGATGTAGTTTTACCAAAATATAATTGGATGGGAATATGAGTCTTAATTAATACCATAAGCTAACAGCGACATTTAATCACTACCTATAGTCATTGACTTCCCTGTTATTTCAATAATTGTTACGTCTTGCACGTGGCAGATTTCAATCCAATTAAACATGGCTTTGAATTCTAAGGGAGAGTTATCAATCCAATTTATGGTCAAACTTGAAGTAATCGATCAAGTTGTTCTGACTATAAATTTATATATTTAAATTATAAAAATAATATTTTTATAAAAATGTAAAAGAAAAGCTGCGTATATTATAATCCTCGTTAGATCTTTGCAAAGCGAGAAGTATTGTACATTGATTATATTAACTTTTAGTTATCAAGCGTTTGTATAATACGTTATAAAGTTGAAGGTTTTGAAATTGAAAGCATGACTCTATGATATCCATCGAATGTAATAAAATTAAGGGGGCATTTGGTTTGAGCACGGGGTTGGCTATAGATATGGGTATAATAATAGAAGGGAATGAGAATGGGTATGAAAAATAAAAAAATGATGTTTGGTTTATAACTTGAATTTCTGTATTAATACTAATAATGTTGTTTGGTTTGTTGCATTAATGGGAATGAAAGATAATATAATACCATTTTTATCCTCAATAAAAATGAAAATAATT
>JANIJH010000001.1:3358331-3377600 GCA_024520975.1 Erythroxylum areolatum
TAACACATATGCAATGTAACAACCTAGCATGTCCCAATTTACCATTATAACCTTCCCATCAGTGACGGGATGTTACATGAATTTTGTAAAGAAATTCAAGAAATCTAGAAAGATTAATATTTTCAAAAAGATTACATAATTTAACCCCTCAGTTCAACCCCCTTCTTGTGTATTTTACATATTACACTTTATTTCTATATTAACAAGTGATTTACTTCATATACTACCCTTTTTTTGCTACACTTACCATCCAGTCACCGATTGTAATTCTGTTAGTCATCGTCTCACTAAAATTAGTGAAAGCAAGCAAAGAAAAGATTCTCAATTTCATCCTTCTTTTTTCTTTGGCCTAAGTTAACTTGTCTTTTGTTAAGCCTGCAAAATTTTTATGTG
The DNA here is from genome assembly GCA_024520975.1 of Erythroxylum areolatum. Lineage (NCBI taxonomy): Eukaryota > Viridiplantae > Streptophyta > Magnoliopsida > Malpighiales > Erythroxylaceae > Erythroxylum > Erythroxylum areolatum. Next base: position 3,358,725 of record JANIJH010000001.1, read on the forward strand.
TCAAAATTTTTTGCAATAATAGCACTATTGTTGACTTTTATTTTCATGTGTAGTCTACTCATGTTAATATTTGTCAGTGCATCTAAATTACTAGTTGTACCCGTTAGAACGACCCCATTCATGCATCCTCTTCGCCCACGTGATAATGTCCACCATGCCACTTGTTGAAGTTGTTTCTATTAATTCACCATTCCCTTTTTTATTTTCTAATACCTACAATTTACTATGGAAAGCATTTTCAACATGTCCTGTCTGTATGCGGCTTGTCAACAATTAATGTTCTTAAGTCTTTTCACTCTTTAATTGTGGTCATAATATATTGTAACACGTAATGTGACCTTAGTTATGTATCCCAGATCGAACATGAAATCACAATAAACAAAAAAATGTAAAAAATACCTGATTTCGGTTCCATAACTTCAAAGAAACTTTCCAAAGTCAAAACGAGCGTGAATCCATTGTCGCCTTCACGGGAACAACTTACCAGGATATGATAAAGTCTTTCTACTGTTTTCTCAAAGTGTAAGCTCTCTTAACGAGTCTGAGAATCCTTATGCTTACGAATGATAAGAGGAACTGCAAGGGACCTTAACCTTTATATATAGTATTCATATTGGGTTTCTCCATCACAAGCCTAATATGGGTCCAGTTCATACTGATCGGGATTTATTTTCCTCTTGAACTTTGATCCATTGACTTAGATCATTTATTGGGTCACTTTATTATCTTTATCCGGATCAAATTATGTAACTTAACCAATAAGTTATTGAAAAACCAAAAAATGCAATTAAATATTGTTCAACTTTATGGGAAACGTCAAAATTATCCAACATTCTCCCCCTTGGACAATACTTAATTGCGGTATTGATTCAAGTTTAAAACAATTTTAAAACTTGGTTAAGTTATGCTATTGTAATAGTCGACTAGATTTAAAAACAAAACATTTGATCCAAAGATAATGAAAGTCCATTATTCCATCCTGCAAGGCTTTCAATACCCAAAAATATCAAATACATGTGTCATATGCGACACAGGTCTAATATAATCACGCATATCTAATACCTTACTAACATGATGGGAAAATGAAGTTTGGCAAATTATAATGATACATGTATGATCTAATATGTATCATCTTTGTTTGTAGGTCTTGATTTCTTCAACTTTATGCTAAATTATATTAGAGAAATCTTGTTCTCTCTTGCTGAATGCTAAACAATATTAGAGAAAACTTGTTTTCTCTCACCGAATGCTAAATAGCATCAGAGAAAACCTTTGTTTTCTCTAACTGAATGCTAAATTGCATTAGAGAACCTTTATGTGATTAAAAACTAATATCCACCTTGTCATGTCAAAATTTATAGATATTCGTATTCAATTGTATGTGTTCCAATGACAATAGGCCTAAGGTCAATCTATATATATTCTCAATGACCTTTAAAATGCTTAAGATTGACACAGATCTTAAGACTTTCATACATATTATGACAATGTATGATATCACGTATTACTGAGGATAAATAATGATCATCTTTATTAATAAATCTCCATACTGTCATAATACATCAAATATATAAATGCACAAATATACATGGAGCAAACATAACGATCCCTAACTAGCAGTGTCTAAAGACTTCAAAACACCTATACTGTATAACTTTCTTTCAAAAACAAGTGGGCGAAGTCCTTTAGTTAAAGAATTAGTTAACATTTCATCAGTCCTTAAATGCTCCATATCTTAATGTTACCTTTTCGTATCAACTCCTTTATGGTTAAATAATTGACCTCCAAATGCTAAGACCCTTTGATATTCTTTGTTATTATTAAACGACTCAACATCAAGATTATCGCAATACAACTTAATGGGTTTAGCCACTAAATCAACCACAGACAACTCAGAAATCAAGTTTCTGAGCTAAATCGTCTATGAAACAACCCTATAGCATGTACTCTGCATGCATGGTCGAGGAAATCACCCGTGTCTACTTGACACTCTTCCACGACATTGTACTATCTACAAATATAAAAATGTAACCTTAAGTGGACTTTCGATCATTCGGACACATAGCTTAAATTTGAATATGAATGCCCTACGAGGTTTAAACTGTTGACTTTTTTATATGTCAACATATAATCTTTGATTCCCTTCAAGTATCTCAACACTCGCTTGGCTGCTTTCCAATGGTCTATCCCTGGGTTAACCAGACGTTGACCAAACAGTCTAACAGCAAATGCAATGTTCCGCCTAATACTTACTTGAGTATACTTCAAGCTATCAATCATACCAATTTGAGGAACCTTCCTCATAGTCTTTTTCTTTACGTTATTCTTTGGACATTGTGCCAAAGACAATCCCTTAATATGAGAGATAGGTGTTATGGTAGGTTTATAGTCAACAATATAAAGCCCTTATAACACTCACTCAATGTATGCACTCTGTGAGAGGTCTGATGAGTGTTGAGATTTGTCCAGGTAAATCTACATACCTAAGACAAAAGATGCTTCACTAAAGTCCTTCATATTGAAATGCTTGGCCAAATGTTGCTTAATCTTATGCAATATGGTCAAGTTATTCAATGTGAACAATATATCATCCACATACAATAATAGGAAGATAATTTTGCTCTCCTGATCTTGTGAAGCCAAAAGAGGTCAAACCTCATCAAATATAAGGTATCACTTTTGGGAGGTTTGATATAATCCATATATTGATATGCTTAACATACAAACCATGTCAATTCCATCTGGATCTTGAAATCTTTCAGGTTGTACCACATATAGACCTCTTCTTAAGGGTCTTTATTCAGGAGAGCAGTTTCAATAGCCATATGATGTAACTCTATATCATCATGAGCTACAATTGTCATAATCAGTCAAAATGTATCCTACGAGAACACAAGAGAAAAGGTAACATTAAAGTCAACCTTTCTCCCTGAGTGAACCATCAGGCAACTGAGTAAGCCCATAAACCACTAAACTTTATCCCAAAATCCTTTAGGTCTTAAAACGTATTTACAACTGATGGGTTTGCAGTTTCACTACAAATCAACTAGCTCCCAGACCTTACTATGCTTCATGGCTTGCATCTCATCAGTCATTGCATCCGACCACAAATCTGCATTGGGTCCAAACAGCTTTTGTAAAAGTAACTAGATTCATAACATGTCTAATGTCATAGTCTTGTTTAACTAATAGACTATGTAATTAGATGAGATAGTAGGTCGTCTCACTCTAACGGATCTACACAATTACATTAGATCTTATACCACCAGGAACCTCTATATGTACATGTATGAGTTCTTGCTCCTGTATAGGCATGATACAAAGACCTAGATCCACTGGATCTAACTGTATAAGTAACGGGTACATAATAACTGTAGTATCCACCCCTCCATCATCCTAAGGGTCAATGGGCCCACCATCATTATAAACATCATGTCCCAAAAACTTAGTTGTTTATGATTCCACTTTTCCAATCCCTCTTCCTTCTACAGTAAAACTTGTAGCCTTTAGAGTGGTCAAGATATCTGACTAAATAGCAATGAGCGGAACAAACATGCAATTTGTCTTTATAAGGATTATACTACCATAGCAAGGCAGCCCCATAAATGAATGTGTAAGGTTAGATTTCCACCTTTCTAGATAATCAGTTAGATTAGTCATGTTTTGCATTGACTTCTTCATGTCCTTTAGGATGTTGTTATTCCTTTCGACAACACACCATTTTGCTCAAAACTGTCCAGCATAACGAATCAAGTCATTATTCTAATCGATTTCATATATCTGGAAAATAAACCTTTTCAAGTCCTGAAACACCATGTTTTTCATGATATTCTCCTCCACGATTAGATCTGACTATCTTAATAAATTTTTCTAATTGGTTCTTAACCTTCAATCTTTAAACAAGAACATATAACTTTAATGGGAATAATCATCAACAAATGTAAGAATGCATTTGGAATTGCATAATGCAACTGTATAAGGTCTTTTGATATTCGTATGCATCAGATCCAATAAGTCGAAAACACGAGTTGACCTCTTTATTGTTATTTCAATCAACTTACCCCTGCAACAGTCAACACATGTTTTCAGATCATCATAATCCATAATTGAGAGAAAGTTTTCTTTAATCAATCTCTGAACCCTAGCTCTAGCAATGTGGCTTAACCTTTATGCCATAACATATATGACTTATCGTTTATTAGGGTCGTCTTTCTTGACTTGTTTGGCAAGATAAGAAGAAACATATATCTAATTTGGGGTAAGACATATTATATACAAACCATATGACAAGAAAGTTGTACTATTATGTTTTACATTAAACAACAACTGCACACAAAAAGCATTAAATACAAAACATTTACCTTTTTGTCCAAAATTGATATAAAAATCACATATAAAATGTGTCGTGTAAAAACCAAATTGAACCTTCTAGCAATGTTCAATACATACATCTCCTATAGATATTACATTAGCTTCTTCATTGCTATTAACCATTAGTTTCTCCCTCCCTTTATTTGGCTCTATCTTGGATATGAACTCCCTGTATTGTGGAAGCATCTTGATCAGATGCTCCACTATCTAGTCACCAAGAACTTAATACGACTATGGCAAAATTATATTCATAAATTGATAAGCTAAGGGGTTAGTTAGTGGTCTCAATCTTTCTTTCTAGGCCCCATACTGCTGGCTTCTTTATGTCCGGAGGACCTTTACTAGCATTGGATTGACCAGCATCTGCATGTAGAGAAGATTTAGTCTTTCTACCTTTGAACTTGGCGAGCTTCATCTTTGCCTTCTATTTAATTGCTTCGAGAGTTGTAGGAGTAGCAAGCTTGAGTTTCTCCTTCTCAACAACACAATGGGCAATCAAAGCATTGAAGTCTTATTCAAATGTAGGATAACAGCGATACTCAAAGCCATTAAATAGTATCTGTACCGAGAATCTGTTTACACATATTATGAAACACTTATGGGCTGAATACATAATATATGCAACTAGAGCTCCATATAAAGTGATCATAGTAAAAACCATCAACTCTTATGACACCAACACATATGGGTGAATAAATCATTCAAGCAATGGATTTCCTCTATCTAATACCTTTATGCACATCTCAAAATCTCACTTAAGGCCAACACTTGTGGGCAGAATAACTAAACATGATATTAGAGACATCCCCTAACGTGCATGTAGAACAATTCAAAATTCTGACTCGAAAAGGCAATATGGTGACTACATCCTCATCAGCACTCAAATAATTTACAAACACAAGGGACACATCTTTACGTTATCCTCACATTCTCTATGGGCATATGATATGTGATAATGTAACATTAATAAATGCAAAACCTAAATGCACAGTCTCATTGTCACACACTAATGCTGAAAACATTCTTTAAAAACTTTATTTGAGACTTTCGTAGAGAAAAAATTTCATTGGAGCAATTATCGTCTGTCATCAGACACTGGACCGACCATCCGAGACACGAGAACCTCATATATCTTGTTTATGACAAGTTCGTTGCATGAAAATTTACTCAAAAATGGCTTTAGAATGTCTTAATTCCTTTTTTGAATGACTATCATGTAATCCTGAAAACTGAACATGAGACCCGAGACACAAAAACTTGAAGTATCTCTTTCAGGTGATGTCCAAAGCATGAAAATTAACTCGAAATTGGCTTCAGAACACCTTAATTCCTTTTCTGGAGTTAAACTTTAATTAATGTAATAAATCCAGAAAAATGGAAAAACTCACTTTATGAATTTCCTGGACCCAAAATCTGACCTAAGCCACACTGAGCACCCTTACAGGAAATCTGAAATTTTGGATTTTTTTGTTACTGTAGCAGCATTGCATCAGAACAATATCTGCTGACGTCGACATTCACTGTAGCGTCGATGTTAGTATGAAATCAGTCGCTGGTGTTAGCTATGTGTGGAGGATGTGTACACGCGCCACAGAACGATGCGCCCACAACAAATATGGTGCGTGTGTTGTATGTGCCAAACGCGCGGCCACACTTGCTTGTCGCCTATCACGTGCACACATGACTCGCCCCTCATCCATACACATATAGACTGTTGCTACACGCACCAAACATACCTATAGCATTCAATGTTGCACAGTCTTATTATTATCAACTTATAGTGGATGATATTATCTCTTATGGTCCAAGATATAAAGCTCCTTCAATTGATGACTATAGTTGTAAACTTCTGAGTAGCTCTACTTTTGAAATAAAAAGCTATTTGGATGAAAGAAAATGACTTAGGCTGCTTATAGGTGTTCAATCATGTGTGATGGTTGGATAAATAGAAAACAAGATCTTGTTATTAATTTTTTAGTTTATTTTGCAAAAATGATAATATTTTTGAAGTCTATTGATGTACATGGCCTTGTTAGAAATGATAATATTATGTTTCAAATATTTGATAAAGTTGTGAATGAAATTAGGCTAGAAATATTGTTAAGTTCATTACTAATAATGATTTTACTTCCAAAGAAGATGGAAAAAGATTGCAAAATAGGTAATTCTTTTTATTACACTCTTTGTGTTGCATATTACATTGAGTTGATGTTGGAAAATATGTGAGATGCTAGATATTTTCATATTATTGATGAGATTGTATAGAAAAAAAAGTTGATCAAGTTTATCTACAATTGTGCATGGGTCATGAATTAAATGATAAAGGATTTCATCAATAATAAGAATTTGTGTCATCCTGTTATTACAAGATTTACAAATAATTTTTTATTACGTTATTGTTTTATTGTAATGAAGAAGGAGCTTAGGCAAAGGTTTACAAGTTATAAGTAAGTTTCATCTTAACGTGCTAAGTATAGTGCTAGATAGGAGGTTTATAGAATTATACTTTAAAATCATAAATTTTGGTTCCAATTTTAATTTGTCATCTAAGTTTGTGGGGTCTTTAGTGAGGATACTTCGTCTAACTGATATTGATAAGAAGGTAATAATAGGTTATTTTTATAATGTCACAGAGAGAACATAGGAAATAATCAATGTCAGTTGAAAAATAGGTCTTTTTAGTATATACCTTATCTTGCAATCATCAACGAGAGATGAGAAAGGTAACTTTAATCTTTGTTGTTTGCAGCTAGGGTATTTTTGAATCCTAGTGTCTTTTACAAAGAAAGCTAAAGTTAATAAGAAAATGTTATTAATTATTACAACAATTGTTGCTTATAAGATAATAAAAGATTTTCTAAGTTTACAAATGAAGATTTATAAGGATGCTTATAGTGGTTTTGGGATGTCTATTGCTATTTGTCAAGAGACAAACTTAATCCAGGTATATATTTTCACCTTTGCTACTTGTTGAAAATTAACCATTACTTTATTTTGTTTATAATGTTACTTTTCTTATCTTAAACTTGCTTGGTGGGACCAATTTGGAAGTGATGTTTTAGAATTGTAAAGGTTTGCAATTCAAACTTTGAGTCAATGTACGAGTGTAAAAGGGTGTGAAAAATTGAAGCACATTTGAATTCATCCATTCTAAGAAAAGAAATAACTTGAAACATAAAAAATTGAACGAACTGATCTCTGTCTGATACAATTTAAAGCTTCAAGAAAGGTATGTATTTATCATTATTAAGTTGAATATAATTTATTGTAATTTCTTAATTATTTTATTTTATTTGTTTATTAAGATTCTTAATAAAACAAGTAGTTATATGGATTCAATTTGTCTTGACTATATCGATTTTTTAGCAGATTAGGTTTCTGAGAAACCAAGGTTGATAGATGAGAGTGACTTGGAAGATAATCTTTAATGAGAAAGCACTAACATGTCATTTGGTATATTGAATTTGAATAATGATGACGATGAATGTCCTCTTAATAATGAGAAATTTATACCAAATGAGAGTTGAGGTCAATACGATTTGAGCGAATATTCGATTGATTGAAGTTCTAGGTTTTCATTTCTTCTCTTTTTTTATTTCACTTATATTTAATATATATGTTAAATTTTATATGTGCTATATAAATATAACTATAAATGTTTTGTTTTAGGTTTCACTTTCAATTAGTTATTTCCTCGACATGAACTCTTGTTGTAATACTTAGAGAGTTAAAAAGCTTCATTATTCTTTTTTATTTGATATTTCGATGTAATTATTATTTATTATATGATAAAATTGTAACATTTTAAGTACTTTGTATTATCCTCATTTTTATATTAGTATGATGATTAAATATCTTTTTGGTATTAATTGTAGTTATTATTTATATGTAAAATATGTGAAAAGTGATATTAATATAAATAAATTTATTGTTGTTATTTTAAATTTCTATTGTTATAAATTTTGGAGAAATTTTTGATGTAAAATTATAAATTATATAGTACAATATATTGAGAGACTATTTTGTAATTCTAAAAAAATTATGGATTATTTATAATTTTTAAAATTATCTTAAATGGTACACGATATTGATTGATACCGATACAGTATTGTATCATAGTCAAATTTGATATTGGTATTGGTACAGTATTCATAATATTGTTTCAGGTTGTTCAGGCTCGATCGGTTGCCTAAGGCCTAGTCATGCAAAAGTTGTCAAGCCACGCTTAGGCCTAGGTGATCCCAGTTCAACCCTGTCCGTTACCACTCCTACACACAACAATAATGAATATGGGAAATTACATAAACAAATTAGGTAGATTATGATATTGTGTTGAAATTTTATTCACCTAAATTCATAAATGTGGCCAATTAAATAAATTGCATAATGTATTCACAAGTGAAAAATATAATATATCATAAATTCGTTAACAATAAATTCGTGAACAATGAAAATGACCTAATTTCATGTCACCATCTCTACTTTTTTAAAAAAAATAGTAAGAAAAGTTTAATTGATTTGAAATTTTACTTTTGTTTTCTTTATACCCGACTCCTTTTTATTACTCTACCCTCTCCAACTTTTGATTATCTTTTCTTTCTCTTTTCATGTTCGCATTTTGATTTCTAATTATTTTATCTTTCTACCCTCTTCCTAACTTAATTTTTTAAAAACATATATATAAATTGTTAGAAAATTTTATTAAAATGTGAAAGAATAATATATTTTAAAATTAAAAAATATATATATTATACCAAAAAATTCTTATTATATTCATAATGGAGTTGAAACTTAATGTTTTCTCAAAAGCTTTATAATCTCTCATACCCTAACATTCCTAATTGTTTGACATTACATGCAACTATTTATATTTGTCACTTTGGTTCCATGCCTTCTGTTTTGTCCATTGAAATTGTAACACCAAGTTGGCTGGTTTAAGTGAATGCAGGAACCTCACCATATTGGAGCATACATTTCCTTGTTGACTTGAACAGTTCTCAAAAGAAAAGATGTTTTGGTTTGCACTCCTTGCCTTGATAAATATCTCTCTATCTGTACCTAGTATTGGCAACTAAGAGACCTTTACAAGTTGCTATGCTCTTTAGATCGGCAGGTTTCCCTCTATAATCCGTCTCTTTATAGTTTGACTAAGCGACTTTCGTAACTCTAACGTACTTTCTTTCTTACTTTAGGATAGGCAGGCACTGGACACTTAACGGATGCAACACAATGTAAGTAACCTGAATAGCATCTAGCTATCTACTTCAAGTTGGCCTTTTCCTAATAGCGTAGTGTACTCTGTCTGATCCTATCGAGCGAGATAGATGTTGTATGCCTACGCCACTTAATCATCAAAATTAAATATGTTTTTCCAAGGCAAATCCACCACGGGCACTCTGATATTTTGTTCGGAAACTTTTGATCTACTTCATGGGCATAAGTGTCTGTAGCCAGGTTCATTGAATACGATATTTTTGCTTCTGATGATCTTTTGGTTTTCACGGACGTGCAAGTGATAATATCAAGGAAAGAGATTGAACGAAAGGAAAGGTCTCCAGACTCCAGTCGTCGTGGTTTGGAGGAACTGTCTTTACTCTTTACTTCCTCTACCACCTTTATGCCGTAGTGATTTAACAATATAAAGATCTCCACTAGTCATGTCTCCACTTCTCTATATATCCTTTTTTACCATGGCCCAAAAGATGGACCTAACAAAAAAAATCCTGCATGTTTTCCTCAATTTCTCTTCAGTTGAAGATGGTTGTTCAGAACTTTTACATATCTCATGTTCCAAACAAGTCATTAAAGTTCCTTTTTATCTCAAGATTGAGAAAGGAAAAGTACATACCATCTAAATAACCATCCCACATAGCATTAAAATTGGTCAAGATATACCTACCTTCCACTATAAAAGAAAAGTTTAAAACAAAGAATTATATAGTTTTTTCCTGAAATGGAGGGATATGGTCGTAACTAAGCCCTTGCTTGCTTCTTTAGTCAGTCTCCGAGTAAACAACAGAAAGCATCCACCTGTCTCTTCGGCACAGGTTCAAGCTTTGTTATATACACCCATCAAAGCTATTCCTTGCCAGAGAAACTCTCCCTCTCTCTTCCTCACTCTCAATCATCCCTTTGGCACACGCAACAGTGTACATAAAAGTCCTCAACTTTCGACCTCTCTGCTCTTACAGCTCTCAAACCCATCAATCACCAATTGCTGTCTGTCCCTGTTTTTGTTTCCAAGGTCACAACTTCTCAAAGGCCATCCTTTTGCTCAGTATCTTTTAACTCGTGAGATACTCCCAATTTTTTCACATTGCTGTGATTTAAAGTGTGATGTTTAAGACACTTATACCTCCTGTCCTGCTTTTCCCCGTAAATTCTTAAGCCTGTTCTTGGAATTTAAGAGGTCCAAAACTACAGAATTTTCAACCTATTGCTGGTGGTGTTGTCGGTCCTAATATGACTGGTTTTCTTCAACATCCTGGTCTCTCTGGCGACCCTCTCTGGGTTTCCAACTCATCTACATCTCTTCACGGTAAATTTTGCCAACTTCGTCTTGCTTCCCTAGTCTTTTGAGCCGGTTTCTTCAATCAAGTTCTTATCCTTTTTTAACTTCAACTCATGGATTTTTAGTCAGTTGACAAATATACCATGGTCTCGCATAAAGTTTTTAGCTGTTTATGTTGTGTCTGTTTTCTTCTATTAATTATGTCCAGGACATTGGGATCCCAGTGCTTGAATACCATTTTCTACTTTCTTGTCTTTAATTGTACTTCAGTTACTTCAAGTAACAGCAGAGTTCTACAGGCTTTCGACTGTTATCTCACTTTCATCTTCTGTTGCTTGATAAAAGGAGGAGAACATTGTAAAAATTCTAAACAATGTGAGCCCTCCTCTATAGGGATCCTTCTTGCAGAAAAGCTATTAGTCTGAAACAGAACATTTACTGGAAGCATATTCATTGGTCATATATTAGAAAGTTTGCAATTTTCATTTTATTACATGTGGAAGCAAGTGAACTAACAATTGATACATGAAGTAATGCTGTTCTGGTCTTCTGATTTTTGGGTTCTTTTCTTCAGGTGCAAAGTCGATGGCTGATTTTGATAATTTTGGAGACCAAACAATCCTCGAACCTCTAGTTAAAGAAGAAACTGGGGTCGAAGATTTTGATGCTTACCTTAATCCCGCAAGCAAGAAAAGGCGGCTTTCGACCGGTCAAGTTCAGTTCCTTGAAAGGAATTTCGCAGTAGAGAACAAGCTTGAACCAGAAAGAAAGGTCCAACTTGCTAAAGAACTTGGTTTGCACCCTCGCCAAGTTGCAATATGGTTTCAAAACCGGCGAGCTCGTTTCAAGAACAAACAGTTGGAAAAGGACTACGACTCTCTTAAAGCTAGTTATGACAGGCTCAAATCTGATTATGATAATCTCCTTAAAGAGAACGAGGGCTTGAAAAGTGAGGTAGTCCACTGAACTGAACTGTTTAGGCTGCATTCAAGATTCATTGGCACACAATTTACTAATGGCTGGCAATTGTTTTCTCAATCAGATTTTTTCACAGAGACAGAAATTGGTTATCAAGGAGGAGGGCTTTGGGAAGCTTGAACTACTGAATCCCACCTATTCGGAACCTGAAGATTCAATCCCTATTATGGTGCCTGAAAAGAGTCTAAGTGAGCCTGTTGTCACATTTAAACAAGAAGATGCAAGTTCTACTAAAAGTGATGTTTTCGACTCTGATAGTCCACATTCATTCTTGGACCCTGCGGATTCATCTCAAGTATTTGAACCCGACCAGTCTGATTTCTCTCAAGATGAAGGAGATAACCTCAGCAAGTGCTTTCTGCCCCAACCATTCTTCACTAAACACTACCATGAAGCCCCTGCAACCTCCTGTAACTTTGAGTTCCCAGTTGAAGATCCGCCCTTCTGGACCTGGAATTTCTGAGCTATATATTAATTTACCATATGATTTGAAATATATGAGCTTCCACTTGCACCGTCATCAAGATCAAAGTTCTGAGCTGTAACTATGATTAAGTAAATGATAAATTCCAATAAACTATTCAATTTAGCTCTTTTCGTAAACATGTCATGGTAGTAAATTTTAGATGGTTGACATAAGCATGCTTGAGCTACGTAGTTAAATGGAACTAATAGACAGGAACTGAACAGCCAAAAATCGAGGTAGCGTGACAAATCAGAAGTTGAATGGGTAAGGTTGAAAAAGAGGGCTGACTAGTCAAAAATATTTTGGTAATAGATCATTTTGGCAATGACTTTCAGCACCAATGATGGCGTATTGAAGATGTTGAAGAATAATAGCGTTAATTTAGTAGAGAGGAGGTTGATTTGGTGATATGCTTTCATTGACATCTGTTGTACCTTACCCTCATTATTCATAAGATTAGCCGTTTGGTAGGACGTACATTTCATAGCCCTTATTTATATTCTTAATATGTGATCATACTTATCTACTTTCAAACTTCAAGTTGTCATGTCAGACAAGACTTTAATACCTGATCCTCCTCCATGATGGGGAGAACTTACTTTATTAGTTAAATGTAAGTCCTCGTGGGAAGGCAACTTATTGTTTACATTAGGAAAACGAGCATGACTTTCATTTTTTGCAACATACATGATTGTGTGACATTTACGCATTTCCTAAAAAGGGATTCTACATAAACTTCATAACAAAAAAACACCAACAACAACAGCTGGTTACAGGTATCCGGGAACTATTACATCAAAATTGGGAGGTTATTCTGCGACATGTCAAGCGTGAGAAGAACCAGTGCGTTGACAAGCTAATAGCTTGTGCCATTTTCTTAACTCTAGGCCTGCATATTCTTCGGGTGCTTTCGGTGGTCGTCCAAGGGATTCTTCATCAAGACGCGTGCGAAACTTTATACCCCATCATAGGTGATCACTTATTGTACTCTTTCTTTTGTAATCAAAACAAGAAAAAAAAAACACCAACAACAATCACTTAATAGTAAATGGCATTGCATTGGAGTATTAGTTCCTACATTCATTTGAGCTTATACAATAAACCGGCGGAAGAGAATCTCTTACCAAAGAAACTAATTTATTTGTCAAAGATCATAAAATCCAATTTCAAATTGGGTTCTTTAGACTTATCTTTTTTAGTGATTTTTTAATACTCTAAATAATTATTATTTCGTATATTTCCTATAAAAGATGCTTCTAAGTGCATTAAAAAAATGGAGGGAGAATATCCTTCCTAAATAAAAAATATATATAATCTTAATCCCCGTCTACGGTATAGTACAGAACAATTTGAATCAGCCAATCCCGTTTTGAGGCATTAAAGTTTCAAAGTCAACATCAACATCAACACTTGTTATTTATCATTTAGTCGCATTTACCACATGTTGTGGCAACATGAACCTATCAGGCATCAATGTTGAGAGATGGAGTACCCTGTTCGTGCACAGGTTCCCAGTTACAGACGTTGCGGTTTGGCTGGAGCACACCTCATTTTCCCTGACAAGTAGGCTGTACACTTGCACACAGTCCAAGTTGAACAACGACGATAAATGTTCAGAGAAAGTGAAATCTGTTCAACCCTCTTGCATGAATGACAAAGTTGAGGTGGACTGAACACCTTCATTTACCAGTGGCGGCCAATTTGCAAGGACTACTAGTATCCTACAGCTCTGGTAAATAGTTCCAAGACAAGGTTACACTGGAAGTCCCTGCCGACGAAGCCATCCACGTGTAAGCATCAGATATGCAGGAGGCGCACACCACGGAACTATCTTAGGGTGGGCCCCAATGAATGAGACCAAACGAGAGGACGTGGCAGAAGTTTAGTGGTGAGTGATAAAGCAGAGGGTTCAGGAGATGGTGGGTTCACATATGAAACATGTGTCACCATCAGGAATTCTGTTCTGACGGTATAGATAAGACTGAGATAGGGGTCAATGTACCGAAGCGGGCCCAGAAGGCTTACAGAGCTGTATAGATGGTGGTGACAGTACAGAAACAAGACTCCAACGGCTGATGTCACCCGAGTTTGGTTACTCTCTAGGGCCCCAAATTCCACGTGCGGACCATATCTCTCTGTCCACACAACAAAACGCAGACACGGTTGCACTCACAGGTACGCGTACCCTCTCCCTACGCGTTTTGTTTCTATTTTTATTTTTTATTTTTTATTTTTATTTTAAAATTTAATAAAAATTTGTGTTTATTTAAATTTTTAGCTTCTGTTTTTTTATTTCTTCCGATTTTTAAAAATTATATAAACCATAAAAATTGAATTTTGTTTCTTGTTTTTATTTTTTATAATGTGATTTGCTATCATTTAAATATAAATTTTTTTAATTTTTAATATAATTTATGAATAATTTAATTCAATATTATATTTATATATTAATAAATTAAAATTAATTATCAAAAAATTATAAATTATTTAATTTTTATAATTAAATTATATATAATTAAATTTAAAATATATAATTATTCAAATAAAAATTTTATTTAATAATTAAAATATATTTCAAATAAATATTAATTTTAAAATAAAATTTGAAATTATTTTTTATTAAAATAACACAATTTCATTAATAATTTGCTAATAGATATTATATAGGAGATTAAATAAATTTATTTAATTAAAAATAATTTATCTTTAAGTTTTATATAAAATTATTATCTATAATAAAAATATAACTACATTAGTATTAACAACCAAGCATGTTTTTGTTTTTATTCGAAAGAAAAATAAAAACAAAAACAAAAATAAAGAACTAAAAATGAAAACTAAAAATTAAACAAAAATAAAAAATAGAACCAAACGGTCCCTTACTTTTTTTCTACTCTCCAGTCTTCTCCATCTCTTTGAAAATTTCCCAAACTATGATATAAAATAGAAAAGGTGAAAAGGTAAAAGATACTCATTTTTGTTGTAATTTCATTTAAGTTGGTCGAGTGTAAAATTTTTAATGTAATAAAATTAAATAGAATTGAATGAAATGGAATAATTTATAATAGAGTGAAATGTAAATAAATATAATATTAGAAAATTGTTATGTGGGAGTGATGGAAAGGTTCATAATGTAATATAATGAAATGTTATTTAGAATAAGGGTTCATAATGTAATCTCGTGAAATGTTATTTATCATTTTACATCCTATCATAAACTCCCTAAATCAAAGATAACTTATTATTATTGTTTAAGATGGAATGAGATGTAATTTAAAACTCTGCTCTTCCATCCTATTGTATTTCATTATATCATAAACTCTCGTATTAAACTGTGGAATAAGATTTCATTTCATTAATAATCATCCAATCAAACATAGCCTTAAATTATTATTATTATTATTATTGTTGTTGTTGTTGTTGTTGTTGTTGTTGTTAATTATTTAATAATTAATTTGATTAATTTTTACTCTTAATAATAAAGCTCATATATTTTTCTGTTTATCATATTAATATTAAAAATGCAATAATTTTAATGTGTACTATTTTCTTCAAGTAACAATTAATATATTAACTTATTAATTTTTATAATATTTTATAAATTATTGATTTGTTTTATAAGACAATAAATTACATTTTTAATTAAAACTATAGTCATTATCTAAGAACATTATAATTAAGATGATTAAAATTTGATGTTCTATTGATTGATTAATTAATTTTTAATTTTAATCGACAAGTATTTAACAATTTCTCTTATTATGTCAATCAATATACTCAATGCAGTATTAACTAATTCTTTGTCATATTTCCTATTAGACTCAGTAATAATGATGATTCATTCACTAAAAATAAAATTTTCTTTTCATATGATTCCGCTGGGCTCATACCAAAATTAAGTAGATTTTACATATTGTTTATTAATTTACCATAACTATAACTATATAATACCTTATTTGTTTTAATTCTTGCATTTATCTGAGGTACCCATAAGAGGTGAAATTTTCTTTTCTACTTGTGCGAAAGCTTGAGACGTACTAAACAATTATTATTGTTAATAGATTATTTATAATTAATATTTACGTGATTTTATTTATTAATAGTGAAAATAATTAATCATGTGTAATTTAAAAAACAAATTAAATAAAAACTATTCATATAACTTATTATTGCATAATATTTCAAAATTCAATTAAAGGACTCAGTGAAAAATTTAATGAAAATGAGGTTTAGGAGAATTTTGAGTAATAATAAGAGATTCTACAAATTTTTAAGTAATAATAAGAGAACTCTTTTACCACTTATAATAAAAAAAAATACAACATAGTTATCTTTTAAATGTATATTAAATAAAAATTGAATATTAAGAGTAAATTAATATAATGAATCTCATTGATAAGACCTGAATAATGAGCCTAACGTCTAAGTCTATGAGAAATCCTAAGATTTAGAGATCAGATCTTCTGTTCTCGTTAACCAGTTCCAACTCTGTATCAGTTAATCTCATCCACACATTTATATAGAACTCATATAAACAGGTGGACAAAATTAACTAGCACAAGATTAGAACATCATTTTGGGAACAGAGGATTTTGTGTGGAGTTTCAAACCCAAGCATCTAACACTAAGGACGTTTTAAAATTCTTGGCTGACCAGTTGAATCACTACTAATCCTAAAACGCTACTAATTAACTTTCTCAAACGGGTGAAAATTATTAACTAGTAACATCTTATGGCTAGGGTTATTCCTAATGTTTTATAAGCTCTAAGAAAAGTACAAAGAAAGACTAATAAATCAGAAATATTTTAAAAGCATATAAAACGTTTATAAATTCAAATACTCAACAAAATGCTAAATGATCATAACATCAGTTAATAATATCTTGCAAATGTCAGCAATAATAAAATCACTAAAAATAGTAGCAGTAATAGCAAAATAGCAATAGCAACAATTGAACAAAAATATCATATTGCAAAACATCAAGAGAATTGCACTAATAAGTATATAGATGACCATGATTTATGAAAAAACAATTTCTCCATATATTTTTAAATGTAAAATCATTAATAATATTATCAAAATCAATATTGTCTAATATATCATTTTCGATACATAAAATAGCTAAATAATTCAACCTTTCTTATGATATTGATGACCTTAAGTAGGTTTTCAATAATTTTAACTTTGAAAATTTTCTCTCAACTAATGCTACAATCACAAAATGGTCAATAGATTTCGATAAACAATTGAAACATTTGGATAAAAATCTGCAACTTTAACAAATTTTAAAATTTGAACTGATAACATTAACTCATTTGACAAAGTCATTTGCAACACTTTTAATTTAAAAAAATCATCTAAATCTACATCCGACACATTATCATGAGAAAAAATTATTGTAAATGTAGGATCTCGGCCTCTAGGGTTTGGCGCCCACCCGCTTGCAGATCCGTTTTGGGCCTCGATCTCTAGGGCCTCACACCCTCACGGTTTTGTTTTTCCAAGACTTCCCAAGAGGTCACCCATCCTGATACTGCTCTGGTCGTAACACTTTTAACTTCGGAGTTCTGATGAGATCCGGTACGTTAGGGCATGAAAAACGCGTATGCAAGAGAGAGGTTTCCACATCCTTATAAGGCATGCTTCATTCTCCTCTCCAACCGATATGAGATATCCCTAAGTATCTACCTCTCCTCGAGAGGCCCAGCGTCCGCGCTGGCATATCGCTCGGGTCCTGACCCTGATACCAATTGTAGGACCTCGACCTCTCGGGCCTCGCATCCACAGGGCCTCGGCCTCTCGGGCCTCGCGCTCACCCGCTTACAGATAGTCCACTTTGAGCCTCGGCCTCTAGGACCTCGTGCCCTCACGGTTTTGTTTTTCCAGGACTTCCCAGAAGGTCACCCATCTTGGTACTGCTCTGGCCCTAGCACGTTTAACTTCAGAGTTCTGATGGGATCCGGTGCGTTAGAGCATGGAAAATGCATCTGCAAGGGAGAAGTTTCCACATCCT
Organism: Erythroxylum areolatum; assembly: GCA_024520975.1. NCBI lineage: Eukaryota > Viridiplantae > Streptophyta > Magnoliopsida > Malpighiales > Erythroxylaceae > Erythroxylum > Erythroxylum areolatum. The sequence goes on from JANIJH010000001.1 coordinate 3,377,065, forward strand.
TATAAAGCATACTCTGTTCTCCTCTCCAGCTGATATGGGATACCCCTAGGTATCATCATAATACTTTCTTCCAGAAGATGTCCCCCATTGTCTTAAGTTTCTAATGACATCAAAATCATTCAATTCGGTTCAGTTATTCGAATGATATACTTCAAACATTTTTAGACTACTCTTGTCCAAATTAGTATACTATGCACAACTTCTATCCGAAATTTAAACATCTTAGAAACTGAATTAGATTCTAATTTTTTCATACCATTTGTAGCTCCATTTCTCTAGTTCATCAAATCAGAAATCATCTCATTTGGAGCTCTACCGATCCAAAATCATCAAAATACTGAAGTACGTTCAGTGGAATAACACTAGTTCATAGTATTTAAAAACACACACACTGTACCCGTCTCACATTTTTCACTCAATCTCTCTCACTTCATTTCAAATGGCTATAATTTTTGGTGAAGATGTAGAGCAATGTCTTACGAGTCCAATGGTTCAAGAATCAAGTCATTTGAGTGTCTAGAGAAGAAGTTATGGCC
>JANIJH010000001.1:3386209-3406796 GCA_024520975.1 Erythroxylum areolatum
TGATGAACGTGGCGTCTCGCACGTCCTTCCTGCGATGAAGTGGGGGCTAGGGATTGCTCCAGCCTGTTCTAGAGCACGGTCACGTCGAGGGGTGGAATTGATGGTGTCTCAGTGACCGTTAGAGATGGGTCGGCGATGAGCGGGGCTGAATCTGACAAAGCAGCGTATCGCGAACCATGCATGCCGGCGAGGGTGGAGCGTGTGGATCGATCGGAGTGATGGCCCGAGGGCACGGTGGGAGGTCTCCTGGTGCGGCGCTGAACTTGCATCCAATCGCCATAGACGGTCGGAGGTTGGGTGGTGCTCGAAGAGGCGCCAACGTCACCATGGATGGTTGTGGAAGGGTCGGAGTGCGGCTCATCCGTGTTTGGGACTTCGGTGGGATTCACTATCGGGCGTTGGGGGCAATTCTCGGTGGCATGACCAACCATTCCACAACCGAGGCAAATTTGTGGGAGACTCTCGTAAGCCATTTTGATGGCTTCACCGTCCAACTCCACCACTAAACGAAGGGGGGAGCTCAAATCGACGTCCACCGCCACCCTAGCAAATCGTCCCCGGTAAGTCTGCTGTGTGTGGCTATCTATTTTCACTGTTCTGCCTACCAGGTTTCCAAGCACGGTGAGGATCGAAGGGTGATAACGAGCCACTGACAATTCGGGAAATCGCACCCATGCCACGACATGGGTGATTTTGCCGATGGAGGGATGAAATTCTGGGTACCATGGTTGGACTGACAAGATGAAGCCTGAGATGATCCATGCACCCTGAGTAAGTGTCTTGATGTAGTCAGCCTCTTCCCGAAAATTGACAAGGTAGAAGTCGTGATCCAGATCAACAATCTTCATAGGTCCAGAAGGTCGCCAGAGGGTAAGCAACTTAGATTTAAGCATCGTAAAGCTGATTCGTCGGCCTAACAATTTGATAATGATCGCGATATTCCAAGCCTTGTCCAATTGACTTTTGAATGTGGTGGATAGTTCGATGCCCAGTCCGTAGGTGCCTTGGACAATGGAGATATCACCTTCAGATGTTTCAATGGGATCCTCCTCTGGCCAATCTAAGTGCTGACTTCCCAGTCCAGAATCATTCAATCCGGTTACCACTGCTCTGTAGCTAGGGGGTGTGTGTGTGATAGCTGGGGCTGTAAGGGGAGGGGGAGGATCTTCTTCTCGCTCTCTAGTGTGGAATTTTTTGTGGTAGGACCATCGGAGGCCGTCGGGGGAGGGCCCTGATGGGAGCTTATGGAGCAATACTTTGTGCGCAGAGATACTGTGCACTGAGGTAGTTACTGTTCACTGAGATAGTTGCTGGGTACTGAGGAGTGCACTTCTTTCATAAGTTATTAAGCTAGATCTTTGAGCACGTTATTTTAAAGGTAAAGGGGTCAAATCAGACGTACACTTTTTCAATAAAATTCCATTTAAATCCTTTAGTTTCAACTTGTTTAAAAAGAACCCTAAGATTCATATAACGTTAAAAAATAATCCTATCATTTTGAAAACATTCAATAAAAACCCTAATTTAATATTTACGTCAACATTTCATTACAAAAAGATATGTTTGACATATTACATTATTTTTTATGCGAGCACTATTCCACATGTACATCCTACGTGACAAGAGAACTAAAATCCTAATTTTTCTCCATGCCTAATTCTAGACGACAACGTTTGTTTTAATGTGAAATATCGTCTTTTGGGATTAAACCTGTTAAGATATATTATATATATCTTTTATTTAGTTTTGACATCTTAATTGAACATATAAAATCTTAATTGAATATATAAAACATAAGTGGTTGTCACATTTATGTTTGTGGAGGAATTCTAAACTATAACAAAGTCCATTATCACACTGCTAATTGAAGTGTTTTTCTGCCGGATATGTTGGTAATTAGATGGTGTTAATGCTAGATTGTGGGATATTGTGGACAGAAGAAAACAGAAGAAAATGGTTGTTGCATTTTTGTAATTGGGACGTTGTTGTTGCATGGTTGAAGTGGACTCTTCTTGCTTAAGTGTGTATGTGTCATGCAAGTCTCCTATCAATAGCTGAAGTGAATCTCTTTTGCGAGTTGAATAAGCTACAGTTGTATGTGTTAGTTATTCATTGAAGAAACACTGCAGCATGGTGCATGTCTTGTAAGAAAGCTGAATAACTTGTGTTGAGTGAAACATGCTACGATGAAGAGAGTGTTATCTATGGTGAAGAGAGTGTTAGCTACGGTATACTGGGTCAGTGTGTTATTTTTCCAGACTTCATCATCAGGGGTTGTGAGATGTTCTTTGTGAGATAAAACACCGTGGGTTATCATGAGTTATTTTTATTAATTCTTGTTTAAGTGAAAGTAGTTAGAAAAATCCTTTGACGAAGTTAACACTAATTGGTCATGTTATTAAATATGAAAATCTTTCACGGGAAATGAGGTTGAGAGATAGTTACAAGGATTAAGCGGTGTTACTTCAATGTGATCTTGTGTAAATCTATTACAACTTTCTTAAAATTATTAATCTAGGTGAGGGCCTGCTGATGTAGGCAAAGTGTACCAAACTGTATTACCAATTTCCTAGTGTTCTTATTATTTCGTTTTGATTGTTTTTATTTTTCATTTGTGTTAGAGATGTCTACGAAATATTGGAAAGTTTACAAAAAAATTATCACGTTCGATTTTTCAATTGGTATCAAAGCAAGGTCACCAATTCAGAAATTGGTAACAAGTTGGTGCAGATCTTAGTTTCCTGAACATAACTACAATAAAGGGTGCATCAATCACCAAACCACCACTATTGGATGGATCTAATTATCCTACATGGAAATCACGGATGAAAGTCTTCATCCAAGCTCAAGGCACAAAAGCCTAGCATTCGATAGTACATAGGTGGACGCATCCGATGATCACTGATAATAAAGGAAATGTAGTTCAAAAAGATCCATATGAATGGACAAGAGCCAAAGAAGAAAGTGCACTTGGAAATTCAGAAGCAATGCATGCAATATTCAGTGCTGTTGATGAGAGACGCTTCTCTATGATATCAGCTTGTGAATCGACTAAAGAAGTGTGGGATGCTTTGCAAAGTATTCATAAAGGGTTCAAATCTGTGATAACATCGAAACTACAGACGTTAGCTGTGAGGTTTAAAGAACTGAGGATGGATGAAAATAAGACTATTGGAGACTTTCATGAAAAATTGCAAGATATAGTGAATCAGACACATCAATTGGGGAAAAAAATTCCAATCTCAAACTAGTTAAGAAAACGTTGAGATCACTACCTCTGAGATTTATTCTGAAAATTGGAGAAATAGAGGAGGCTCACGATATTGATAATCTGTCATTGGAAAAAGTCATTAGAATTCTTACAAATTTCGAAATGAATCTTTTAAGAGGTATACAAGAAAGAAGCAAAGGATTGGCACTACAGGTGAAAACAGGAAAAAGTGTGAATGATACGGAATATGAATCGGATAAAAATGAAGACTTGGTACTATTCACTTAAAATTTTGGTAAATGGCTGAAAAAGATGAAAAAGGATAGACCCAACTTTAGACAATATGGTGGGAGTTTATCGAGTAACAATTTAAAACAACAAGTCAAGACACAAAAGAGTGAACGGAAGGTAAGGAGAATCTAATGTCATGAATGTTAAGGTTTCAGATACATTCAAGTCGAAAGTGTTAATACTTTGAAGAAGAGAAAAGGAAAATCCTTCACAAGCACCTGGAGTAAGAATGATTCCAAGAGTGAATATGGCGGCAAAGAAGAAATTGCTAATGGTGCTGCATTAGTTGCCCTATATAACAAAAGACCAGTTACTTGCTTAACAATAACTAAGAAGGAAGTAATTGAAGTCGAAAAAGGGAGCAATCAAAAAATTTCGAAAACAATTTAGGTCAAGACCTAATATCAGATTATGACAACGACAGAAGTGGCCTAGATGATAAAAAGGGGGTATTTACAAGGATTACAAAGCTATGTATGAAAAATAGGTGAAAATGTGTAGAAAGAATGAAAGATTGAAGGAAGAGAATCTCTACATGAAGAACACCATACAAGAGTTACAAAAGAAATTGATGTTGACGTTAAATGAGCTTGGTGAGGCTAAAATGAAATTGATAAGTACTGAAAAGGGATTGAGAATATTGAATGGAGGCACAAAAAACTAGATAAGTTGATAAAAATTGGTAAGGTTAAAAGGAATCTTGAAGGCATCGGCTATAAAGGTGAGTGCTCTAAAGTGAATGAAGAAAAAAAATGATATGCCTAGATCAGTCCAAGAGGTAGAAGCATAAAAAAAGAATCAAAGATTTGCACCCACTTGTCATTTTTGTGGAGTTATTAGGCATATAAGGACAAGATGTTATCAGTTACTGCATATGTTGTTTTAAAGAAGTCAAAGCCGAAAAATTATACGTCCTTCACAAAAATTTCAACTTTAGCTCTCAGTATCTAAATCTACTTAGGTAAGAAAGAGTGAATTGCAAGCTTTCATAATTCTTACATCAATGAAGGCAACTTTGCAACATGGTTGGTACTTTGATAGCAGATGCTCATATCACATGACAGGGGAAAAGAATTACTTAATTGATTATCATAATTGTATGGATGGTCATGTGACTTTCAGAGATTGGAAGAAGGCTTCTGTAATTGGTAGAGGAACATTATATGTGAATGGTTTACCTCTTCTCAAGAATGTGCTCCATGTCGATGGATTAAAAGCAAATTTGGTAAGTATAAGCCAACTTTGTGATGATGGTTTGTTAATAAAATGTACAAGTGCTGAATGTAGGGTACTAATTGAATAAGGAGAATGTATTATGAGCGGCAAGCGATTAGCCAACAATTGTTACATGTTGCAAGTCATGATTGCTTATAATTCGACCACTCACGAGAAGAATATCGATTTATGGCATCAAAGACTTGGGCACATGAATTTTGATCTCATTAGCAAATTGAAAAAATTGGAGGTTGTGAAGGGTCTAACCAAAATGAACAAAGAAGGAAAACCAATTTGCAGTGCATGCCAATTGGGAAAATAGTTAAGAGTGCCACATAAAAAGGTTAGGCATGTTACCTCATCTCGCATACTTGAATTAATTCACATGGATTTGGTTAGTCCAACATAACATGATAGCATTGGTGGAATGAGATATTTTCTAACTTGTGTTGATGATTATTTGAGATATACTTAGGTATCATTTTTGAAAGAAAAATCAGATCCTTTCAAGGCTTTTAAAAGCCTTATGAAAATTTTGACTATATTGAGAATTCGATCGGATCACGGAATCGAATTTGAGAATACAAACTTCAATGACTTTTGTGGTGAGTATGATATCATACAAGAATTTTTAGCACCCAAAACTCCACAACAAAATGTAATTGTTGAAAGGAACATAACATTTCAAGAAATGGCCAGATTTATGTTGAATGGAAGTAAATTGTCTATGTAATTTTAGACTGAAGTAGTTAATACAGCATGCTACATATGTAATAAAGTGTATCTCTGAAGCATCTTGAACAAGACATCCTATGAACTTTGGAAGGGAAAGAAACCAGATGTAAGTTACTTTCATATTTTTGGAAGTAAGTGTTATATTATTAGAGATCGAGAACAGCTTGAAAAATTTGAGAGCAAAAGAGATAAAGGAATTTTCATAGACTATTCAACTCACAGTAAAGCTTATCGAGTGTATAATCAAAGAATCAAGAAAGTGCTAGAGTCCATAAATGTTGTGATAGATGATGTATCTTTGATGAATGGTCAAGTGGCAGAAGAAAATCAACATAATCCACCCTCTGAAACAGCTCAAACAAGCAATGAGACAAGATTAAGAATTGTCCAGATCTGCAGTTAGTCACTGCTGAGGAAGTAACTGTACAAACTAAAGAACTTTTAGTTACTTCAAATGATGACTCAACCAAAACAATAGAAGAGGAAATTATTCCTTTAAATACTTAAAAACTCGAGAGAAGATGATTTGACCTAAGACACTCCATCTCGAATCTAAAGAAATCATCCAGCAGAAAATGTCATTGGAGATGTTAGCGAAAGAAGAAAAATAAGAGAAAGAAAAAGGGTTGATTATCGAGAACTTGAAGGCTAATTTTGTTATACATCTTCATTTGAGCCAGAGAACTTTAAAAAAGCTCTATAAGATTAGTTCTGGACAGTAGCTATGCAAGATGAATTGATTCAATTTGCACGGAATGATGTATGGGAGTTAGTGCCAGGACCATCAGATACTAATGTAATTGGAACAAAATGGGTCTTTCAGAATAAAACAGATGAATAGGATAATGTCACCAGAAATAAAGCAAGCTTAGTAGCTTAGAGATACTCTCAAGTGGAAGGAATAGACTTCAACGAAACTTTTGCACCGGCGGCATGACTTGAGTCTGTCAGACTATTATTAGGTATAGCATATGTGAAGGAGTTTAAGCTTTATCAGATGGATATAATGAGTGTTTTTTTAATGGGTTTATATAGGAAGAAGTTTATGTCAAGCAACCGAAAGGATTCATTGATTCAATCCCATGCAGATCACGTCTATAAGCTAAATAAATCTATTTAGGGTCTCAAACAAGTACCAAGGACTTGGTACGAAAGGCTCACACAGTATTTTATCAAGCAAGGATACAAATAAGATAGTGTAGACAAAACTGTGTTTATTAAAATGTTTAAATCTAATTTTGTGATGGCCCAGATCTATGTTGATGATATTGTGTTTGGTGCTACACACCTAAGGATGGTAGATGAATTTGTCAAGTTAATAACATCTGAATTTGAAATGAGTATGGTAGGTGAGTTGAATTTCTTTTTGGGTTTGCAAGTTAAAGAAGTGAAGAATGAAATTTTTATATCGCAAACCAAATATGCCAATAGCATAATAAAGAAGTTTGGTCTTGAGAATGCCAAACATGCAAGAACACCTATAAGTGTCTCAACGAAACTAAACAGAGATAAAAATGGTAAAAATGTTGATGACAATTTATATCGCAGTATGATTGGCAGTTTATTATACTTGACTGCAAGTAGGCCAAATATTTGTTACAGGATTGGTGTATGTGCTCACTATCAAGCCAACCCGAAAGAAACACATCTGACAACAGTCAATAGGATTATCAGGTATGTAAATGGAACATCCAATTTTGTGATATGATATATATAAGACTCAACATCTTATCTAGCTGGATACAGTGATATAGATTGGGTTGGAAACTTAGACGATCACAAAAGCACTTCCGGGGGTTGTTTCTTCTTAGGAAACAATTTGATCTCTTGGTATAGCAAGAAGCAGAACTCAATTTCACTTCGACTGTTAAGGCAGAATACCTAGCTGTAAGTAGTTGTTGTTCACAACTTCTTTGGATGAAACAAATGTTAGAAGATTATGGGATTGATCAGAATGTGTTGAGTATCTTATGCGATAACAAGAGTACCATAGACATCTCTAAAATTCCAGTTCAACATTCAAGAACGAAACATATTGATCTCAGGTATCACTTCATTTGAGAGCTTGTGGAAAGCAAAACACTCATTTTATCATATGTATCTACAGAAAAGAAGTTGACAGATATCTTTATAAAACCTCTTGATGCAATAAGGTCTGAACTTCTCAGAGGGGCTTTGGGACTCTGTGGCCTACATTATTGATGTATCTTATTTTTCAAAAAGAAAAATAAAAAGAAAAGAAAATATTATTATTCAAAAAAACGGGGCGTCTTTTATATGAGGGATTAAAAAATTCGTAAATGTTTTATACACCTCTCTACACATATCACCATTGCTTCTTCAATTCACAATCTCTGTCGTAGCTCCAAGCACGAAGACATCATCACCCCTTACTTTTGTTCCTTTAACTCATCATTCCATCACTACAGCTACTTTATGGTCCATCTTCGACTTTCTCAATCAAGACACATCCTACAGCTTCAACTGGAAAAATATATCCTTTCCATCTTAGGTAGGAGTAACCCCCGTAGTTAGAGAAACCGCAACAAAACTCCTAGGAGTGTCGAAAAGTTAAGGGGTAGGCAGATGGATCTTGGTGGTGGTCGGACGAGGTTCAAGGGACGATAAAGGAGAAAAAGAGAGCTTTTAAAGATCTTTTAACAAGTACAACAGAAGTGGAGTGGGAATCTAATAGTGTAAGGTATAGATTGGCAAAGCAGAAGGCAAAGAAGACTATTTTAGTGGCTAAAAGAAAAGCATACGAGACTATGTACAGGAAGTTGGATTCATTCAAGGGAGCACAAAAAGTTTTCAAGCTAGCACGAGATAGGGCACGTGAGACGGAGGATTTCAACCAAGTCTGCTATATACGTGACAAATCAGGTCAGGTACCTACAGAGGCACAAGCCATCAAAAAGAGATGACAGAGATACTTTTATAGCCAGTATAATGAAGACATAAGGGTCAACATAGAGTTAGGCGAACACTTCGTGTCGGGACATTTCCTTAATGGGTACTCATATGAAAGGATCACAAGGGGAGAAATTACAAAGGTTCTGAGGGGGATGGGAAGTAGAAGGGCCGTAGGGCCGAAAGAGATACCTATAGAGTGTGGAAGTGAATAGGAGCTGTTGGTATTGAGCGGTTAGTTTAGCTTCTTAATGTGATCCTCGAGCCAACCAATATGTCGGATGCATGGAGAATGAGTAGTTTAATCCCCGTATACAATGCCAAAGGGGACATCCAACAATGTCATGACTATAGAGGCATCAAATTACTAAGTCACACCATAAAGTTGTGGGAGAAGGTAATTGAAAAGAGAATCCGAATAGTTGCTTTTGTATCGGACAACCAATTTGGATTTATGCCTAGTAGGTCCATGACAGAAGCAATACATCTACCATGGAGACTAATGGAATGCTACAGGGAGCGTAAACGAGATTTTCTTATAGTTTTTATTGATTTGAAGAAGGCGTATGATAGGGTTCCTCGAGAACTCCTATAGAGGTTTTTGGAGGCAAATGGCATTCCTGTGGCTTATATCAGAGTAATTATGGATATGTATGAAGGAGCATTGACTAGATTAAGGACGATAAAAGGTGATACAGAAGCGTTTTCTATTAGTGTAGAACTATACCAAGGCTCGGCCCTAATCCCTTTTTTGTTCACATTAGTGCTAGATGAACTTACCAAATATATTCAAGAAGACATATCGTAGTGCATATTATTTGCTGACGATATTGTCCTGATGGATGAGACTAAAGAGGGAGTCAATTCCAAGTTAGAATGATGGAGAGAAACGTTAGAATCAAAATGTTTTAGGATGAGCAGGTCCAATATAAAGTATTTAGAATGTAACTTTTCGAAAAGCCAAATGGTACAAGAGAAGGTAGTAGCAATTGGCACTGACGTCATGCCACAAAAGTCAAGTTTTAAATACCTCGGGTCTATCATTCAAAGAGATAAAAATATCGATGCTGATATAGTACACCATATTAGATCCGGATGGGCTAAATAGCGAAATGCATCAAGTATTTTATGTGATAAAAAGATTTCTTTAAAACTCAAAGGGAAGTTTTATAAAATGGTTATTCGACCAACCATGTTGTATGAGGCAGAATGTTGACCTACCAAACATAAACATACAAGAGAGCTGCTGATAGCATAAATGCGTATGCTTAGGTGGATGTGTGAATTTACCAAAAGAGATAGGGTCCGGAATAGGGTGGTGAGGGACAGGCTACGGGTGGCTAGCATTGCCGATAAATTAAGGGAGACCAGGTTGAGGTGGTTTGAGCATATGCACAGAAAGCCCTTAGGTGCTCCAGTTCGGCATTATAAGAATATAACCATTACTGACTACAAGAGAAGAAAAGGGAAGCCTTACAAGAACTTGAAAGAAAATCAAGAAAGATATGTCAGAGTTGGCCATTACAGAAGTTGTGGTTAGTAACAGAAAAGTCTGGTGTGATTGAATAAGGCTAAATGATACCCTTTAAAGCTCCCCCATAGCAGTTGAGTAACTATTGAGGGGATGTTTATTCTACACTTGCACCACGTATTTACCACGCAGGGAGTCCAATCTAGATGCCTTTTTAGTTGGTGTTAGTTGTAAAGCTTAGACAAGTTTTGGGGCCTACAACTTGGTTTTTTAAGACAAGTTTGTAAGGGAAAGATCCCGCAAGACAGTCTAAAACTGTAAGATTGTCGTACCTTCAGGGCTTCTGAGCAAAGACCCCTAACTTATCTAGCAACATAAAGAGCCGGTCTTTGCAGTGTATCAAGCACTAACAGATCTAGACACTATCACGTATATTATTTTGCCTATATTAAATTGTTTATTTATTTATATATTGTTTTGATAATTTTATTTACAAAACTAATTATCGTGTCAGTTTTACTTATCTATGCTTGTACATGCATCACTATTTTATTGTCACTTCTGCATATGGGTCTACTGGAAACAGCCTCTTTACTATGTAGAGATAAGGCTGCGTACTATCAGACCTCCTCAGACTCTGCTTTGTCGCGAGACTTTGGTTTTGAGTGTAATGATGATGATACATATGAGCAAGTTGATCAATTTTAAACTTATCTATATGTTCATTAACAAGTTGATCAATATTAAACTCATATGCATATTCATTAATAAGTTGGTTCATAAGTTGCTAAATTTATAAATACTACTTAAAGAAAATATAGGCATATCGATCTAAGATCTTATCATTTCAACTAAGAGTTCTTATGTTTATGGAAAAGTTTAGCATAGCCTTAAAGATAATTACAAGCTACTATAAGCCAAAGGAGAGCGATAATTGAGACTAGAAGCCAATAAGTTGAAAAATTAGATAATTGATTTGGTGTATCAATGTATTTTAACCTATGACAATTAATTTGGTGTATTTTGTAACTAAATCATACATTTAATACTCAAATCGAATAAACATTGTTAATTTGCTTAAAAGTTGGCTGTATATATGATCAATACCCGAGAAAAAATTATATACAATATATCTTGTATATAGGGAGATTTGATATTATTTAGATTAAGTGGTGTATCATCTATCTAACTAATATGTGTTTTCACCTAATTAAGTGTTTTAGCATATTACATTCAATTATATTTGTTTTTTTGGTAACAAAACATTGTTGAATTCAATCACACTTCTAGTTTAACACATAATTTCCATCTCCATTTACTAAAAAAAAGCATAACTACTTCCATACTAGTCATACTAAAATTTTACAATCATATAAAAGATGAATAATGAATTAAAAACTGAAATAAACCCTACAATTATATTGAATTAATACACAATTATGTAATGGACGACGACATTGGCTTGGATTGAGGGTATGATATCCGCATCTCAAGTATCCTGTCATCTTTTTCTTTATCAGCTTTGGCTTTGACCTATGTTTTTGTTTGCTATACTGTATCTGTTTTCTATACATCAGATTGAAGAAAAAAGGGCAAGAAAAAACAGGGGCAAACCAGAAGCTCATGTTTCAACATATTGTAATCCTCTGCACTAGAAGAATCAGGACAATGAATGAAAAGAAAAGCCAAGAAACCTGCCACACATATTCATTAATCTGCTTCATAGGGTGGTGAAACGCATCCTTTTGTCCACCATTGTGCCATCCATGTTACTTATGTGATAATTAGTAGGTTATTCTCGAAACCATAGTTGTATACAATAGGGCGAAGGGGATCTATCTTCCAAACACCATCAACTATGAACTTAATCTGTGCCATTACATAAAATGCTGAGACTCAGTTATCCAAGGAAAGATTAAAAGTAATGAATCACGATCAAGTTGGAAAACTGATGTACCTCATATCGCCCTGGATACAACTTCAGATACAAAGAAAAGATACCTGTTCTTGATCTTTCCATCTTTCTCTGTAATGCGATGAACGCCGTTAACGTTACACACATTGTAGTCGGTAATTCTAAATGATTAACTTCAGATTAAAACAAACCTGGGTGGTCCAACCATCAAAAGATCCTGCTAAGAGCATCTCTGAAGCTGTGTTAGGCCATGCCACACAAGCAGTACGAAGAATTTGTAAGCCTCTGCGAGCAATATCAACCTTTTTTTGTTTCTCTTCTATTATCTTCTGTGCATCACTGTGAGAACCAGAACAAAACATTGGTAAAGCAATCAAGAGAAGAGTTAAGTACCATTACACTAACAAAATTTCGCATACATTATTGCAAGTGCCATCTTCCCTTCTAATACTGCTAGTTTTGCCCGTATTGAGCGCAGTTCATGCTGGGCATTCATGATTTCATTTTCCTTGAACTCCCAGGCATCAGAAAGCTTAAGCAAATTGTCTGTGGAGTTCTCACCGCCCTAGTGTATGATAAAGCGGAGGTAATATAACATTTAACTTATGAGAAAATTCCAAGTCAAGCTCTGAAATAAAAGCTCAACCTTAAATCTCCACTACTAAATTGTAAATGGTGACAAAATAATAACTGAATGGATTGTCAATTATTCCTGTCAAGTCTTTGATCATTGAAAACTCAATGAACTGTAAGATCATTTATACTTCATGAGGCTTAAAATAATTTTCCACATCCTCATCTTCTAAACAAAAAGCAAGCAACCATTCGAACAATGAAAAAGATAAGCAACCAGGCCAAACAGTATCTTTGAATGGTTTCACGGGAAAATAAAAGATGAAAAAAGAAAGAGAAGACTGCTAGCAAACAGAATTAAAAAACTATAGATGGACATAGGCAAATAGCAGGTACCGACAATTGTAACTGCACTTCCATTGTTGTTTGACTTCGATCCTTTAAGTACAGATGAAAACTCCAACTCAAGGTGTTGAAAGCGACTCTTTACATCATTTTGACTGGTATCTTCACGGGTAAATCGCTCCTTGATGCTTAAAGATGACCCAGAAACTTCCCTTACTCCAAGAATTTCACCTACTAAATCACCTATCTTAGACTCTGTTCTAGTTGCATTAGGAGGAAATTCATCAACTGCATATCGCATGGAATGTAAAGTTAGTAGAACAAAGATGTTTAGCAATGAAACAAGAAAAACAGTCAATACCTGCAAATTCCATATTTGAATTTCCTGCTCTCTGAATGCTCCAAGTCCTCCACATAGCAGGCCTTAGTGAGCTTTCTAGACCATCAAAGCTTGAGAAAGTTCCTTTGGAACCAATTTTACCCGATGTGTCAGTAACTACATTGTTTTGCGGGCTTGATGAACCAAATTTATTGTTTCTTGTCGGACCAGCAACTGTCTTTTGCAATACATACAGTACAAGTAAGGTAAAGAACAAGAACGAGTACAGCTACTCTAAATATAACAAATATATCACCAAAAATGTTGAACAAAAAAAAAAAAAAAAGATAAACAGACAAACTAGCAAACTAGCAAACCTAACCCATAAACAATAAGATGAGTCATTTTCTGAGGCAAAAGTGCTATTGAATGTTTGTCAATCCTTCAAGTTGTCTTTGATGCAAAGTAGTACCTGTATCATGTGATTTTTTTTTATCCATGTAGTCAAAGAACTCTTAATTGTGATTTAGCTACTTTCTTTTTGTTCTCTACACTTGACATCTTCCTTATTATGTATGGTCATAACTAAAATTTTAGTCCTTTGTCCCTCAAATTTATTAATATCTGTGTGGGCTCTCAATGATAACAAGACTAATAAGATGCTTCGTATTAAAAGTAGTTGAACATTAAGGTCAAATGTTTTGAATAATTAGTCCAGTATCTATTTCACATATGAGCATAAGAATGAAAAAGGACGTTGAAGAACTATATACATTCACTAGGTAATAATATGTATAGATTAGAAGTACGGGACTCATCACCAAAGTTAACATATCAAAAAACAATCATACCCCAGTTTCCAAAGCGCCAGCAAGCCAATCACTTTTGAGATCATTACTTTGGACATTAGTGCTGCCACCTTTCCGTCTCAAACCAAATCCAAGATTCATATTCCTCTCCTTTTCCAGCCTATGCAGTATACCCTCGGTACCAGAATCATCCTCCGCCGCTATTTCTCTAAGAGTACAGAACGATGAAAAAAAAGAGTCAAGATTCCAGAGAATCTGCCGGTTCAAAAGAAATGGAGACGGCAAAGCTTTTTTGGATCTTGCAATGGAAAGAGTCATCAAGTTTTTGTCTTCAGTTCTAATTCGCATAGAACTTAGTATTATACACCATAATGAGGTAGAAGAAAAGGACAAGGTCAAAAAAAAAAATTTGAATTGTAAGTATGTTGCTTGTGCTTATCCCAACTGCCCAAAACCAAAAAAATAACAAGATTGTGACCTTTCAGCCTCACATTGCATTGACCCCAAACCCTAAAATTTTGCCTCCGTTTACAAAAATTTAAAAAGAACAGTAGAAACTAGCTTGATCTGAGACTTAACACGAAGAATTTGAGATGATTGATTGTGTACGCAAAATTGGTGGCTGTTAAAAGAAAGAGAAGACTGGTAACTAAAATTAGATGTCTCACAGTGATCTACCCGACGAAGAAGCTGAAGCATGTGAATCAATGAGAAATAGACGAGCTTGGGAGCTACCCCGTTCTTCAATGCTTTCCGAAACCCTTTCTTGGTTGAACGGGCTAATGCACTCTCTATCCCTTAACAAAGCCTGTGAAACCACTTCTTGTTTCTGGTTTTGATGATCATCTAAATCCCAACCCATTGCCAGCCAACCTCCTTGCTTAACAATAGACTCCACAAGATCCAATCTTCCAGCGTCAATCAGCTGTTTCTTGCTTGGAAACGCATCTGGGTTCTCTGAGTTTTCCATAAACTCCAAAATCTCCGCTTCCAAAGCAGAACCTCCCTCACTTTCCCAACCCTTTCTGCACCTCATCACAAACCCACCAAAACAATCCCAGCAAGAATCCCTGTACTCTCTCCTCTTAACGTCAACAAACCCCAGCGAATTCATCGAAACAAACCCAACAGACACAACCCGTCGCTGTTTTTTTCTCGTATACCTCCTTGAACTACACTCAGGAAGAGACAATGGGCAGTAATGGGTGTTCAAATGTGTCAAGGAGTCAGGCCAACAACGGTAGCTAATAGGCGAATCAGTAAACGAGAGCATGATTCAGGCATATCTTTATTCGAACAGGAAGACTCAAATCAGCATACTAAAAAGAAGCCAAAAACACGGGAAGGGAGACAGGCTAGAAAATCGTTAAGCAACGAACATCACTGAAAATGGAAACATAAATATTTAATTCCGTAATATATCTTCTTATATAGGTTTAGAGAAAAACACGGTTGCTGACTGCCGTATGTTAATTAAGTTTTAAAAAATCTTAATTTTTAATTTTTTTAAATATGATTTTAATTTTAAAATTTTCTCTTAATTAAAAGCTTAAATTAATTCAATTAAATTTAATCCAAATTAATAATTTATAATATAAAATTGTAATTTTAAAAAATTTAAAAATTACAAAAAATATATTTTTAATAATTTTAAAATTAAAAAATTATACGTATTTAATAAAACTTTTCGCTAAAACGTGAAATTTGAAAGAGCATAAGACTAAGGGTGAGCATTATTCGGGCCGGTCCGATTACCTGGCCCGGCTCGAATTAATTAGAGTAAGAAAATGTTAAATTTCGGGTAATTCAGGCCGGGACGGGTATTACCCTAATTATTTTCGGGCCGGAACGGGTAACTCCAAAAAAATTCAGGCTGGCCCGATTACCCGAATTAGGTTTAAAAAAATTATGAAAATATATTTCGTTATTTTTCTTGTAGAATTAACAGATTAATTATGCTAGTTAATTGAAATATTTGGTTATATTATTAGTGAATTCAACTATTTGTTGAGATATGAAAATGTAATTCAAGTATTTAGTTATTTTATGTAATTTTTGAAAGAGAACCAAACAAAATTTCGGGTAATTCGAGCTTTACCCGAATAAAATTTCGGGTAATTCAGTTCGGGTAATGAAATTTCGGGTTCGGGCCGGGTAAGATGAAAATTTTTTTGGGTAATTTGGGCCGGGCCTAAACAGTGAAATTGGGCTCGAATTACCTGAATGTTCACCCCTACATAAGACCTAACGTTATGGGCCTCATGGGTTGCCACTCTGGACCTAACTCATCTTGTTGAAGCTCAAATGATCCTTTTGGTGGCAATAGGTTTCAACCTATTTGCTTGTAACGAAAAAGGCCCAAGTAAACAGTAACAATACCAAACGGACCCAACTATACTTTCGGTTTAAGTTTTGGTTTTAAAAAATCATGGATGTTATTTTCATTTCTCAAGTTTGACAAGATACGATATTAATAATTAAAATTTTGAATTTAGCCAAATTAGCTCATGTATTGATCCAGTTGAATATAAGGTATTCTGCAGGTAGGTTCAGTAAGAGGCTTTATTTTGAAGAATGATAGAGTAAAGCGTAAATAAAGATTATAACCTTATTTGGTAAATGACTAATAAGCTATTTTTTATGGATTATGAGATATTTAGTTATTTGATAATGTTCAACCTCTGATAATCATGTTCGGCAATAAGTTGATTTGGTTGGCATATTGAACTTAATCAACAGTTTTTGAAAATGCTCTTATGAAAAGTATTTTGCTCTAACGACTGAGAAATTAAAGGATGAAAAAACAATAATATCAAAATTATTGCAATTTACTCAAGTTGTCGTTATTACAACTAAGTTATCAAAAGATATAGGTTAGTGGTAAATAAGTTAATATACTAGAAAAATATACTTTCACTATAAGAAAAATGTCGTTTAAAAGTACCGATAGAAGACGTTTGTATTCTATCGGTAAAATCAATTATCAATGGAATCAACTAACGGATAAAAGCGTCGTTAAAACGGTA
Source organism: Erythroxylum areolatum (assembly GCA_024520975.1). Classification (NCBI taxonomy): domain Eukaryota; kingdom Viridiplantae; phylum Streptophyta; class Magnoliopsida; order Malpighiales; family Erythroxylaceae; genus Erythroxylum; species Erythroxylum areolatum. Next base: position 3,403,030 of record JANIJH010000001.1, read on the forward strand.
GTAGCTAAATTTACTAACGAACATATTATGTAACTGTCAGTAAATACATCAACAAACGGCTGTGGCTGTGACCGTTGGTAAATTTACCGATGGATGGCTTTGATCGTTGGTAAATTTACCTACGGACCTTTCCTTTTCATAGGAATATTTTCCAACAATATTAGTTATTCCATCAGTAAGATTTTTGACGATTAGGATTGACCATCGGTGAGTATACTGACGGTTTAGAAAATCCTAACGGTAAAATTGACGACGACTGTTAATATTACCAACGGAAAAAAACAGTGACTGTTGGTAAATATCATACATTTTACCATTAGTTTATGTTGTTCTGTTGGTAAATATAATAAATTTTACTAACGTACGTTTATTTTCCGTAGGTAAATAAAATTTAAAAAATCGACATTAAATTTTATTTCAAAATCTTATGATTAATGCATAATTTCAGTAGTTATGAATTATCTGTGTATAATATTTTGATTTGTTTATATATTTAATTTGTTTAAACAGAAAGATGATTGGTAATATAAAGTTAAAATTATCTTAATTGATAATAAAAACATTATAGTGTACATAATAAGTCTTTGTAATTCAAAGTAAATGACTACAATAATCCTATTGTCCAGGTGACCACAGATGTTTTGAGGTGCTACTCCTCTCCTTTAACTTATCCATCTCATGTCTCAGCTGAGCTATGTGCTCTATCTATGTCTACACTGTGGTCCGAAGCTCATTGACTTCATTGGTTGTTAATCATCCACTAGATGTTGTCGTGCTGATTGTGGAGGATTGTGAATAACATATGTTTGCAAATGAACCTAACCTGAAGATCCTTCCACGACAGTCCTTACCACCCACTGCATCAAGATATGTCTAACTCTCATCAACAACTTGTTCGTGCTGAGACTATCGCTGAATTTTCTTGTATTTGGTCCTATTAAGAGGCAATGTTTATATTAGTAAGTGATGATTATTAAGAATTAATATTAAAGCATAAATTTCACATACATTAAGCTCTCTATATCGGGTGTTGACGAATGTCACACCGTCATGCTTCTTAGTATGAGTGTGCAAAAAGAGCTGACGGGGTATAAGCCTCATGCCTATATACTTTTCCTACATAAGAATAAAATATTATAAATAAACTAGAATTTATAAAAATTTCGGCAGTTTTCCTATATTTTTATGATATTTACCTCTTGTTGAACAAAGAAAATAACTTAGCATAGTTATATATGGCACCAGACATTTATACCACTATCATTATCCATAATACACATATTTTCATTCCAACATTCACGTATCAATTTAAATTGAAATACAAAAAAGTAAAACAATTAGAATATAAGTGTAAAGTTTAGATACTTACAAGTCTCTTTACATGCTCGTGATGGGTAATTGATCCTTTTATATGTATAAAAAGACTCTCTTCCCCCGGTTGTCCATGTCTATTGATCTAGCTATGCTCTGAAATGGATATTGTCTTAGGTGATATCCAATACTTCTGCCAATGACTCCATATTTACTCAGAAATATAAGGTGGTCGTACACCAGTCTTACGTATCGTACCAATAAAGTCACGATAACGTGTACGTGCTTGTCTCTCCCATACTTTATGTATGATCGCATCAAATTCAAAATCTCAAAAAAAATCTTTTTTGAAATAAAAGGAAAAATTTTGAAAAATACTTATAATGTAATAATATTTATCTAACTAATGTATACAAATCATTTAAAAAAGAAAATAATTTTTTATTATACCTCAAACTCCTAAAAGTGAAATGCCTTTGTGACCTGAGAGATATTCTTTTATACATAACCTGAAAGATCAATCTTCTCTTTAAATTTAGATGTCATGTTTTTAAAGCACGGTCCTCATGGAATCAACCTAATATAAAAATAAATAATTTTATACCTTTTGCAAAATTTTAAAAATATAACTTAATTATAAAAATATAGTGTTTCATTTAATTTCACTTACAGATTATTAACAATTGTTATGTAAATTCTTCCATCAAGTCTCCCAGCTCCAGACTAGCGACCGTCTCCTTCATTCGCTATAAGGGTAGTGAATGATGTAGGAGTGGTGGATGGTGTAGCATGAGGAGCATCAGGTGATGCATCTTCAACTGTAGTAGATAGAGGGGGAGCAGGTGATTTAGTTGTAGTTGCAGAGTATGATGGTTCACCTTGACAATAAGTGCCTCCAAATTATTATCTGAACTTGGGTCACATTATATCACGTTGTCTCTTTGGTAGCATATTTTAACCTGAAATTCATTGTTTATTGAATTTTCTATAATTATAATAAATTGAAATCAATATATTTTGCATAATATATTGAAAAGGAAATAAGGCAATTTGTTGAATAAACAATGAATTATTTATTAACTGTAAATTTATTTTTTTGTTTGTAATCATATATGTTAGAAGAGAATCAATGTTAGAAGTTTGAAATTTAACCTAAATTAAATATGTACTAGTGCCAAATATAATAAGTATTCATAAAAATATGAATAATTATTTTAATAAATTATTGTAACATATACAAATTATCTAATACGTTTAGAAGAAATTTAGTATTATATTTAAAAAGATTCGTGTAAAGATTCGCACATGAAAAGTAAAGAGAACTTAATCATTTCAGAGAGCATCAATGAAATAATGGATTCACATAATTAAGATATTTGGAACTATAAGTCAAACATATCCTATATTAATTCATTGATAAATCGAAGTTCATATCGAAAATTTTTTTCCGTTGGTGCAGGCCATTTACATTAAAAATGCAGGAAGTTCAAATCGCTAACAAATACCCAAATTAAACCAAGTACACAAAAACCTAGTAAATAACAAAATCACTTATCTTAACAGACACGTAAAAGGATCTTCCTGAAGTATTTGTGAAGGAAGATGGTGACGGAGCTAGAATGAGCTGATGACTAAATAAGACAACCAAAACAAAGTAAAGAAGACAATGAATTTCAAAATAGTAGGCAAATTGATATAAATTCATGTTCAGAAGTCTTAGTTATGTCATGTAAGAAAATCCACTCATTTGCCTTTTAAAACATAAAACGGATGATAAAAGTTCTATTTTCAATGAAGTAAAAAGATGCAAAATAACTACGCTGCAAAATATACACTATAAGAAAACTACGGTTTATCGATGGATAATTACCGACGGAAAAAATGTTGTTGGTAATTACCGACGAAAAATGACATATCATTGGTGATTTTTTCATATTATATGGTAATTTAAGATGGATAAAAAACCTGTCAGCAAAGATGGATGGGAATTTTTCTGGGTGATTTTGCGATGGAACATAGCGACGGAATCAAAATTACCATTGGTAAAAAAGTTATCGCTGGAAGTGTTTTCCATTGGTAAATCTGATAGTTAAACATCGTCATTTCCTTATACTACAATGTACCTAATAAAACGTTGTCGAATCGGTCTTTACCGATGGAAGTGTATTTTGTCGGTAAAGTTTAAATTAAAATGAGTCTGTTCCATCCTTCAAAAATTTACTAAAATCAACAACTACGTCGTTACAAGACGACATCGTTTTCGTTATTTGTTTCTCGCTTACCCTGACCCCCCCCCCCCCGATCCTCATTTTCACCTGCTGTGTTTTTTTTCTATCGCGCCATCAGTTCCTTCTCGCCGCCTTGGGTTCGTTTTGGTTCTGAATCTGTGTTCCTTCTTCCTTCTTGTAGTCGGTTGTGTCTTAATCTGTGTATCCCTTCTCGCCGTTGTTCATTTA
>JANIJH010000001.1:3409946-3427697 GCA_024520975.1 Erythroxylum areolatum
GCATCCCTTATCGCCGCTGTTCCTTCTGTTCATCTCCACATCTATGGGATCATCCACTACCTCTTTATCGGATGAAGGAGACGACTGCCAGTCTAGAGTTGAGGGACCTGATGGAAGAAAGTATATAACAATTATCAATAATTTGTAAATGAAATTGCATGAAACACTATATGTTTATAATTAAGTTATAGGTTTAAATTTTTGCAAATGGTATACAATTATTTCTTCTTATATTAAGTTGATTCCATATGGACCGTGTTCTAGAAATATGACATCTAAATTTAAGGAAATGATTGATCCTGAGGGTTATGTATAGAAAAATATCTCTCAGGCCATAAAAATATTTTACTTTCAGGAGTTTGAGATACAATATGCAAATTATTTCTATTTTTAATTGATTTGTATACATTAATTAGATAAATATTATTACATTATAAGTTATCAAAATTTTCTTTTTATTTCAGAAAGAATTTTATGAGATTTTGGTTTCGACGGGGTCATATATCAAGTATGGGAGAGGAGAGATCGTACACGTGATCGCGACTTTATTGGTGTGATACACAAGGCTGGTATACAACAGTCTTATATTTCTGAGCAAATATAGAGTCGTTGGTAGGAGTATTAGACATCACCTAAGGCAATGTCCATCTTATGACATAACTCGACCAAAAGACGTGGAGGCTCGGGGAGACAGTCTTCCTGTATATACAAGAGGATCAATTACCCACCATAAGAATGCAGAGAGACTTGTAAGTATCTAAACTTTACACTTATATTCTAATTGTTTTATTTACTGTATTTCAATTTAAATTGATGTGTGAATGTTGGAATGAAAATATGTGTATTATGGATAATGATCATGGTATAAATGTTTGATGCCATATATGGTTATGTTAAGTTAATTTCTTTGTTCAACAAGAGGTAAATATCATTAAAATAGAGGAGACTCTGCCGAAATTTTTATAAATTCTAGTTAACTTATGACATTTTATTGTTATACAAGAAAAGTCTATGGGTATGAGGCCTATACTCCATCAGATATTTTTGCACACTCACACTAAAAAGCATGATGGTATCACATTCGTCAACATCTGATGTAGAGAACTGAATGTATGTGAAATTTATGCTTTAATTTTCATTCTTAATAATTATCACTTGCTAATGTAAACATTGCCTCATAATAAGACTAAATACAAGAAAGCATTTTGTTGGACCCCAAACTTTTCTTAGAAGACTAGAACTATTAAATGAAAAATTTTGGTGATTAGTCATGAGTAAAGAACAAATGATGAAAATTCTTGAATTAGAAATGATAGACAAGATTAAAGTAGTAAATGAGAAGTGTGAATAGATTCATATTTTGCTTTGGTGCTTTTGGTAGATGAGAGGTTATGAAATGAAAAAAAAATTAAGGTGAAAGTTAGAAGTAAAATGAAAGCAAAAAAGAAGTTGAATATGTGTAGTAAGAAAGATATATTTGCATATGTTTTGTTATTGGTGTTCATGATTAATCATGGATTATAATTTCTTTATGGATGATATTGAGTTGAGAATGGGGAGTAAATGAAGTAGAAAAGGTGATCTTGGTAGGCGTTGTGTTAAGGAAAGATTTGGAAACAAAATTGGTAGTTGATCTGAAAAATATTCACTGAGTATGCTTCAGTCTTTTAGCCACAACTGTTTCTCTAGTTATCCAAACAAGATTATCGATTTCCATTAAACCAGAGACATATGACTGTATTTCTTATGAAAACATCAAATTTAAATTCTGTCTTTAAGAATTTCAAAATTTGTCATGAAATTGAGAACTAGGTGCAGTACATTGGTGGATGAATGTAAAATTTGTGTTCTGAATTTGATGGAAATTCTGGATTGATTTAGGCTGCATTAGAGAAAGGTGTTTTCTATAAAGTTGTAGGTCTTTCTTTTAACTTTCCAACGATATAAAGTATGTAATTTTTTGGACATCGGAGTTGAAAGTTATGATCCTTATAAGGGAAGATGCTCAGGAGCATAGATGCATCGTCTGTAAAGATGTATCGTTTGTAAAGACGTATCATTTGTGGTGACGTCACATCATCTGTGATGACATCATTTCGTCTGTGAAGATGTATCATCTGTAAAGATGTATCGTCTATAAAGATGTATCGTCTGTAGAGACGTATCGTCTATGATAACATCATATCGTCTGCGATGACGTCACATCGTTGGAAGTTGACTCTGCTTCGTCTTAAGAGTTGCATCGTCTTAAGTTGACTTTGCTTCGTCTTAAATTGACTCTGCTTCTTTTTAAGAGTTGCATCGTTTTAAGTTGACTTTGCTTCGTCTTATGTTGACTCTGCTTCTTCTTAAGAGTTGCATCGTCTTAAGTTGACTTTGCTTTATCGTAAGAGTTGCATCGTCTTAAGTTGACTTTGCTTCATCTTAAGTTGACTTTGTTTCGTCTGCTTTTTGCTTCATCTGCTCTTTGTTTCGTCTGCTCTTTGCTTCGTCTACTTTTCGATTCATCTGCTTTTCAATTAGTCTGCTTTTCGCTTCGTCTGCTCTTTGCTTCTTTTGTTTTTCTTAATTTGTCTCACCCTTCGTCTTAGGTTGACTTTTTGCTTCGTCTTACGTTGACCAGAACATATTCTGGTCCAAATTTAACACTCTAGACGATAGAATTTGTCTTCAGGGTCTTCTTGAAAGTTTTAGATCTCAAAGTCCTCTTTGAAACTATCCTAAGATGATCTTAATCCAACATCTGTAGAGAGAGTTATGGCATTTGTGCTTCGTCTGCTCTTTGTTTCATCTGTTTTTCAATTCGTTTGCTCTTTGCTTCGTCTGCTCTTTGCTTCATCTACTCTTTGCTTTGTCAGCTTTTTGAGTCATCTGCTTTTCGATTCGTCTACTTTTTGCTTCGTCTGCTTTGTGCTTCATCTGTTTTTCTCAATACGTCTCACCCTTCGTCTTAGGTTGGCTTTATGCTTCGTCTTATGTTAACCAGAACATATTCACCTGCTTTTCGATTTGTCTACTTGTTGCTTCGTCTGCTTTGTGCTTCATCTGTTTTTCTCAATACGTCTCACCCTTCGTCTTAGGTTGACTTTCTGCTTCGTCTTACGTTAACCAGAACATCTTCTGGTCCAAATTTGACACTCTAGATGACATAATTTGTCTTTAAAATCTTCTTGAAAGTTTTATATCTCAAAGTCCTCTTTGAATCCGTCTTAAGATGATCTTAATCTGACATCTGTAGAGAGAGTTATGCCATTTGTCTCGCGACAGGTTCAGTATGATTAAGGGGCATGCTTGATTCTTTCCGCCAAAACGTTATTATCCGACCTCCAAATGAAGTGAATATTGAACCAATAGTTTCTTAACACATTTTTTGTCTCTCCATAGAATTTGATGGCATTTAGTATTGATTTGAAAAAAAATGGATTGAATCAAGGTAAGGGTATCGGTTGGAAGAGTATGAATGAGAGGAATTTAAGTATAGTATACTGTTTCGATATAAGAATAGTCCGAAAATATTTGGGGCAATACTTTTAGAGTTCTGAACCAAATAGATTGATTTTGGTATCATTAGAAACTTAAGACAATGAAGAATATTTTTCTAAAAGAAAGAGTTATGTCAGAATATTCAAGGGTATTATTGGCAAGACACTTAAGCATAAAAAGACATAAGGCATAAATGGAAGGACAAATGGGACATTTCTCACTCATTAAGGATATAATTGGAAGAAGAAGTGTTGTCTGGCATTTTAGGAAGAGAGGAGAACAAAAATTAAAGAGAAAAAGAAAGAGTGTCATGAAGAAGAGAGAGAAATATGAAGAGAAGAAGAGAAAGAGAGAAACAAGCTAGGGTTTAGTCTTTTTTAGTCTTCAAGAGAGATTTTGGAGCTATTCAAGGAGCGAAAAAGGTAGAGAAAGAGAAAAGCTTCCCTTTGAGCTAAAGATCCCTTCATTTGGTGAAGAATGAAGGTAAGATCATTTTAGATCTTTTCGATTTTAGAAGGCTTTTAGCTCATGGAGTTTAGAAAATGCTTGGGTTTAAGTATTCTAGAATCAATTTTAGTGATCTTGCATTGTGGGAATTTCTATTTGATTCCTATTGAATGAGACTTGATTTGTTTTAGAGAATCAAGAAAATCCTACCCAAGAGCAAGGGGAAAGACAACCTTGACTTAGATTTTTGCAAGTAAATTAGGTGGGTAATATATTTATGATTATTGTGTAAATGGATATTTTGCCTATGTGTGTGTGTATGCTAGAATTGCTAAATTGTGAATTACTATGATGTGTTTTAAGTTATGCATTGAAAGATGTATGACATTTTGATATGATTAAATTGTGATTTTGAACATGCTATGTCTTGAAATATGTCATGGCATTTTGTATAAATGAAAAGAAAGGAAAGAGCATGAAAAATATGAAAGTATGATAAAATGATTTGAGCATGATTACATGCTTTTGTTTGGGCAAGAAAGGAACTCGTTTCGTTAATCACGTGCACGTTGACCCATAACCTTCTCCCAGCTGCCTGCTTGTGGCACATGAGATTCGAAAAGTGGATTCGTTTTGTTCACGGAGTAAACTTCAGTTTCTCTGTTTTGTTCCACAGAACTCTCAAGCCAATTGTTTGTGCATTGCATAATTGAATAGTCAAGTATGATGCATGTTTGAGTGTTATGTTTTGATGGATGAGTCTTCATGATATGTTCTATGTGATAACATTCAAATTATGAAATTTTGAGCTTGAAGTGTAGATGATAGAATTGCTAGATTAAATGGGACATATATATGCAAACTTTGCTATATATATCTCTGTGTGTGTGTGTGTGCCTAAATTGTATGACTCGTTGCCAATGGTTATAAATGTATAAGCCACTGAACTTCGCAGCTCACCCCATTACCTTCCACTCCGCAGGTGAAGAAAAAGCAGAACAACATTGATCCTTGCAAAGTTTGCTAAACACCAAGAATAGAGACTTTTGTAATTACGTTAGTTCAGAAATTTTTAGTATTTATAATCATTGTAAGCATAAGCATTCAATTGTATCATGTGTATTTTGTATTTCGTATCTTGTAATAAGATAAAAAGGTCGTTTTGAAAATGTAAAGATATTATGAAAACAAGCATTGTGTTCTGTAATGGGCCCAAGTGATTATGAAAACTCTGATGGCTTAGCTCGGAAATGAGATGGATCAGTTGAAGGAGAAGGGCAGCATCTCAGACCATCCACGGTCACCAGGACAATAAGATTGTTGTAGTCATTTGGTTTGAATTACCAAATACTTATTATATACAATTTAATATTTTTATTATCAATTAAGAAAATTTTAATTTTATATGATCAATCAACTTTCTTTTTAAACATATTAAATATATAAACAAATCAAAAAATTATACACAGATAATTCATAACTGTTGAAATTATGCATTAATCATAAAATTGTGAAATAAAATTTAATATCAGGATTTTAAAAAAATTTAATATCTTTACCGATGGAATTTTATTTTCCATTGGTATAATGCATTATATTTACTGATAGATTATCATAAACTGTCGGCAAAATGTAAGATATTTATCGACGGAACATCTAAACTGTCAGTACAGTCACCGATGGATTATGATAATTGTCAGAAAACTCACCGATGGATAACCATTACTGTCAAAAAATATACCGACGGATTATTCAATCCATCGATAAATTTACCGACAGTTCACACTTTTGATCGTCGGTAAGTATACCGACAGATAGAATAGTTTGTCAGTATATTTTCCGACGGCTAAATAATGTCCGTCAATAATTTACCGACGACCTCTTTAATGACGCCTTTTTCTGTTGGTGGATTCTGTTGCTAAATTATATTACTAATGGAATATGAACATTTTCCGTCGATAATTTTCGTCGCTAAACAACCTTTTTCTTGTAGTGATAGAAACAGATACAAATTCGATTAAACTTTGTTAAACCATAAAGGAGTCTATTATCTTTTACCCTAAATATAGTAGTTTTTGCATATTTGATATCATTGTGATTCTGATCTCATCCCTAAGCTTTAAGTTAATGATTAACTGCTCAATATATTGTGTCTAATTTTCAATTTTTTCTTCCTAAACAACTATCTATGCAATGAGACATATGTCATGGTTGCCATGAATTTGTATGGCACTTAGATATTGTCCTGGGTACTTAGTCTTTAAGAAACAACCACTTATAGTAATTTTAGGTCTTAACATTTTTTTTACCTCTTTTTCATAGCATCAAAACATACATGCATCCTTTTAAACACCAATTTAACTGAAAAATGCACCTTCTTCCTCGATTCTTCTATCATTTTTTTAATTGTAATGCTCAAATTGTCAATAATTTTTTCTTGAAATATATCACAATATAATTGGGCGTAACCAACCTTAGCTTATTGATTGATTTCACATATGACCTAACTTCTATGTTTTGAGCTTGAAGCATCTATCTTTTATGCCAAATGAATCATATAGTTCAAATAGACATCCTCTGATGCAAGAGTACTTAATCCTTTTGGGTTCATTCCTCTTAAAACTCAAATCAAATCTTGTTGTAATTGTATAATCGTCAGTTGCCTTTCTAAAGTGTTTTACAATGTTAAAGACCATTTATAATAACCATTTTATGGAAACAAAATCATGAACATATCTCTTGGTTTGACTATGTCATCACAAAGCTGCGTATATTTTGTAAGCATTAGGATATCCACAACTAACCAAGAAACTCTTATGATCTTTTACATCAACGTTCATGGTCTGATGACCTACATCAACACTAATGTCAAAATCTAAGTTATAATCATTTAAATTTTGTTTCTTTGCATTTCCTTCAACAACCTATTTAGTGTCATTAACATTCATTCCAGTATTTTCATTTCATTCAAGTTCTACATCTACATTTGCATAATTAACATCATTAGCTTCTTTTTCATGCTATTTGTCATGTCATTTTATAATAAGTACAAATGATACTAATCCATCAATAAATCTTAAATATACATCAACTATACCATACAAATTTAATAATTTAGTAAAAACTAACGCAGTCCAATTGGACTTTAACATCTTCAAACCATTAACTAACTCCTTCCTAAGAATCAAATACCATGCACTAATAATATTTTTATAGCCTAATTTAGCACCTATTTCACACACCTTTCTCAAACTACCATAAACCAATTACATATTATCAACATTTTCAAGTTCCTGATTTTCATACTTTAAAATCCCTCTCTAAGTGAAGTTCCCACCACCAAACATCCTTATAATAGTATTTCCATTTACTATCATCTTATGAAGGAAAACGAAGATAAATCAATCCAACACAAATTACATAATTGATAAGAAAGCTATTTAGACTATGCATAGCCTTCAAATAGTAACATAGATACATTATTCATTCTCTAATTCAACAAAACAAACAGAACTCAAATGGTCACACAAATATATTTTTTCAAAGAACAGACATTTCATCAAACACCTTATATGCATAAAAAATTATCCCAATATCACAACCAAAATCACATTTGTCCCTTTTGTCACTAACATTTCTATTTTAAAGTTGTTTTCCAATCACAAAATACACAAACAAACGCAAAAAAAGCAAATACCTAAACATAACTATCATCCACTATACAAAAATACCTCCACGAAAATACGACAATGGTCGGAGAAGACGACAACCAGAAGACGCAGCAGCTCCACAACGCCAACAAGAGACTAGCCAGAGAGAAGAGAACGCCGAAGACGTTTGGAGAAAGAAGGAGAAGACGCAGTGGGAGGAGACGAAGCAGCGCAGGTGGGGGGAGGGGGCTTCGGGAGTCAGTTTTATCTTAAACAAAACGATGTCGCAAACGACGTCATTTAATTTAATTAAAAAACGTTTAGCAAATTCAAAATTTTATTATTCCGCCAGTAATTCCCTCCTTATTTACAGACGGACTTTTGATATCATCGCTAAATTTTATCGCAAATTGATTTCTCTTCGCATTTAGCGAAGGTTATTGCTACCGCCGCTAAACGAAATTTTTCTTGACATTTTTTCCATTTCTGTTGGTAATTTACAATGATTTCTTTTTCGTCGATAATTTTCGTCGCTAATTCATCCTTGTTTTGTAATGTTTAACTTAGTTAATACGGAGAAATAAAGTAGGAGCAAAATAAATATAATAAATATTATAATAATAATAATAATAATAATAACAACAACAACAACAATAACAACAACAACAACAACAACAACAACAACAACAACAACAACAACAACAACAACAACAACAACAACAACAATAACAACAACAACAACAACAACAATTCAAAAGTAGAGTGTTATCTTGACGTGGTGGAAGTCACCAGTTCGAGCCTGATTATCCCTAAACCCAATGTGAGTTTTTCTATTTTTATTATAAATTTGAAATTTCTTAAAGGTATATGCGTGAAACATGATCTAATAATCTACTAGTTAATTTGAATTTCATTTATTACATTTAATTTATTTCATTCAAATACTATAACTCAAATTTATTATTATTATTATTATTATTGTTGTTGTTGTTAATGTTATTGTTGTTGTTGTTATTATTATTGTTATTATTATTGTTGTTATTGTTATTGTTGTTGTTGTTGTTGTTGTTGTTGTTATTGATGTTATTGTTGTTGTTGTTGTTGTTGTTGTTCATCATTATATGTTCTATGTTTTTTATTATAGTTATAAACTTAATTTTTGTGAAATTAAATGTTTAAAATCTAAATTCTTATGAGAATATTCAAAAAAATATTAAGATATAATACTCATGTCTTTATAAGATCTTTTTTTAGTCATACCTTCATAAGTGATTTTACGCATAAACAACTAATACTAAACAATTAATTTTACCAAATATCTTTAAATAAATAATTAATATTAACTGTTAGTCAAATTAGCTAATATAATCTATTGTACGTTAACTGCTGATAAAATCAACTAGCAACTAATGCAATCTTCTTATTGTCAAACAGGGCCTATAATTGAATCTCTCATTATTTACATATGATTAGAAACAATTTAATTTAATATATTTGTGTATAGATCACAATGTCTTCTTTTGTATAAGTTACTATATTATACATTAGCAGACATAATTACAATAAGAATTTGTATCTTGTAATATTTTTTCGATGGTGATCATAAGAAAAATAGTAAGTTTAACTCAAAGTTAATTTCGGGACATGCCATATTTTCATTTTGTAGTTAGTGATTTGGTGAATATTTATAATTATCAATATTTAATAACAATAATCGTTAATATCTAAATAATATCCATGATTTTCTTGGGTGTAGGGATTTATTGAGGAACTAAAAGGGGAAATGTTACTTTTAATCAAACTCTAGCATTTTTTCAGAGTCCAAGTGTTTCTTATGTCTTAAAACTATTGTCGATCCCAAGTTGAATTATTTTTCCTTATGTCAGGATTCCAAACCACAACCCTTAAATCCAACTTGGAGAACTGAATTTTCATATAACCTTTAAATCAAGTGTTACGGTCGAGTCTAGGTCGACGGCTGTAGGAAGACGACTTCAAAACATACACCGTATGAGGATGTAACTTGAAGAAGACATTTCTGTCTTGTGACTCTTGCCTACACGCACTTGCCGATCCCAGTTGGCGATATGCGGTCCGTATGTAGTTCCAGTAATAGTCAGAGTGATTTAGGAAACGTGTAAGTCTTTATAACTTAACTGAATCTGAACTGAAGCTTTTCCATTATGGAAGATGGCAAGTCTGAACGAAATTCCTGACTAAACTCCATGTATATATCACAAGTCGATGGTTCAATACAATTAAAACATAATAGTGGACTACAATTAGCAAACTAGCTAGCTATACGTGCGTGCGTGCAAGAGGTGACTTAACACAGTTTCTTTCTGATAAGCTTTTAATGATCTACACTAACTTCTGGCTTCCAATGTTCGTCAAGAAAGTTAACAGTGACTTGGCAATCTCCACGGAATCTCAAATCCAGACCAGGAAGCAAATACTGCCATCTCACGCCGCTCCAAGTCACGAGTGGTATACGTAATTCAGTGCAGAAGTGGTCTCCACCCGGTCCATGATGACCTCATGGGTAACATTCGAAAGGACACGCGAGGGGCTCACAAGAGATTCCGTTTTTTGAGCTTGAGCATGCCATGCCATATTTCCTAAAACTAAGATGAAGCACAAATTCTCATTATTGTTGTAAAATGTCAAGAGATCAATATGGCTTTCATTTAGTAAATTTTAATTATTTAGAAATATTACTTTTGTAATTTATAATAAGGTAAAAAATACAAAAAATCTTTTATTGTAAGTAATTTTTTTAATAATAAGATATTGTTGATATGACAGTACTATCTATCTCTTAAAATCATATCCAAACTAATTAAACCTTACCTATCTTTAATTTCTTAAATTATTATTTTTAATTAGGTCTAATTGGTTTGAGCTGGGATTAAGAAATAAGTTGAATAGTTATATCAATAACATTTGATTACTTCATGTGTAATGTTCATGTCATATGTGTTTCTCGCTTATTTTTAATTAAAATTAAAACGATTTTTAAAAAATTTTAAAATCACAATTTTTTATTTTTTTTAATTTACTTAAATTAGAGGAGAACTTTATGTGTTAACCTTTATAAAATTAATGATTATGGATATCTACTAATCATTCATTATATAACTTTTTTTAAATATTAAATTTTTTAAAATTCTAATAACATGTATTTTATAAATATATGGTGATTTATTAACATATTTTTCATAATAATCATGAGTAAGAGTTAAGACGCTTAATAGTAGCACACTTGGTTATGAATGAGAGGTTTAAAAAATTTAAGTCAATAAGACAATAATTCAAATTTAAACTCTAGTACCTTAGTGACATGGGCTTAAACTTAGTAATGACCCCCGCTATGGAAGACCACACAATCATGCACCCACCCTGTCCTTGTCCTGCCAGAAGACATGTGTGTGAAAGTTGAATATATATAGGTGTCTTAAGTGTCCTGGAGCAAACTCGCATCTTACAAGCACTGCCAAAGAGCTAGCCAATTATAGTGAGAGCTTGAGGATAAGCGAAGCAGGTGAAGAATGGAGGTAGGAGATGATAAGAAGAAAAGCTCATATATGTTATATTGCTGCACAAAAGGGTTTCAGAAATCTCCAACTCCTGAAATCGTAACTCATAACACGAAGAGCAATAATGTTACTTCTGAGTCAAATTCTATTCAGAAAAAGCCTGGAGGATGGAGAGCAATTCCTTACATTTTAGGTCTTAATCTCTTGCATCTCTCTCTCTCTCTCTCTCTCTCTGTATGATTATTGTCAGAAGCCATCATGACTTTTTCTTCTTCTTTGTTTTTTCCGTTACAGAAGTTTGTTGCTTAGCTGACACAAAGTTTGCGTTTATTTTGGCAGGAAATGAGACTTTTGAGAGGCTAGCTACTTTTGGACTGTTTGCAAATTTCATGGTGTACCTGACCAGAATATTCAACCTGGAGCAAGTTGCAGCAGCAAATATCATGAACATATGGGGTGGTCTCACCAATTTTGCACCTCTGCTTGGTGCTTTCATCTCTGATGCCTATGTTGGCAGATTTAAAACCATTGCTGTTGCTTCCTGTTTCTCTTTTATGGTATACACTCTCTTCTCTCTCTCTCTCCATAAGTTCCATTCCTGTAACTTGAATCATCTTCGTTTTTATCACACCGACAGTTATTCTTTCTCAATGGGAGTATGGGACACCATGTAATTACACCAAGCAGACAAGTCCTCCGTCTGTTACAAAGTTCAGTACTGTACAGTTCTAGTTTTAACTTAGCACCGAAACAGCTTGGCTGGGCTTATCTTTGAGTTGATATTCTTAGAGTAGAACCCAAAGCACATAAACTCTAATCTTGAAGTTTTCTCCTTTTATTCAAAAATTTTTCTTGTTATGGAAAAAAAAATAGATTATGTGATTATATTCAGTGTCATATCATTTATAAAAATTAATTAATAATTGATTAAAAATACTTATTACGTAAAATATTTTACATAAAATAGTCTCTCTACTAATTAAACGTATTTAACCTTTTCAAATTTTTTATATTAACAAAATTTTTACTGAGTGACACTTTTCGTACTCTTTACGTTGACGAAATTTTTACTAAAGTGTTCTTTTTAGATTTTTACATTAATCAAAATTTCTACGGTGACACTTTTAGAATCTTTATATTAATGAAATTTCTACCGGGTTTCCTAAAGGTTGGTCGAGTTGGTGAAATAAGGAAGTATGGGGTCAAAAAATTCTGTGTTTAAATCTCTCTATTTACGTTCTCTTGATCGAATCTGTTATATAAGGCTTGCCTAATATGAGATACTTAATTGGCGTAATTTATAGGCTATTATGTCAATTCAAAAATTTACCAAATATGTATCTAAAAGATAACGACTAGGGATTTTTCCGTTTGAAAAATGAAAATTTTAGTGGTTGTTACGTGTTTGTCTTACGTGGACTCTATTTCTTAAAAGTTTACTTAAAATTAGACTAGAAAATGACCTTTTCTTTTAAAGCGTCGGTGCACCTACATGCAGTGAAACGGTGTCGAGTATCCTGCCAACCCACGGACGGTTAATCAATTCTATGTGTAATCATTTTTCAGCAAGTACAATTCATAAATTCATTGATACATGTGGCCTGGGTCTGCAAATTTTCAATTTACGACGATTATCGAAACGAGTTCTAAGCACTTTATGTTCATATGGTTATAGGGAATGTTGGTTGTGACTTTAACTGCATGGCTACCAAACCTGCACCCACCACAATGCCACTCGAAGAACCAGATTCTGGGTCCTTGTGAAGGTCCTACCGGAGGTCAACTCGGAGTTCTTATGCTAGGTCTTGGCTTATTATCTATAGGATCAGGAGGGATTAGACCTTGCAGCATACCATTTGGGGTTGATCAGTTTGATCCCACCACAGAAGATGGACTTAAAGGAATTAAAAGCTTCTATAATTTGTACTATACCTCATTTACTGTTATCTTAATCATCACTTCAACAGTTGTGGTCTACATTCAGGATTCTGTAAGCTGGGTTATAGGTTTTTGCATACCCACTTCGCTAATGCTCAGCTCTATCCCCTTGTTCTTTATTGGAAAAAGAGTTTATGTTCACGTAAAGCCGGAGGGAAGCATTTTTTCTGGCATAGCAGAAGTGATTGTTGCATCCTATAAAAAGCGACATGTTAAGCTTCCTGACGAGGTGGAGGTTGTTGGGAACTATTATGATCCTCCTGTCAAAGAAACTGTTTTGACAAAGCTTCCACATACTCATCAGTACAGGTACTACGTCTTCTTCAGGATACAAATTGCTATAGTGGGTATGATTGAACCTAATCATTCTATGACCATTTACCTGTCACGTCACAAATTGTAAATAATCAATAGGGAAAAAAAAGTAAGGAAACAGTTTTGATCAGTCTACCAACTCCTATCTGCTTTCGAAAGAAGTACTTAAGGTTCTCTATTATCTAACCTGATTTAGAACAACATGCCAAATTTCATAATTTATTTTTACCATATCAGTTTGATGATTTCGTGCGCATCTGATCAGGTTCTTGAACAAGGCTGCCATGATCGTAGAAAATGACCTGAAGCCCGATGGTACTCGAGCAAATCGATGGAGGCTATGCAGTATTCAACAGGTGGAAGAGGTAAAATGTCTCATCAGAGTAATTCCAATATGGGTTTCGGGTATTATTGCCCTGACAGCCATAGCACAACAAGGAACATTTATTATATCGCAAGCCCTGTCGATGGACAGGCATTTGGGACCGCATTTCCAAATCCCTGCAGGTTCCGTAGCTGTAATATCAATGATAACAGTAGGAATATGGCTTCCAATTTATGACAGGATAGTGGTACCGTCTCTTCGGAATATCACCAGACATGAAGGAGGAATCACAATTTTACAGAGAATGGGAATTGGGATCATTTTCTCAATACTATCAATGGCTGTGGCTGGATTAGTTGAAAGAGAAAGAAGGGTCATGCATAATTCTCATCCTAACATCAGACCAATGTCGGTCCTTTGGCTAGCTCCACAACTTGTGTTATTGGGATTCTGCGACTCCTTTAACATCATAGGCCAAATCGAATTCTTCAACCAGGAGTTTCCGGAGCACTTGAGAAGCCTTGGAAATGCTGTTTTTGCTTGTTCATTTGCGGGTGCGAACTATCTCAGCAGCTTCCTAATTTCCACCGTCCATCGAGTCACAAAAACCAGAGATCATCCTGATTGGCTCACCAATGACCTCAACAGTGGCAGATTGGATTATTTCTTCTTCCTCATAGCAGTATTGGGGTGTCTCAATCTTATCTATTTTCTCATCTGTGCCAGTCGATATCAGTACAAGGGCACGCAAATGAAAGACAAATCAGACATTGATATTGAACTAAGTTCGACCAAAGATACAAGCTTGGTAGATAATTCGTAAGAGTCTGCTAAGTAAATACAATTGCATTTCCTAGAAATATGTATCTATACATAAATATGCTACCTAGGCTTCTTTGTAAAACAGAAAAGAAAGGTAGTATGGGTTGCCTTGGAACTTAAAATTATGGATTTACATTCTGTCAGAATGATATCTAGTGGCTCATTTACAATGTTTCTTTTCTGTTTCAAGCGTAAATTGAATGAAGCATTTTGTTTCAGTCTAGTTATCTAGTGATGGCAAAATGTGGGCGGCCATACAAAAGATAGCTAGCATCACCTCTAGTACTTAAGAGAGAATCTGCAACC
Source organism: Erythroxylum areolatum (assembly GCA_024520975.1). Lineage (NCBI taxonomy): Eukaryota > Viridiplantae > Streptophyta > Magnoliopsida > Malpighiales > Erythroxylaceae > Erythroxylum > Erythroxylum areolatum. The sequence goes on from JANIJH010000001.1 coordinate 3,424,769, forward strand.
TCCCACAAAGCATTAAACCTGACCATGTGTTCATAGATTCATCTTTCTTCTGTAAACGTTGGTTAGTTTAGTGTAAACTTAAAGCAATCAGTCCATTAAATATTAGTATGAATTAGATATAACTATCCTAAGTTAAGCATTTTTACTGGCTGATTAATTAAGCATTTCCAACTGCGTCATATATATATATACCAAGAGATTCCACAATTACGGGTTGATTCCAGCTCAACTTTTTTTTGTCTTGTACATTTAGCCTGACTTTCAGGTCACAGAGCAGTTACAAGGAAGAAGATGATATAAAACCTTTGTTTTATGACTTTATCTACGTGCCTGCAGAATCTTATTTGTTGGGCAGCTGTCAATTAAAAAGAAGAAAAGAACAAGCATAAACGTCGCTGTGTTAAGGACAGATGAGGTATGAACGATCATCATTTAGTCGTAAGTCGTAAAGAAAAACACAGGCTGCTGTCTTTCGTCTTCACATTTGTTTATGATCGGTTCTCGTCTGGGTCTCACTTATTAATGTGAGACAAACGACCATACAGGCGACTTAAATGCTCTTTTCTTACGTATGGAAATACAGAGTTTGAATTCCTCTACGCTGAACGTCAAGATCAGTCTCACTCATCGCCCCTATTATCAGCAATAGCGACAGGTTTTGGTTCCTCTGAAAGTGAAATGATGTAACGTGAACCACCGTGTTTCCTCTGTCCCCGGTTTTGTGCCACTGTCATTAATACAGGAAATATCACTGTCATTACATAATCATCACGCTTACGGACAAATGCCTCATTTAATGTAGATTTACCTGCGTTGGTTAAATCTTATGCTTAATCAACTTATACATGCACGTTTTATAAATTTTTTAATTTATGTTTAAAAGGGCAATTCAGAAAACTCTCTAATCTGCGTGGGTCGTGAGAGTTATCAATTCAAAGCCAACTTTTTATTTGTATTTTATAAAGAGATTATTTTTATAATTCAATTTCACGACTTTATAGTCACATAGAGTAATTTTTATTGATAAAATTAAAAATTTAGATAATATATTTAGATATAACAAGTTTAGGGCTAATTTGATTAAAAATTCTTGAAATTTTAAATATAATTTTATCAAAAATTGAAAGATTAATTCAATTCTTTTTTTTTTTTCTCGTGTGCTTTGAAGGGCTTCGTATCTCATGTCTATGTAATAGATTATTATAAATGAATTATATCTGTATCCTTAATATTAATAAAACAACATCCATAGAAATTTTACATTACAGTCTGTCTCTCTCCTAACATAGTGGTTATTTTCAAAATGAACCCAATATTAGTCTCTGTCTATATTACCCCTAATATTAGTCTTTCTCTGTAAACCCAAAATGAAAAGATGGTGATGGAACTAAAAGTAGTCTCAAGTCCTACACGAGCTTTCCTTCGTGCCAGTCATTGTGGGCGCATGATCTCTAACCTTTTCTTTTTTTTTTTGGGATGCAATGAAAATGTATATTGCACAAAAGAATGATTGTACAAAACTCAATGTGGGCATACCCCAGTGTATGGTGTCTTCCGCAGTCAACAACAACTAGTACAACCACGCTTAGAGATCCAATACACAAGTAATTCCCAGAAGCCTAGTATACGCATAACATTCCCTACCATCTAAACAAGGCCTATATATATGGACAAAACAGAGGGCCCCATAATCCCATAGCTCCCACGTGAAGCTACCTAAGTAGTCACCAGTCTCCTAACCAAAAATCCCCAATAAGACTAGCAAGAAACAGGACCGTGAGGTCCATCATAAAACAAGAGCAAGAGTGTCACTGAGTTATCTCCACCCTTGTACACCCAGAATATTTGTGTAAACAGTCAAAACACAGCAAAAGCACAAAGAGAGAGTCAGCCACCCAAGTACAGAGTTCAAAAAGCAGCCCCCACGACCCAAGGCAGCCCCATCATGCCAGTGTAGCAAAACCGTAGTGATCAAACTACAAATCTGCAGTGCAGTCTTACATTTTCCACGCTACAGAGGCACAAGCAGCACAACCAACGCCTTAAAATAGATAATTGTTAAGATTCCGCAGGCATGCAAATTCTCTCAGTATCTACATGCAAGAGGAATCCTAGTGGATAAAGCCATAGCTTCGCTAGGAGGGGCAATTGCAGCTACCCCCAGACGTGACAGAGTAATGCCGGCACACACTACCCACCTAAACAGTCAAAAGCACATGCACAGGATCACATCCAAACAGTGCACCAGTATGTGACCATATATCCAACAATCAGAAAGTAAGAAGGTCTCTAGGATATAATTTATACAGGATGTGATAGAGGGTTATTTTGATATTCAGGATCACATCCGAACAAGAAATGGTGGCAGACTCTATCTGAACCAGATTGCGTGTATTCCAAATTGTATAAACTGTGCATAGGAGCCCCTGACGAACAGCTTTGCTTCTCCATCTAGCCCCTACAAACTCCTTCCTTTTTTTCTTTTTACATTAGGTATCCTGGCTTAGCCAGACTAATCCTAATCCCCTAGAACCCCACCCCAAGAGCCTAGAGGAGGTAAATCTGGAACTCCAAGATCCCTCAGGTTCCTACGTAGCCTGTACACTTCTGCGCACAAGGAGTCTTCACATACTTGATTGTTCAGCTGATGATTGCTCACTGGCTCCCCTCTGCTCAGCATCAGGTTCCCATCAACCCCCAAGTTCTCGAGTAGCTCCAACTCCCACACGGCCGCTGAAAGCGAGACGTCCGTAATTGATCCGATCAAGGAGCTTTGCCCAGGGGGCTAGAGGGTCATCAATAGGAACATGCCTATTTCTCCTCCATTATGGTGACTCGAACTCAAGACCTCCTTGTTAGGGGAGAGTCTTAAGTGAGGAAGTTGGACCAATTGGTCCATCCCCCGTTGTCCTACAAACTCCTTCCTGAT
>JANIJH010000001.1:3436013-3463361 GCA_024520975.1 Erythroxylum areolatum
TAATCCATGTGGGCAAAGCAGACTCAGAGAAATATTCTTAAAGCAGGATAATCTAATCCAAGGTATGTAACTGATTCACCTCTTGTTGATTCTTTAATTTATATCTCTTGTAATAGATGTCAGAGACTGTTGCTCACTGGCCTTGAATTTTGACCTCTGTTTTGCATAGTTCTTCTTTGCTTCTGTTTGGACATTTGGGACTTTCTTACAAAACATTTCTTAATTTAAGTAAAAAGAATTCTTGATGGTGTACTACATTTGTTCGGATTCCCTTTAATCATTTGCTTTTCTCCTTATGCTTGGATTTGCCACTTTTCCAACAATAATGCATAATTTGAAGGTTACAATGCTGACTTTCAAGTCTTTTACAGGACGCTTTTTGGCAGAACTAACAAAAGAAGTTCTGTCTGATCTTAAAGCAAGCAAATACCAGGTAATGCTTTTCACAGACGACATGCAATTGTTATTGTTGGCAAAGTCTGGTCTTTCGATGTTGACTTCCTCATCATATATTTTTCAGATGGCTGAGTACAGGATATCCGTATATGGTAGGAAACAAAGCGAGTGGGACCAGCTGGCAAGTTGGTTCATTAACAATGAAATATATAGTGATAACGCTCTTTGGCTAATCCAGGTAATTTACAATTTTTTGCTATTGGCTACATTACTTTTTTACTTTCTCAATTTGTACCATTGAGGCTCATATGAATTAATAAACTGGCACTTGGATGACCGTTAATAAGATAAAAGGGATACACTTTCTTGGGTTGTTAATGAAGTATAAAGATATAATATGCATCAAAGTTCATGCTTTTGGCAATAGGCATACCATGCTGTTAGTCCTGTGTGGGGAACTTCAACGCTATTGAGTTTGGATTCTGGATATGTCAACAAATTTGCCCTTAGGAACTGCATCTTATATTGTGCAGCAATTAATCAACTCAAGAATTTGGCAAAATATTGAAAGGGTGATGGTTTTTCTTTTTCCAAGATTTTGGACTTCTAGGTTTTCTAAGCCACATGAAAGGGCCTGTTGAAATTTTAATGCAGTGGACAGAAGGTGAAAACCATATAGCAAAGAACAGTATGTAATAAGTATACAAGACTTTGTGAACAACTGTTCATAATAGAGTACTGCAGTAGACAGTAAGGTGAAAACCATAGAGCAAAGACCAGTATGTAATAAGTATACAAGACTTTGTGAACAACTGTTCATAATAGAGTCAGAAGGTTTATCTTGTGCATTTAAAGCTTCATTATTCCTAGGAGGCCTAAAGATTTTTCCTTTCTGTAGAATGTCCTTTCCTTCATGAGTTTGCTCACATTGCCTTTATAAATACTTGGGTTTCCCATTGTTTTCTTAATTGTTTTTCCCCTCGTTTTATGATTTAAATGTGCAGCTACCACGGCTATACAATGTGTACAAGCAAATGGGAACTGTTGAATCATTTCAGAACATTATTGAAAACATTTTCATCCCACTCTTTGAGGTCACAGTAAACCCGAATTCTCATCCTCAACTTCATGTGTTCTTGATGCATGTAAGTCCTATGTATATTCTACGAAACTTTTATGTAAAGATATTGCACTCATGATTGTTTTTGTTTCCTTTTGCTTATTAGTTCTTTTCATCCTCCCATTTATGTAGCACAATGGTTTTGCTGAATCACTACTGTAGTGTCATGAAAAGATGATCTTTCGGCGAATTAAATTATTTGACAGGTTGTGGGATTTGATATTGTTGATGATGAAAGTAAACCTGAAAGGCGTCCAACTAAGCACATGCCCACGCCTGCTGAATGGACCAATGAGTTCAACCCAGCGTACTCATATTATACTTACTACTGCTATGCAAATTTATATACACTTAACAAGGTATATGGTACTTCGCATGCTTCCACCAGGTTACATATATTGAGGAATTTGATCTGATGTCAAGCCATTGGCTTTAATAGAATTGAACGTGGCTCTGAACGGTAGATGGTTCCGTGTAGTCATTCTCCAGATACTTTGTAGAATGGTACCATGAAATTTGTTAGGCATTCGGGTTTCCTCCCAGCATAAGAAATTTATTCGAGTACTCAAAAGCTTTGAAATGAAAATATTTGTAATTCCCTCTAATTGTGAACAAAGTAAGATAGGAATACGAAAAAGTGTGCCCTAGAATGGATTCATGACTTCTTGTAGAGAATCTCTTCACAGGTGATTGAATGATTTCTGCAAAGTTTTATGGATTATGATATTATGTTGTTTGTTTGTTATTGTCAAACCGAATATTTGATCAGCTTCCCCTACCTCCAGATATGTGAAAATGTAAATCTTAAAGAGATAAAAAAAGAAGAAGAGGGGAAAAGGGGATTAGGAATAATTCTTATGCCTAGATCTATTGGAATTAACATGTTCTTGATCTTTTTTTCCAGCTTCGTGAATCAAAAGGATTTCCAACAATAAAACTTCGTCCACACTGCGGAGAGGTTACTTTCTATTTCGTGGTTTATGTGTCAGTTTACGTTTCCCAATTTTTGTGCCAAATTTCTCGATAATCTCATGGTATTTACTATGTGTGCAGGCTGGTGACATTGATCATTTGGCTGCTGGATTCCTTTTATGCAATAATATCTCCCATGGGATCAATTTGCGGAAGTCTCCTGTTTTGCAGTACTTGTTCTACCTTTCTCAGGTTTTATCCACATGAACTGGTCTTCCATGTTTATTTGACAGGAATGAGAGCTTAGGGGCGGTGAGAAGGGCAAAATGCTTCTGCATTGGCACCTGACATTGACATCAACATTTTACAATATAATTTGAAGGACATTGTATAGTTTCATGTGATTTTACTTTTGTACTGGTATCAACCTATCATCATTAGTTGGGTAAACTAGAACAGTTGCATTTACCAGTGTGGCTTCGTAGCTATTTCTCAACTGAATTTTAAAAAGGTGGTATACCCTGGTGAAACTGAGGCTTTTCTTTCAACTTTTCTCCTTTCTTTCAATTTTCTTTCGAGCAGACAAACCATTTATTTGAGTTTCCTTGAGTTTTTAATGTCTGCTGTTAGATGTTCTAGTGATCAGCATGCTTCTCTTTGATTAACAGATTGGATTGGCCATGTCACCATTGAGCAATAATTCCCTTTTCCTTGATTATCACCGGAATCCATTTCACACCTTCTTCCAGCGGGGTCTGAATGTTTCACTTTCAAGTGACGATCCTTTGCAAATACATTTAACGAAAGAAGCACTAGTAGAAGAGTATAGTGTCGCAGCAAAGGTTCGCCTTGTTTTGACTTGGAATGTTTTTTTATGTTTCAGTTTAAAGTAAAGTGCTAGCAAGTTGGACTTTTCTGCAGGTGTGGAAGCTCAGCTCATGCGACTTATGTGAGATAGCAAGAAATTCTGTTTATCAATCTGGATTTTCTCACGAGGCAAAAGTAAGTTAATGACTTAAAGCTCTGGCACGCATGAATGCACATTAGTTATGTTTACTGATTGCCAATAGATGGAACTAATTATGTTGGATCGATCACGAGATAAATGTAACCGAAAGCTTTGACCCCTTCCTTTGCCTGTGCAGTTGCATTGGCTTGGTAGTAAATATTTTCTGAGAGGCCCCAAAGGAAATGACATTCAGAAGACAAATGTGCCAAACCTGAGGATTTCATTCAGACATGAAGTATGTTCTTGTTGATTTTGGTAACTCTTTACAAGAAGCAAATTTTAGAAATTTGTTCTTCAGCTGACATTTAGGGTTTTTCTAGGCGTGGAAAGAGGAGATGCAGTATGTATACTCTGGCAAGGCCAGGATTCCAGAAGAAGTAGAATATTAGATGGTTTAGAAGGGAACTGAATCAAACTACACGTACAACGCTATTGTCTACTAAAGAATGCCATGAATGTCTCAGAACGGGTCCTGGACATTTTCTCCTAGTCCCTCCTTGTTAAAAAAAAAATTGTGGGTATACCCTGCAAGAACCAAAACAGAATTAAGAGCTACCATCTTAGACGGGGAGAACTTCATTGAAGCAACACTGATGCAGCAGTTTTGTGCAAGATCAGATTTAGTTAATTACCTGCTAGGGGACTAGTTTTAAAATAAATTGCTTAAAAAAAGAGCGTTGGATCATTTGGTATGCAGGCATGTCAAATGCTAAGCAAGGTTTACATGTAGAAGATAAGCCTTCCCAGTACAAGACTAGGTGGATTCTGCCACTCTGTTGGCACATCTTCATTTCTATTGTAATTTAAAGATGCCATTTTCCTATTAACCAAAGTTACGAAGTCATTAACTTATTTTGTGCTAATTGGACTGCAATTTGATGAGATGGTTTACACATTAATTGTTGGACGGTGGTGTTTAAGGACTTGAGTCTTATCTTTTAATGCCTAAATTTGGTATCATTACAACTTGATTAATGTGATAAATTTATCGATAAGGTTTGAGGAATGTTGCTTAGTGTTTAGCTAAAAGAATTGAATTGCCTACTACTTTGTTACATGCAACCTTATTACTGTTAGAATTAAAACCATAGATAAATTGAAGCTAAAAGAAAGCCTTTGATTTAGCAGTAGCTAGGTAAGTATCTCTGATGGCACTTTTTATCTGCTTTTTGTTGTTGCAAGTATTATAAGATTTTTTTTGCCCTTTTGAGTGTATTAGGTATTTAATATTGATCATTGGGTGATATTCTATGAAATCATCTAATCCAAAGGTTCTGATTTTGACTTGACTTCTTGTCCTTTTGGTTGGTCTAACTCTTTCTTACGTTCTTAATCTTGTTGAAATTCCTTATCTTGCAACTTGATTGTTGGCTGCCTTCCTTTTTGTTCTAGTTTCTTGAATTGGTGTCCTACTCTTATTCTGGGATGTATTGACAATTACACTTTCCTGAGAAGACATATACAATTAACTTGCATGAAAGATTAAAGATTTTGCCATTTTGTATGCACTATATTATTCATCAAAATTGTACGAGAAAGAATTTCCAAAAAAAAAAGTATTAGAAAGCTTACCATCATTGAAAATTAAGAGTAGCTCATATCATATGACCTTAACAATACTCCAACCTAAATGATGAATCTTATTATTTTGATCCCTCCAATGATTGTCAATAGTTTTCCTCTGTATCTTATTTCAAATGGCATCCATCAACATATATTTGATTCACTTGGGAGAATGGTATAATAGAAATTATAATAAATATAATGAGGAATAAAAATAGATATAGTTTTCACTTTTCACTATATTGAGAGTACGGAGTATTGTCTTAAAAGGGGATATAAAAATACTGTTGATTAAATCATAATATATTACCAATAATCTTTTTTCATTACTTACCTATTTTTTTCTTCCCATACCAACTAACAAAGCACTCCTTTATATGATAGGTTTACAAGTCTTGATAAACCTAGATTTCATTTGTTTGAGATAAACATAACATGAATCAACTGTATATTGAAGAGAGGTGACATATAAAGTTATTTGTCCCTATTGCTTTTTATTGCAACAAAGAAGTATCTTTGAACTTTTCATGCTCAACAAATACAAGGCATGCTCTTAGCTTTATGAGCCTTAATTTCTAAGCAACAAATACGAGTAGTAGTCATTTCTCGTTCAATACATTCGACAAAATTTTAAATTTTAAAAGCTATTTCATGCCAAGTATTTGATGGTGCAAAGAAGCAAAATTTAAAAATCCTCCAATATCTTTGCAAGTGAATAATAGATATACCTGTAAAAATTGCATAATAAATTGAAAATTATTAAAATGTAAGTAAAGAATACCCTCAAAAAACTATGTTTAACTTTTTGAATAATTTTGTATAGGAGAATATAGATAACAAGGTCCAACTGGGCCTGAGGCAGTAGGTCCTAGTTAGAGTCTGGGTTTAGCCCAAATTCTTATTATTATTTTTAAAATGACAAAATAATATCGTTTTGTTACCTTGGGTTGGGCTGAGCTCGGACAACGAGCTCCCACCCTTAACATAACTTTTTTTGATTTACTTTTATGTTTTTGTTTCTTTTAAAAAAACTTGGATTTGTTTTTATCTTTTAGTATCATTTAACTTTTTCAATAGCCAATTTTTATAAAAAAATTAATACTAAACACCCATAAACTAAAAGAAAGTTCATCTTACACTAGGTGAAATATGTGTTGGAAAGAGATAAGAAAAAAACTAATCTTATAGTTCTTGAATTTTAACAGTATTTTACTTCTTAATTTTTGGTTAATTCAAGTTTAAACAATTTTTATTAAACTAATAAATATAGCAAGATATATGATTTAAATACAACTACTTAAAAATAAATTAAAAGAAGACATCTAATAAACAATCCAAAACAAAATGTTTGATAAATGACATTTTTACTCCTGAGTTTAGTGATTATCTATTAATGACATTAGGATAACAATGAGCTTGACCGGGCAACAATAAGCTTGAGCTAGGGTCGTTCTTATTATTTTATAAGCCTCGGATAAAGTTAAAAAGGGATATTTATTTTTGTCTATGTTTGAGTTCTTATAAAAAATAAAAAGAAGCAAAATATAAGTCTTTTGTTGTTCTTTATAAGATCAATAGCAAACTCTACTTTTTTTTTAATTTTATAAGAATAAAAATAAGCGCTATTTTATTATTTGTGAGAATGGGCCTTAGGCGGATGCCTAGGCTACCCTTGCCTAGGGCCAACCCTGGCATGAGGTAAAGCCTGACTAAGTTAGAGGCAGCTCAAGCTTGTGTCTTACTCAACCCACCATAAATTTTTAAAATTTTAAAATTTTATGTTGTTTTCAATAAATTAATGTCATTTTACATATACAGGTCGGACCTCAAGCTGGGCTCGGATAGGAAAATCGTGCCTAAGGCTTAGCTAACTCAAGTTTGATCCATTAATTTTGGGCTAAGCCCGAACTTAGGCCCATTTGCCATCCCTAATTAATGTATGACTGATGAGTGGTTAACTAATTTCGTTAAATTACCATATATTAATCTCTTTTTTATGTACATAAAGAAAAATAAAATGTACACCAGATACATGGTACAAATAACCTAGACCACCATGTCGTCTGCTAAGAACTAGAGCACTAAAACCCCGTTTCCTTCACAATTACTCTCTCTGGCTAGAGACTCGCACGACGCCGCACCCTGTCCTCTCCTAAACCCTGCCCAGCAACCGCAGCCACAGCCATCGCCACCTCCACCGCCTACTCGCGGCGGTGCTCCTCTTTCGACTGCGAAATCACTCTTCCTCTTACAATGGCGACCGCCGCATCCACCGAGTCAACCGACGGACCCGTCCTAAACCTAATCAACAAACGCCTCCGCGCTCTACGCAAGAAGCTCAACAGAATCCTCCAGATGGAAGAAGCAATCTCTCAAGGAAAGCCGATCAACAAGGAACAAGAGGAAGTCCTTCGTTTAAAGCCCTCGGTTCTCGCCTCCATCGACGAGCTCGAGAAGCTTCGCCAGCCGCTCTCCTCGGCCGTCGCCGAAGAAATCCAACTTGCCGTCCAACGCCACAACCAGCCCGAACACCAACAACAGTCCGACGGAGCGGTGGAGGATCTGTTGAATTTGTTGTATTTTGGGTCGTTGTTTGATGTGAAGCCGCAGAGTGAGTTCACTGCGACGATGTTGACTCGGACGCACGAGAGAGGCTGTTGCTTGACTTACGACTATGTGACTGATGATGCTACGGATCTCCTTGGCGAGAGGGACTTGGACTTGATTTCGACTCTTGGGGGGTTGTTGATTTCGCGGCCTGTTGATTCTAGTTTGTCTCATAAAAACTCGTTGCAGAGATGTATTGAGCATGCCAAGTTGTGGCTTGCGAATTCGGAGCAGCCAATTGAGCCAAGTGCCAGTGTTTCATGTATGGTTATTTACCTTATTGGGTCTTACCTTGCTTTTAGTTTGTCGGTTGTTAGTGTTTGTTTCGAGTGATTTAGGTTTTTTAAATGTTACAGATGCTGGATTGAGGGAGAAGCTGAACAAGATTATGGCTTCTGATTACTTCACCACCACACCGGAGATGAAAGCTCCAGTGGAAGTGGCAGCTGCCGCGGCAGCCGGAAATTATGCTCCTTTTCAGGTTCAGGTTTCAGTTCCTAGTGTGCCTGCCCATGGGATGCCAGTGGAAGAAGATTCGATCACACAATGCGAGGAGAAGGTATTGTTTCATTGACTGGGAAATTGGATGTAATTGATGTTAAACGAATTCCTACTTTTGTTGTTGTTTGATGTGCAGTTTATTTTGCTTGTTGCTCCTTTTAAGGGTTGTTAGGAGTAATTCGTTTACATTGGTGCATTATGTTGTGGTAATTAGTGCTGTTAGAAGTCTTGCTGAAATAAAGGACTTGGTCTCATCTTTTTCACGACGAAACAGAATGAGAAGTGAATTTTAGATAGTTTTGCTTCTCTGTTATAAATGATGGGCTTTCCCTGATTTCTAGATGCTGTAAGCTATGTCTTGTTTGCCATTTATCTCTCTTTTGTTCTCTAAATGTAGAAAAGGAAGGGAAGAGCTATAGACTCATTTTAGATTGTTACTTCGACTAAAGCTGGAGTTGTCCACGTTGTAACATATGTTCTCATTATCTTAAGAATTTTTTCAGTTTATTGACAGTCTCTTGCATTAAAAACTTCTGCTGGCTCTGATGGATTTTCTCTTTCCCATGGATGCATATTTAGGAACTGCCTTTTGTGTTTACTAAAATTCTACAGGGGTTTATTGATGTTGGAAATAGGTGTGATGGTGATATAAAACTTTTTGGCGTAGATAGGTTTCGTGAATGGCTGTAAGTTTTAAACGTTTAATTTTAGGAAAGGAAAGAAGCATTTTCAGGTCTCTTTTGTGCATTTGTTTGTGAAGGAAATGGGAAAAACTAGAAATGGTTTGTGTGACATACGGCCTTAATCTGGAGAACTTATTCATATGCAAAATATAAAGTTAAGTATCTGGAACTTTAACGAAGTTCTGTTCTGTTATTGGAGACTTTAGGACACCTTTAACTTGTAATGCCAATTCATTTTCATTACTGTGGTGGAAGCAGCATGTGTACTGCCTTAAGGGCCACAATAATGGTGTGTGTTTGAATATTGTGGCCTTAATGATCATGGTCATAGGATCCATCCCATTTTCATGTCCTGAAAAGCCAAAACTGGCTGGACGTACGCTTTTTCTATTTCAATGTCTATACGTTGGGATGTGTTTTGGATGATGGAGATGGTTGTAGCATTATAGGTAGTGCAATTTCATGACTCTTACTGGTTTCCACTTTTTCTTTTTTTTTGGCACAGTATGGGATGGAGATCACCCTGGTAACTGCGAAGAAATATTATTCTTTTTCTATTTTAAAACTGTTAGCCCATCTTAACTGCACTTTTAATTCACCTCTGAGGGATGGATTGTAATTTCAATCTCTTGCAATAATCCATTCTCTGTGTTTGTTATTGCAAAAATGCAGTTTGGAATAAAAAGTAAGGGTGGAATAATCTTAGTGTTTGTTAATAATTAGCTGAGGTAGCACAATTTTTCCATGTGCTTGTGAAAAGTGGACTTGTGTTTTGCTAGCTCCAGCTGTTGTTGTTTGCGATCTATGTTCTTGACTCCCCTTTTTTGGATTGAGTTGTGTTTAGCTGGGGAGACATAATGAAATATTAAACTAAATACTTGGTAGAAATAACTGGCAACCGTTTGAACCAAGAACTTGAAGTAGTTGTACATCTATGAATTCAAATCTTCTTTTTCCCATTGAAGTTAGGTATTTGGATTCAATTTAACTTCCATAATCTTTTTGGATATCTATCTTGTCCTTGTTTTGATAGTGTCCTACAATCATGTAAATTATTTTCTGGTCATGTTGGTTCACGAGGAATACCTTTTCAATCATGTATGTTATTTTGTGACCTTTATCTTGTTTTGCTCTTGCATGAAGTGTGGCTTATTTCTCCTTGTCCCATTATTGGTCCATTGGTGGGAGCAATGTAGAGGATGGCTTTCACTTAACAATAAAAAGTTATATACTTCCAAAAAGCAAGTTTAATAAACCATAGTTGGATGATAACAAAATCTACCGCAGCAGAAAACTGTCAATAATAAAGATTTAAAGCCCACCCAGCGCAGACTGCTTATGTAATCTATTTTTGCCTTGAAATTGGTGAATCTTTGCAGACTTTTGTTTTCTGCTTCCAAGGTTTTTTACTTGTCTTTGAAACTTAGAGATGCATATGTCTTTCTAGGACGAAGAGGGTTCGGATTTCCAGGTCAATGATACTGGGGATAATCAGTCTATTCCAGCTGAGGAACTTCAAAAGGTGCTTGGACTCAGCACAATGTAACGTGTTTATTTTTGTTGGATTATTATCTGATTGTTTATGGATGTTTCTGTCCCTTGCAGGATGAACTGGAGAATGACGGTGTTGGAGAGGCAATCAGAAGTGAAGAAGCTAAACAACCAATTGATACTGAACAGATCCAGAGAGACGGGGACCTCAAGGAGCAACCATACGCTTATCGAAGAAACTATCAGAATCAAAGAGGTGGTCGTGGTGGGCGTAGGGTTTATTCAAATGGCCGAGGTGGCCGAGGTGGTCCAAGGGGGGGTGGTGGCTACCAACAAAATGGTCGCAGTCATTATTATGACCAGCCAGGTAACTATTATCCAAGGAACAACTATAGCAATCGAGGAAAGGGTGGTAGAGGTGGTGGACACCCTTACAACAATCACAGTTCAGGTGGTCATACCCCCGCAGATGTTGGTGTGGCTTCATGACATAATTGCTGATTGTGGGGTGTCGTCTTGGTGGTTTTATAGGTGGATGGTGAGGTTGTTTTATTCGCTTTCCATTGAACTCATTATAAATGGAGATGCTTTTGATGTATCAGCTAGCCAGGACACCTTTTTTTTTTTGTAGTTTCAGTTAATGGAGTTTTTATTGGAAACTTCAATTTATTGGAACTTTCCATAAAATTTACGGAAAAAAAGTAGGGTGTTGCTTGATTTCGATCCATCCAACTAAAAAGCTGTTAACAAATAACTTGCCCAATTTTTCCTTTTGAAGCGTGTGTTTATTCCTACAGCTGGAAGATCGATTTCTCCTTTGTTGGAACCCTATTAGGCCTCGGTGAAGAAGCAAATTCCACTAATGGGTAGGATTTGCTTGCGAAAGAATAGGTATAGGAATTATATGTTATCATATCGGTATGATCTTCGATATTATAGTAAATTGCCATTTTAAGTTGTACAACTTGCAAGTATTCTTTGCTTTAATGTGAAGAGTGCCTTATTCTATTTTTATATCATCGATAATAAATCTTGTTTTTAAAAATTGATTAGTTTATTAATTAATTAGTCGATTTTTTTAATCTATAAATTTTTATGAATTAAAATAAATCAGTTAATTTTTATTTAGTAATTTTTTAATTAAATTTAAAATTCTTTGATAAATAAAGATAACATCTTTTAATTATATTTTAAAATTTTTAATTGCATTCAATCTTTTGTCAATTTTATGACTGTCTAATATTTTAAATCTTAAATCTTTTGTCTTGTTGGTTTAATTTGAATACAATTTTTAAATATTAACTTTATTATGCACAGGGTTTTGTTATTACTTCCAAAGTTTAACGTCTAAGGTTGTAGGCTTAGGCTGATTCCTTTCACTATAGGCTGATTCCTTTCACTATCTTACTTTGTTTTCACCTGCTGTCTTTTTCCTGAGTTAGATGCTTAAGAGTTGAAAGTTGATAATGACACCATTAACAAAAGCATGCTCTCAAAGGGGATTCACCTACCAATGCTGCTTGAGCTTCTGGATTCAGAGTGTCAATGAAATACAATCCTCATGTATGCTGAGGAGTTCAGAACCAGAAGATGTTCCTATAAAATGATCCTGTCAGAATCTTTCTTTTTACTTTTTATATTATTGAGAGATGTGTGGCTATAAATTGTAAACTTTACTTTATAGAGATTATGCCAAACTTCAATTTTCATGAGGATTTCATAGACATTCTGAATCTAGAAGTTAAAACGGCATTGGCAGGCAAATCCCTTGCGAAAGCATGCTTTTGTTAATAGTGTCATTATCAAGTTTCAACTCCTAAGCATCTACTTCAGGAAAAAGATGGCAGGTGAATACAAAATAAGATAGTGAAAGGAATGAGCCTAAGCCTGCCGCCTTAGACATTAAAATAAGTATATATTTTCTTGATGGTGAACATATATCATATAGACCTTAACAAATTTAATTTAAACTTGAGTGGGTAAAGGTTAAAGTTATGGGATTTGGTCTTAAATGCAATTCATAAAGAGAGTCTCACTTATTTGGGAGACTTTCATCATGGACCTAACGAGGG
Organism: Erythroxylum areolatum; assembly: GCA_024520975.1. Lineage (NCBI taxonomy): Eukaryota > Viridiplantae > Streptophyta > Magnoliopsida > Malpighiales > Erythroxylaceae > Erythroxylum > Erythroxylum areolatum. The sequence continues at coordinate 3,448,368 of JANIJH010000001.1, forward strand.
AATATATTTGTGAGCCTTAACATCACACTGCAACTTAAAATCTTAAGACATTAAGTTTACGAGTACTTTCTACTTATATGTCTTTCATTAATTTCATTTCTTTCTAAAGTGAGATTCTTGCTTACACTTAAAATCACAATAAAGAGTATGTTAAGAAGAAATCTTTAACCAGTTTCAAAAGAACATATCATGTGGCCTTAGATTTGCTGCTCCCATTCTGCTGCGCCCCTAATGGTTGGGATTTATTCAGGTACAAGGACATGGTAGAATGAAAACAACAGATCTGCTCTCCATATCACGTATTATCAGGGACGGATTCTCACTTGCCCTCACTCTAAAAAATTTCTGGATCCATCTCTGCATATTATCAAATGTTAATATCATCTACAACTTTTATATATTTCCTCTAAATTTTAAGTTATTGATATCATTAAATTCATTTTAATTAAAATTTTTTACTTTTATGTATATTGGATGCTTAATTTTATATATTTCTGAAATCTAAACAGAAATTTAAAAAAATGAATTGAGGGATGGAATTTAAATATAAAATATTTGGTAGCAGCAAGTGCCAACTGTAATTGAGTGGTGCAAAATGTGGAGAATCCAGGTTGGAACATTGTGACATGCACACGTATTCTTTTACTTGTTTTCTTTTGTAGATCAAGTAGGATGCTCTATTCTTTTCGATCATATGGTAAAATATTGTGCCAACTTCACAGCCACGCATGGGAATCGTGTTTCAGCCTGAATTCTCCGCACTCAATTACAGTTGGCATTTGCCACTACAAATTAACATACACGCATTAGTTGAAAACACAGAATCTTATTTGACCTTTTTTATTAAGAAGAAAGAACAGAGCGTAAAGAACGATGTAATGTAGGGATGTCGTGAAGTCCAGTTAATTGGACACCGGACCATCTCTAAAAGGATTGATGCTGAGAGCACTACTTCAAGCCGAAGTTCTCCTACTTGCAGCATCCAAACTTTATTGTGTTCTATCTCCATCCAATAGCTAGAGCTTAATTCTTTAAATAACCAATACAACTGAGGAACCAAGTTGACGTGCTGTGCATGCATTATAATTCGACGGTCCATACAATGGCAGGTCACGTCAGGGAATCATATTCCCACAAAACGATTGTTGAACTCTCCACTCCATGTCCAACCTAGCTATATAAGCCGCTCTCACCAGCCAGTTTATGTTCAACCAAAGACATTTGTTTATTATTATCGCTTCGGTACAATCACCTGCTAAACTATGGACCGTTGGCAGTTTTTGAGACGAGGAAGAACATTGAAGATAAGCTCGTCTGATCTCCACCAACCCCATGTTGATTCAGACAAAAACTCGTCTGGGGTTGTAGTGGATGTGAAGTCCACAGGAGAATGGAAATCCAGCATGGAAGCCTCGAAAGAGAAGAAGCAGCTGGTAACGTCTGTTCTTCATTCGTAACAGCTAACTGAGATTTTCATGGTTCTGACTTTTCTATGTTTTTTTCTTTTTCCTAATGCTGAAGTTGGTTATTGAATTCACGGCCACCTGGTGCGGACCTTGCAAGTTGATGGAACAAACTCTCCAAGAGTTTGCTGCTATGTACACAAACGTTGACTTTATCAAGATTGATGTTGATCAGTTGGTGGTAACAGTCCTCTTTCAGTTGCCAGACCTTGGTTTCTACCTTTTTATCTTTTGTTTACCATAAGATGATGAATTATCTGTCATCTAATCTGATACAGGGGGTTGCTCGCCAATTCAAAGTGATGGTAATGCCAACATTTGCTCTGGTCAAGAAAGGAGAAGAAGTTGCCAGGGTAACAGGTGTCAGAAAGAGTGAATTACAGGATATGATCGAGCAATATAGACATGACTAGCTGCAACGTTCAGATGCCAAATCACCCCATGGAGATCAAGCACCAGAAAAGAATAAATCCCCGGAAAATGAAGCTCCCTGCTTCTACTTTTGTCTTTTACTATTGGTTCTATTTTTCCTTATCATAATTTATTAGCTTTAATTTATCAGATGAGTCTGATCAATAAGCGGAGTGCTGTTCAGCCTCTGTTCATAGGAATTTCACAATATAATAAGAACATTAGCAGTTGTTCCAGGAACTTGAAAATTTTACCAAAGGATGAAATGGGAACACTGATGAAACTAAGACAAATATATGGGGACGGCATTAACATCATTTATCACTACATGAGAGGGCATATTAAGATGTATAGGTCTCATCAATACATGCTCTCCTTCCAGAAACACTTGAGCAGTAGTCAAAGCTGAATTTCACAAAATAAAATGCAGTGGACCAATTTCAACCACAAACTTTTAATTCATCAATCTAATCGAACAACACATGTTAAAAGAATAAAAAGGAAGATGAAATAAATCCCAAGAAAAACTTAGGTGGGAAAACATTAATAAGGTCTGACAATTTCTAAATAAAAGCAAAACAGTAATTGCTAACCAAATCTTTATAAAATCAGCCAAGTCATTGGAGTTTGTTGTTTCCCAAAATCTCAATATAAAGGTTAGTCTCCCCTTCAACCTCGAACCAACGGACTAAAACCACATCTCTGGTGTAATATTCCGATCAGATAGCAAGATCATTTAGCAATGACATGAATTAATCAGGCATGGCATAATTTTTCAATAACAATTATACTACCATCAATTTTCCTTCCTATTATGCACAATATTCCTGTAAAGCTGGAAAACATATTGTATGTACATTCAACAACTTACATGGACAATTGATGTTAATGAGCGAATGGAACACCAGCCTTGAGAAGTTCCTATATACTGACTCCACCTAGCACCCTCTTCAGATCAGATTTCTGTTCAGACGAGAGTTTAGACGGAAATTTGATATCAAATTTAATCTTAAGGTTCCCTCGTTTGTTTGGTTCCTTGGAGATAGGCATTCCTTCATTCGAGATAATGATCTCATGACCTGGTTTAATAATATCTGTTACTGGTACTTTAAGATTTCTCCCATCCAATGTCGTCAATTCAACTGTCTTTCCTATGAGAGCATCCAGCAAAGAGACTCTTTGATGAAACACCAAGTCATTCCCATCCCTCTTGAAAGTGGCATGGGGCTTCTCATCCACTACAAAAATAAGATCAGCAGGAGGAACACCAGGTTCTTGGTTGCCTTTTTCAGGAAATGTAATCTTTGTGCCCTTCTTCCAGCCAGGTTTGATATCTATTTTCAGGATTTCCTCAATAGTCTTTGGCTTACTGCATCGAAGTTATGTTTATATGAAACGCATAAGAACAAAAGAAGCCTGACCAAATAAATGAATTGCCAACTAGTACAGCAAGGAAATCAGCACCTGACATGACCAAAACATTCTACAATTCCAAGAAGAATAATCCAGTGGAAACAGATTTCTCACTACGTGGCAAAACCTAAACTAAATGTTTCAATCATGTGCAGCACAACATGCGTTAATTGATCACATGAAACCAAACCAGGTGCCAGCATTGAGTCTTGTAGACAGGGCTAAAAACCAGTAATGAACTCCTTAGCAGTTCCAATCAGTTTCAACGTGGATCATCAATGAGAGTTTGCCAATATAAACACTAGTAACAAGAGTTAGCTTTTCGGAAAATACATAGGAATTACCATATTGTAGTCTGACACATGCAATTAATTTCTAGCAACACCAATAGGAAAACAACTTGAGAATGTAAGTAAATTGGTCTTATAGATGAACGGTATAGGACTCGATCAAACAGAAGTTGAGCTCCCATGTCTACCAACTAGCCGGGAGAAAAGAAGCCGCATTGAAAAGACTAAAGACAAACGAGCCTTTAATGCCCTGGATAAACTAAGATTATACTGGACCACAATCACACAACAGAGTTTTCCCATAACATTATTTTTCTGACATATACTCGCATGGTTGAGGCCACCTGATCCACCGCTCAAAAATACCTCCTGCATACGGTAAGAAAAGATTCCATAAAAGCAACATAAATTATATAATCATCCCTCTCAATCGCAATATCTAATCCCATCTGCGAAACAAAATTGCTTTTAAATTTCCAGCATTCATCATCACTACGAGTCCCCGGTAAAACTACTATAACCTGAAAATCTTAGACAACAAATATAACACCAAAAATAGACCAATCAAAGAACAAAAACTTTCAACGAACTAACCCAAATTCATCAGGTACAGAGCGCGATATCTTCATCTTCCGTTTAGTCCCTTTGTAAAGCTCCTCCAGGGTACAAGGCAACTTGCTCTCAACAGCCGGCGGTTTCTTATTACTCCCTTGATCTTCCGCATCCCCACTCACATTTCTCTTACCCCGACTTTTTCCACTCCCACCGTTCCCACCACCGCGTGATCCGCCAAAAGCCTCCGCGAAAATGTCCTCAGCGTCTCGGCGATTGAACCGAAACTTGGAAGTATTGGAACTTCTATCCTGACAATTGGGACTACCGGAATTCGCTTTCGGTGACGAGAACTCATACCCACTGATCCCTTCTTCGCCGTACGCGTCGTAGATCTGTCGTTTCTGGTTATCGCTGAGAACGTCGTAAGCTTGGGAGATTTGCTTGAACTTGGCTTCGGCTTCCTTTTTGTTAACTGGGTTTTTATCGGGATGCCATTTCATTGCCAGCCTCTTGTACGCTTTCTTGAGCTCCTCCTCCGTCGCGTTTCGGCTCACTTTCAACAAGTTATAGTAATCAACGCCCATTCTCTTTTTTGTTCTCTCGGGAATCAAACTTTTGATGAAAAAGAGACCAAAATGGGGAGTTTTATAAAAGCTGTGGACTATGGACTATGGAGGTGTTGTGTTCCACAACAATTCTCCGTCGGCAATTTGTGGTGGTTCTCTGTTATCTCATATATATAAATGTAAATGCGAGTAGTCTGCGAAGAGAGAAGAGAGAAGCGGCAAGTCGGCCGTTGTCAAAGGATCGAAGCGAGTGTGAGTGGCACCGCATTCGAGTTTGCGATATTTTAATTGGGTAATGATTAAGTAACAGCTGTGACCCGAGGGAGACCCATCAAATCAGTGATTGCCACGCAGGTTAAGAAAAATGGAGTTCCGTACTTTATATATTTATTAATAATTAAAAATTCTATCCCAGGTACAAGTAAATTAATAAGAAATTTTTGTGAGTGAAGAGAAGTTTTGGATTCATACTTTTTTTTATGTATGTAGTTGTTTAAAACTTAAAGTTAGAGTTTTACCTCTTATAAAGAATCTATTCTGTTTGAGTAAAGATTGGTTTGAATGTAGAGGGTTTAAAGATATCTTTCTATAGTTAGAACCCTCTTAGAATATTTTATAAGAAAAAAATTCTAAAATTCTAAAATTTATTTTAATAATTTTTTTAAAAAAATTGATAATTTTAGAATGTAGGTGCGAGATTTTCCAATATTTTCAGTTTAAACAAAAGGTGGAGGGAAGTAATTAAATATTTATCTAATCTTATATTAAAAATTGGCAGGTCCAACTCCAATGAATCTCCTAATTACGCAAAACGACACTGTTTGAGCATGTTTATTGATCCAACCGCCCCCCATCTGCTCTGCTCTGCTGCCTTGGTGCCAAAAGTTAAAACGTCATTAGGACATCATGAACCCCCTACTAAAATAGTAGTAGTCACCCAAGTTTGGTTGCCCAATGAGTACGACAGACTTCAACTTCAAGTTTCATAATTACTTCAGCAGTCTTCTTGTTGCAATGGGAAATGCTCGTGTTGAGCATCTTGTCATTGTCATTACAGTGCTACTCGTTTTCCAGTTTTCTGTTTTGTTTTCAACAAGGTTTTAAAACTCGGAGTAGATGTTAAATCGAAAGTTTTATTGGTAGCTGATTTGACCGATTTGACCACTGGTTGAATTGGTATAATTTTATAATTATGTAATAATTATATTTAATTATATACAATATTAGTAATATTAAAAAAATAAAAAATATATCAAATAATATAAATAAATATAAATAAAAAATTCATTTGCCCGGTTCAAATAATATAAATAAAAAACGTGATGTATTTTAAAAAGAAGAAATTTAAAAATTTAAAAAATTTATTGAACTAGTGGCCAACCGGTTCAACCAGTCCCGATTTAACCAGTCAATTGACAGGTTCTCACCGGTTCGCACTGATCCAATTAAGGACTAGTTTTTAGGAGTCACCGAGATCGGATAGCCGACCGATCACCGGTCGAACCGGCAAATTCGATCCGAGTTTCAAAACATTGATTTTCAAAATTAATATAAAAAACCCCAAAATGCAAGTACATTGATAAAAAAAAATGTAGTTAAGTGAGGTCAAAGATTTGAACATCTTTTATGTATGTAGTCGTTTAAAATTTGAGATCTTCTACAAAGGATCTATCCAGTTCGAGCAGGGATTAGTTTGGATGTGAATGACTTAAAGATGTCTTCTCATAATTGGGACTCTCCTAAAATAACTCGTGAGTAACCAAAATATATATATATATATATATATATATATATATGAATAACGAATAACTTAATTTTCCTTAATAATTTTATTTAATTTTCGTAATTAAATTTAATAATTTTTTAAAATTGTATTTAATATAATAAATATAATTAAATTTAAAATATCTTCAAAATATGTAAATTTATGATAAAATATGAGTTAATAATTAGAATATATTTAAAATAAATATTTATTTAAAAATAAATTTTATTTATTTTAATTAAATAAAATATTTTTATTAATAAATGTTATATAAAATATTAAAATAATGTATTTAATTAAAAATAATTTATTTTAAGCTAATACGTAATTATTAAGGCTATGTAGCAAAGCTACTTGGAGTTGGAACTTGGAAGCCTTGGCGTAGTGGTCGCAGCGAGTAGCGATGATGATTGAGAATGACATATGAACAATCATATAATCTTATTGGATTTGTTATGAATAATTACAAACCACTTGGCAATTATTTGCTTTCGTAATACGTCACGTGTTTATATTTTGATTTAGTTAGAGAGTCAATCGGAATCAGGCCCTTGTAACTAACAACCAAACCCAAGAACAGAACAGGCCCTTGCCTTGCCGCCACTTAAATTACCAAATGTTTGGTTAAATTCGTCCAAACAAACTTGAGTTTAAATTGGAGAGTAGAGAATCGGTTGACCAAAATTATATTTTTTTCTCTTAATTAATAAAATTATTATTCCACAATTTTCTAGTTTCTATTATTTACCAACTTGGTATATAATTCTCACTAATATTTTAATATTGAATATAAATATAAATATATTTACCCTAGTTAGATTATTTAAGCTTAAGTTCTTTCTTAATTATGCTCTTCTTTATTTAAATTTCTTCTTAATTACCCTACATATAAGTATGTTCGTCTCATTCTCTATTAGTTTCTATTTGGTATTAAAGCTAGCCTTTGTAAGGTGATTTCGATTTCTGTGCAAAGTAATTTTTTCCTCTCTAGTCACATTCCTACATCTTTTACTAGATAATTATCACTCTATAATCTATCTTATTATTGTGATTTTTTATTATTTGAAATAAGTTTTATGGGCTCAAAAGATGTGTAGTTTTGTAAAAAAAAACTTCTTTAGCAAATTATTGTTGGTGATGTTATCAAACCTATTAAACAAAATGATTAGAAAGGAACTCACTTTACTAAGAGGCTTGATTAATATGATAGAAAAGATGATCAAATTTTAACTTAGTTTTGTAATACTTGTCAACCTAATATTAAGATGGAATTTCATTATTTGACTGTTTTAAAGATGTTTACGATTTCTTACAGACAAATGATGCAATTTTAGATGGTATTCATCAATTTTAGCTTTATTGCCAATTTCATTGTATGCATTAATATCCTGATCGGACCATTCACAGTTATGTTTTGAAGTGATAGAGTTATATAAATATAGTGTCCTGGAAAGCAAGTATATTTACTTATAATTTAATTTTCTTCCAGTTACTTTTCTAATGAAAATATTTATTATTAATAAAACAAAAGAGTTTTATTTTATTTGTATGAGCATTATATATCTAGTAATAAGGTACCAAAATTCTTTTGTAATTAATATACATATATATAAAGATGTATGGAAAACATGTATATTATTATAATATAAAAAGTAAATGATTCACAGTTGAATAATCAAGTTGGTCACCTAATTATGATTTAGAATGTAGTATTACGATTTATCTCCATGCAAGTAAAGGAGTTTACTTCAAGGGAATGATGAGTTTCATATCATGATAGTAGTTGACTATTGATAATGACACTATTAAATGAATCTGGAATTAAGTATGTTTTAAAAAATAAAGTAGGTCGTTACTTTAATCTTAAAACATACAACTTAAGCATTCGTTGATTATGAATCACAATCTTGATGAATGGTGAACTCATATGTGTTTCATTATAAATTTTGATATGATCATAATGGATTTTTACAAAGTATCAATCCAGTGCCTGCATGTTAGAATTATTAATTGAAACATGTATTAGGGAATATTCACTCAAATAAAGAGTTTATAGTGATATCCTTACTTCTAGATGTTTTATGGAGATTGGTGATTAAACTAGCGCCAGTAGTTTGATGAACTAGCTATTCATCAAGTCTTAACACTAAAATGATATCTTGTGTGTTAATCACCATATAAAGTAAAATAAGATATCTAGAAGAAAAAACTAACATAAGGGCAAAATGATAATTTTATCCTTTATTGTGCGAATGACTATAATATGGTTTATATTAGAGTTTGCAATTGAACATCCTATTTGAAACAAGTGTTCTTATAATATTTAGTAATTTAAGAGTTCAACTAATTGTCTTTAGTGGAATGACATTTAGTTAATAAGTTGTAATTAATTCTAATGAGATTAAATTAATTACGGGCTTATTGGAGTTTGAATTATATAAGTCCAATTAGATTCCCCATTTGACTTCTAATAAGGTAATCAAGCAAAGTAAGGAATACAAATAGAGGTTTTTAAGCCTATGATTAAATGTTGGGCTTACTTTAATTAATTGTTAATTATAAGCCCATATGAACATTTAGAAATAGGTTAGGCTTTGGTTTAATTTGATTAATTAAATTAAAGCAAAGTTATTAAAGATAAATGGAGGTAGAATTTCAGTTTTAATAGGCTAAATGTACAACTACACATTTAGCATTGGTTTGCTACATTTATGATGGTTTTTAACATGTTTTATCATCATTAAATGGAATTATAATCTTGTCATTAAATGATTTAATGGTCGTCTTTTAATGATAACATGTAACATATTAGCATTCATTGGATTAAAGAAGAAAGAGGTGCATTTGATGAACCATCTTTCTTTTTTTTCAACACAAAAACCAAAAATGATATGTCTCTTTTAGGTTAATAGTCTTTTCATATAGTCATCTTAAAGACAAATGAGAAGAGTCTTATTTATTGGCTTCTTTATGATTGATTAAAGAATGGAGTGATGCATTGGATGCATATCACATCTTTCTTTCATGATAACTGAAATTGAGAAGGTATGAAAAGGTGTTCTTGCATTTTTGACTCTCTCTCTCCTAGCTTGCATGTGTAAGCCGAAAATTGCATGAGAAGTGTCTCATCATTGACTTCTTTCTTCTCAAGAAAAATCTTTTCAAGTTTTCTTCTCCTTTCCCACCAAAGGATCTTGTTAATCAATTTATCCAATAAGATCAAGTAGTAGGTCAGATTGGTTGAGAATACAATATCAAGAAGAGGATACAATAACGAGAAGAGGATACATCACTTAAGAGATGATACATTGTCAAGCATAGGATAGCACAGCGAGGAGTTAAAGTTGCAGCGAAGGAGTCGGTAATAATTTTCATCTTGTGTTTATGCAAATATTTATCCTTATATTGTATCATGTATGGCTATACATGTTGATTTGGTTATATTGCTTCCGCTGCAATTTTGATTTCTAAAAAATTTTGAAATCTAACATTTTATCCAAATCGTGCATGCTTTAGTTTTCCGATCCAACATGAAGTTGCAAACTTTATGAGATTAATTGTCATATTGTCATTAAATTTGGGCTGATATAGCTTTTGTAGAAATTTATGATGCCCTTTGTGATTGCTAACATGTATAAAATTTACTTATGACTATCGATATTGAGTTTGAGTCAGTTAGTATTGCTCTTCTTCAGCATACTTCACTACCTAAACTTGACACAGCTATTCGAGTGGTACTTTATGAGGAAACTCAACTTGATACTCTCTGTGATGAACAATCTCTCCCTTCTACAGATATGGTTCTTATTGCTCCTACTACTTTAACCACCTTTACTTCTTCTAAGGAATTTTTCAAATAGTGTAAAAAATTTAATCACTATATATATTTCTACTTGTGCTAAATTTAAAGATAAGAACTAGAATTCTAGCCAAATTAATTTAATTGATCCTTGTGTATTTTTATTGTTACTGTAACCACTAAGGATTCTATTTCTAAGGATACTTTTCCTTATTTTTCCTTGCAAAAAATCTAAGCTATTCTTTAATTAATACAACCTAATTTTGGTATTGCTACCTTTCCTGTCTTGTCTATCACTCCAAGTAAATCTACCTTTCTATTCTTTGATTTTGCCTATTGTAATCATATGACTTATGATCTAAGTTATTTAGTTATGTTTCAACACCCTCTCATTAACTAATTGTTCACGTTGTTAATCATTATATTTTTCCATTTAACACACAGGCAATATTTCTTAATATTACTTATCGTTATTTAATGTTTTAGATGACCAAACTATCTCTCAATCTTATTTTTGTTAATCAATTATGTGTATTTTATGCTAATGTAACCTTTTGAGTTATGGTTGTACTGTATAGGATGAGCAAGGTTCTTGGGATAGTGTGTTAGTTTAGTCGCTTATTTGAGATTTTTTCTCTCCAATTTCCATCCAAAGTTGTTATTATTATCACCTCTTCTAGCATAAGGTATTTACATCTTGCTCATATTTTTTCTTCTAGATTATGACCTTTGATTTCTAATCGATGTCTAGGATCTATTAACATGATCAATTTGATAACATTTCATGTCCACTTTCGTATATCATTATTTTACCATTTAATATTAGTGACTCTGTTTCTTTTGTACTATTTGATCTTATTTATCTTTATTAATGACTATTCTTGATATACATAGATTTATCTTATGAAAAATTGTTATGAGTTGTCTTCAATTTCTATTCAATTTACTATTATGATTAAAACTCAATTTTCTTATAGTATTAAATTTTTCACATATATAATGTTATGAAATATCGAGACGCTACTCTTTTGTCAATGTTATACTCATTGCATTTTTGTTTAACATTCTTATCTTGATATCTCTTAACAGAATGGTAGCGCAGAATATAAACACAAACACATTTTGGAAAATTTTCGATATCTCTTTGTGTCATCTTCTTATCCTAAATCTTTTTATAGTGAAGCTGCTCTTATAGCAATTTATATAATTAATAGTATCCCTTCTCCTATCATTAATAATATTTTCCCTCATGAACATCTCATTATCCTAATTATCACATTCTTTGAGTTTTTGGCTCTTCTTGCTTTTTCCGTCTTCGGTCACGTGAATACGTCAAATTAGAATCTCAAGTCTAATTATGTTATTTCTATGGATATGGCATTAAATAAAAGGGTTATCGACGTTGATCTATTCTTTCTCAACATCTGTGTATTTCATGTCATGTCAACTTTTGGGAACATAAGATGTCAATAAGATGTTTTATTTTAATTTAAGTATTTCTTATTTTGTGTTCTTTTATTTCATGAGTAATAATATTGATTGAGTAATCCATGAATTATTCTATAGCTATCCATGAATTCAGTAATCCATAACTATCATAAATGATTGGTACAAGTAGTAAATATGTTATTTATGAATTTGCATATTTAACTTATGAGAAAAAATTATGGTTAATTACAAAAAAAAAATCCAATTTTTTTTTAATTTTGTAATTTTAGCTCGAATTTTTAAAGGTAACAAATAAAATACTCAAATTTTTAATATTTTGCCAAATTAATATAACATTAATCTTTCCGTTAATGTTATTGATGTGATATGCTATGTCACCTATTATATTTTCCATGTGGATGATACATGGACTTTAATTTCTACGTCATCAAATTGTAATTTTTAAATAAAAATAAATTATAAAAATTTCTAATTTTCTCTTCTTTCTCTCCCGAAACTTCCTACTATCATTCTTCTAGTTTTATTCTTCATTCTTTCTTAAAAGTTAAAAACCATAATTTGATAACGTGAAAATTAATTCACATGGCAAAGATACTAGGAACGTAGCATGTCACATTAGCAACATTAACGAGAAGACTAATGTTAGACCATTTTTATTAAAAAAGCATAAGTTTGAGCATTTGATTATGCTTTTTAAAGTTTTGACTAGAATTATAAAATTTAGTAAATTTAATTTTTTTGTAATTAACCCAAAAAATTAAATTTAATAGTTGTAGTTATCTCAATTGTTTAATTTAGGGTTTAGTCTTCTTCGTTAAGCTTATTACTATCATTTAATTAATATGAAACATTATCATATCCAATCAACTTATAGTCAATATAGGTTTAAATGTTGGGTTTGAACGAATTCATTTAAAAAAATTAAGACTTATTATGGCTATCATACTATGTTTCTTACTAATTGCTTAAATTGTGAAAATTATTATTTTTAGACTAACAATCACAGTTATAATTGGATGAGATCATTCCTTTGAATTGGGGTTAAGCGAATTTCTCACTTAAAAATAATTAGTTGATTTATTTGATTTCTTGTTAAATTTAGTTTAATAGTTAATTAACTATAAACCTCCATTTTGTTTCTTCAATTGGAATTAATAAACTAGTTTCTAATTATTTTAAGATTTGACCTAGTTTCATAACCACTACAAGAGTTTAGGGAATCAAAATTAATTTTAAGAGCTTTAACAATCATTTAGTTGGTCGTTTATTTGATCTTGTTTCTCTCCAATTACCATCCAGAGTTATTGTTGCTATCTCCTTTTCCAGTATTCGACACTTATGTCTTGGTCATGTTTTCTCTTACAAGTTACAACCTTTGATTTCTAATAGATATCTAGGATTTGTTAAATATAATCAATTTGATTTAGTTTCATGTCTACTTTCAAAATATCATGCTTAGCCATTTAATATTAGTGATTCTATTTCTTCTGCATCATTTGATCTTATTCGTTATGATATTTAGAGTCCTGCTTCTAATATTACCATGCGATTTTTAATATTTTGTTATCTTTATTGATGGCTATTGTCAATAAAAGTGAACTTATCTTATAATAAATCATTTAAAGTTGTCTTTAGTTTCTATTCAATTTACTAATATGATTAAAACTCAATTTTCTTGCAATATCAATTTTTCCATACAAAAAACGATATGGAATATCAAGGCACTACTCTTTGTCAAATTTTTACTTCTCATGGCACTAATGTTCAACGTTCTTTTCTTAGTTCCTCTCAATAGAATGGTCATGCAGAATATAAATACAGACATATTTTGGAAATTGTTAGATCTCCTTGTGTCATCTTTCTTGTCCTAAATCTTTTTAGGATGAAGTTGCTCATAGAAAAATTTATACAATTAATCGTATCCTTTCTCCTATCATTAATAATATTTTCCCTTATTAATGTCTCCATAGTTACTATCCTAATTTTCACAATCTTCAAGTTTTTGAATCTTCTTGCTTTTTTCATCTTCAATAATATGAATACATCAAAATAGAATATCAACTCTGATTGTATTATTTCTTGGAATATGAAATTGAATATGAGGCTTATTAGTGTTGAGATCTTTTGTCTTAGCTTTTTTGTGTATCCTATCATATCACTTTTTGGGAACATAAGATGTTTTCTTCATTATCCACCTTTAAAGACATTCCATCTTTTGCCTTTCTTGTTGATCCTCCTATTACTTTATTTTCTGATAATTCTTCTATAGGTCCAAATTGCTCAAAAAGTTATGATCCACCTCATCCCACACCTAATGATTTTCCTCCTATAGATCCTCAACCTTCTTCATCTACTGTTCAAACTTCTTATGATCCCCCATTTCACCATTCTTCTCGTGAGGTCAGCCCAAAGTCACTCTTGGTGATTGTCATTGTCATTGTGCTATTATTTCTTTTTATGAGTCTCACACTTATTGTGAGGCTAATACTAATCCTTTACGGTAGAAAGAAATATAAGAACTTGATGCATTTACTTCAACTCATATATAGGATTCAATTGATTCATCTACGAATAAATCTGTGTTTGGTTATAAATGGGTCTACAAAATCAAGACCAAGGTAATGGTTTAGTAGAATGTTATAAGACTTGGTTTGTAACTAAACTGTTCACTCAAAAATATGCGATTGATTATGAGGAGACTTTTTCTCCTATAGCACGTGAGAATATGAGATTGATTGTGAGGAGACTTTTGCTCTTATAACCCACATCACTTTTTTTCGTACTCTTATTGCCATTTTCACTGCTATTATTAAGAATTTGACCTTATTTTATATGGATGTCAAGAATGCCTTCTTAAATGGAGATATCATTAAAGAGGTCTATATGCAAATTCATCCTGGCTATGATCATCCTCCATATAAAGTATATATTCTTCAAAAGGCTTTGTACAAACTTAAACAAGATCCCTATGCTTGGTTTACTAAATTTAGTTTTACTATTTGTCAGTTTGGTTTCAATCCAATCTCATGATTATGCATTATTCCTTCGAACTATAAAAGTGGTATTATTCTGTTATTATTATATATTGATGGCATGATCTGATGGAGAACCATGGGCATGTGAAAGACAAGAGAAGCATCCATGGTGTGATTCACCTCAAGGAAGCCTAGGATGTGACTTGCATGGACATGAGCTTGCGAAAGGAGGCTTAGGAGCTGAAATTGGATCAGATTTGAAGTCTAAATGTTCAAGGCAAGGGGATGAACGAAATTCCCATATCAAA
>JANIJH010000001.1:3472568-3483806 GCA_024520975.1 Erythroxylum areolatum
ATTCAGTAATTTCAATGTCTCTTAGTCTTAATCCTAATACATTAAAATATGTTTGAAAATCATACAGAGGACATTAAATCGAAGCCAGCTGTTTCAAACATCTTAAAATCATCCAAAAATAAATTTTAGCAGCTCATCTACTTGACACTGACCCCTTTGTCTTTGTTGTTATCTTGTATGTATATTAATTTTACCTCTTACAGCAATAAAAGAGTTTATGTCGTACAATTTTCCTGACTTAAATTCTTGACCTATTATCTATAGAGTTCAAATTTCTTGTCCAATATTATAGTGTTTTATTATGTGTTTTATTATGTGTTTTATTATGTCTAATGAATTTCAGCAATTTATTTATGTGAGTCTTATATAAATGACTGAGATTTTATGAGACAGAATAAGACAGAATAATATTAAACAGAAGATCTTTTCTCGTTACCCGTTACTCTAAAACTTTCCCTCTTATGACCAATGTAAACGGTAGTAATAAAAGGTAAGTAAGGAAGGCACCATTATTGATTCATGTACCAGGCTTATCAACTAAATAGAAGTTAATGGGAAAAAGGAGGCTAGCTAACACTACCACTAGTGATTGTGCCTTTATAAAGAGAGCTATTCTTTTGGCTAATGATTCTTCTTTAGTCTTAGTTATGTTTTGAGTGCAAAAAGTTTGGTAAGCTACTGCACATTCCATTTAATGTGTCATTGCTCCTTTGTCTTCTTCTATTGCAGACCCCAAAAGGCTAAGAGATTCTACTTTTTCCAAGCAAAAGCTTAGGAGTTAGGATAAGCAAAAGTGCACATTTCTAGTTCTGGTAAAAACAGGGTCAGTTGCTACTTTAACTTCAAACAATATTCGGTTCAGAGATCAGACTAATACTTAACAATCATGTTTTATGTAAACGTTAGCTTCATCGTACGAATAATGAAATATTCCTAAAACTTAAATCACCTAACCCGTAACTTACCAAGTGAGAAGCACGTACCTTCCGTGGCGGAGACAACCTCGGAGACATGGATTTGACCACCATAAGTCTCGGAGACCTCACAGACGACACAAAAGACATCGGCGACACAGACTCAAACCCGTAACCGTCGTCAAAGGCCGCCTCAAGAAGTTCGTTAGAAATCGATGAAAAACTCGACAACGACGATAAGTACTCCACCATAGACTCCGTTGCAACCACCGCCTCGGCCTCCACGTCCCAAAGAGTCCATCTTTGTGTTGCACCGGCAAGAGGGTCATCGTGAGTCACCGTATTCCGCCACGGCGGCGTGCCTCCGTTGGCTCTCAAGAACGTACCGCACCAGCTTCTTAAACGGACTTGAAACCCGTCTCTTATGGGCTCCCACTCGAGCTTCCAATCCGCGACCTTTTCCGGCGAAGTGTGGATGACTTTTTTCCCGGTCATGCCTAACAGGAACGGTATATCAGAGGCCATAAGGTACTTTCCACGAGTGCTTTTGAGACGTATACGGTTGCTGTTTCCATCAACGATCTCCACAAACCATTTGGCTTTATGAGAAGAGCCACCTTCACTGCTTTGTCTGATAGTTTCTCCATCATCGCCGGTGAGCAAGTACTTGTCAAGGTGGCTCCGAAGCTTAACCACCTTGGTTGCAGTGAAAAGCTCCATTAACAATCAAAAAATTCGATTGGCTAATCGAATAGAATTCAGATAACTGAGTAAGAGATATACAGTGGTTATATACAGAAAGGAGCTAATCCACGTGTAGTGTTATCACTCCAGATGCACGGCTGATATGTTTATGCAATCAAGTTTTAACTTATTAGGGATTCATTTTTAAGTGGTTATAAAAGGTTAAGTGTATTTAACTCTAGGATGTAGGTGAGTTGATAAGGGGCTCTAATGACTTAAACAAGGTCATGGGTTCGAACTGTCATCATGTATGCGGTCGTTTAAAATTTGAGGTCAGAGCTTTACCTTCCGTAAGGGACCTACCTAGTTCGAATAGAAATTAATCTGAAAATGAATGACTTAAAGGTGCCTTCTTATAATTGAGATCCTCTTAACATATTTCGTGGGAAAAAAAGAAGAAGAAGGTTAAGTGTATTTGCTCTTTGGAAATAGATTTTGGACAACTTTTAATGGTCATTAAAGAAAAGGACCATTAATAACCCTAAAAAGGTTTCTAATATGCATAAAACTCAACGCTAATAAATTGTATAAAACGATGAGTTGGACTTATAGCTAGAGATGTTTGGATTGACTTGGCTAGTTAATTTATTGCTCTAAGTGGAAGGATGCAAATGCGTGGACAGGAGATGGTCGAAATTCCTGGGCTAGACTTTTTAAATGGCTCCAGGTTTACTTTTTTTCTTTTTATTAAAAGGAAGTAACGTTATAAATTACATAATTGATCACGAGAGGCTAATCTCGATGATATCTTTGGAAGGATCGAGGCGCACCTTGAGGGGCATGTACAGGTTCTTCCTAAAACCAGCTTGTAATGGGAATTCATGTTTTTCCATTCAGGACTTCCTAGTTCCGTAATGAGGACGAAGATTATAGAAAATAAGTATACATGATCAGGACTTTTTAAGGGTTTTCCACGTTCGTGCCCGTTCAGTCTAGAACAGTGCAATTGGGGTTTGACAATGAAGTTTCAAGGGCAAACCAAAATGTATATAAAAGGACACGCATGAGAACTGAGCACGCTTTCACGCGGCTTAATTAGAGAGCGAAAGCTAAGTAAGATGACGAGGGGAGGACCTAGAAACTATTCAGTTTCAAGTATAGATTTCAGACCTTGTCAAACTCTAGACGCGGTCTTATATGGAAAGTTTAAGGGCTAGAACTGCATGAAAATGAAGATAAGAAGTATAATGGCACGAACAATACCTTTATGTTTTGGTTTTATTACGTTCTTTGTGTTGAACTGCATGAAAATGAAGATAAGAAGTATAATGGCACGAACAGTACCTTTATGTTTTGGCTTTATTAGGTTCTTGGTGTTGCACCGTTGTATTTATAACAAAGTCTGATAAAGAATTTGTTGATCTTGCAAGAAAAATAATGACTGCAGAAAGTAAAGAACATTAATTTTACTTGGTTGGATAGCTTAAATGCTATCTACATCCAAGGACCCCAAATTTGTGGTTCAATTAGTATCAAGAATAGAGTTAGGTTATAAGAGATTGAGCGTTTTCTAAAAACACTTGCAAAGAGTTTATGAACTCTCCAGTACCCTCAAATATATACTCTAGCAATTCTCTAACTTTCTCTCTATTTCTATTACTCTCTGATTTTTTATTACAATGAAAGTGTTCAAAAAATGAGTCTTCTTCGATGTTGTTGTTTGATGCTTGTGTCTCTTATATAGGAGCAGTTGCATCCAGTGGAGCCTTCATAATTAAGGTATATGTCATGTGCCCTTCACGTGATTAACTAATACATAATACTCTGCGTATGTGTTAATGTGACTACATTTTGGATAGTTTTTGACTTGTCTTACTCACTTGTGTCTTCACTCTTCTGTTCCTAATATAAAAGCCTCTCCCTTTTTATCTTAGATGTTCAAACACTTTCATCACACACACCACCTTGAGTCTTCATTTCTTTCTCCTGTTGTATCTTAGTTGAAGATTGATGGAGAATCTGGTAAATATCACCACATTTATTCCCTCCTTCTCCATTAATCTTTGCAAAGATCATCTATCTGAGAATGTATTAGAAACCACAAGAAACCCTAATTTTACCAAAATTGTGAGATCAGGAGAAATTGACTTCGGTTGTTGTTGATTTCAAGGGGCTTCATTTATCTATAGGTAATCCCTACAGATGGTGAACTTCTTTGGAGTCATAACCTTCGTACCGAAATCTGATGGATTTTGATCCCTGTAATATTTTGCAGATTGAAGCAGCCTTCTGCAATTCTGTCTCTAATGAAATGGAGTCTAACATTTATGTGCTTGGACCTCTTATGCAAGGCAGGGTCTTTGCTAAGGTATAGTGCACTCTAACTGTCTGTATAAATTGTTGAAGTAGCTAGGTCAGCTCGAATTTCCTTTAAGATGCCTGATAACCATGATAACTCTTTTACCCCTTCTGTAATTATATAGAACTCTGTTTCTGTAGTTAATAATGATACTATTGATTATTGTTGTACTTTCCAGCTTATTGTGTTTTCTACTAATGTGAAAAAATATGCTAAGACTAATTTTCTTGTCTTTATCTACTGCATAATCTGCATCTACAAAGCCTTGTATGCTTAAATTGTTGTATTTAGCTTATCTTAGCTTTAGAAAAACACAATCCGTAGCTTAGAGTTCCAGCAAGGTATTTAAAAACATTCTTTAGTCTTTGAAGTGCTCATATCCAGGGTTAGACATGAACTTGCTTAAAATGCTAATTGCATAAGTAAGATCCGGTCTAGTACATGGCATTATGTACATAATACTACCAACTCCAACATCATAGGGGTAGTTTACCATGGCTTTCTTCTCTTCCTTAGTTTGGGGGCTCTTACTTGCAACCATCTGAAGAAATGAGCTTATAAGAATATAATTAAGCTTTTCTTGTTCCATATTGAACTGAGTAAGCACCTTCTGGATGTAATTTTGTTGATTCAACCATAGTTTTCCTTCCCCCCTATTCCTTATAATTTGCATCCCTAGGAGCTTCTGTGCTTCTCCCATGTCCTTTATATCAAAGTATTTGCACAAAGCATTCTTCACTTCAACTATTCTGCCTAGTTCCTTTCCAGTGATGATTAGATCATCTACATAGACTAACATGTAGATAGTCTCTATCTCTCCTAAATCTTTGTAGTATAGACAGTAGTCATAGGCACTTCTAGTGAATTTCACCTCAGTTGCTATCTCATGAAACTTCTTGTTCCACTGTCTAGGTGTTTGTTTAAGCCCATATAGGGACTTCTGAAGCAAGCAAACATAGTTAGGTTATCTTTATCTACAAATCTGACAGGTTGTTTCATTTAGATAGTCTCCTTAAGCTTTCCATATAGGAAGACTGTCTTGAAATCTATTTGATGGATTTCCCAGTCATAAACAGTAGCTAGCAATAGAATGAGTCTAATGGTCTTAAATTTGACTACTGGTGAGAATATTTCCTTATAGTCAACTCCTTCTTTCTGCCTATATTCCTTAGTTACAAGTCTTGCCTTGTATATATTGGGTTCAGCTTATGTTATTCCCTCTTTCATCTTGAACAATCGTTTGTTCTCTATTAGTTTGGCTTTAGGAGGTCTAGGCACTAAAGTCCAGGTTAAATTCTTCATTAGTGAAGAATACTCCTTCTTGCAAGCCATCTTCCATTGATCAACATCCTTTCTGTTCATGGCTTCTTCAAAGGTTTCAGGTGTCCTATATTCTATAGATTCAGCCACAAGACATGCAAATTTAACCAAGTTTGAGTCAGTATATCTTCCATTAGGAAGTTTCTGCCTTGGTTGCCTATCTCTAGTAAGTTGATAGTCTTGTATGTCTCTTTAAAGGTCATCTATAGCTGTGTGTGGGACTCTTTCCTCATTCTCTCCTTCAGTTTCTTCTGTCCCTTGATGATGTATAGGACCTTACACTAGTTCTACATCATGAGATTGAGTACTGCCTCCAACTTTTGTTTTTGGTGGAATATAGAAGGAAACTGAGTTTCTTGGTGATCCAAGTTGCTCCTAAACTTCCTTTTGGAGGTTTGATTTTGAGGAGTTCCTACTCGATAGAGGAAATTTATTTTCCTTAAAGATTACATCTCTGCTAATAATGGTTTTAAAGCCTCCCTTTTGAAGTAGTAAGAACTTGTAACCTTTGACTCCCTCTAGATAACCTAGGAATACTCCCTTTACTACTCTAGGTTCCAGCTTTCTCTCCTTCTAATGTGCATAAGCAGACATCTGAAAGTCCTTAGGTGAGTCATGCTAGGTTTCTTTCCATTCCACACTTCTTGTGGAGTTTTGTATTCATTGGTAGGAGTCTATTAACCAGATGAGCTGCAGTCTTAATAGCCTCTCCCCATAGTGTTTGTGAGCAACCAGAAGATAGTAGCATACACCTAGTTTTTTTTCTAGAAGTGTCCTGTTGAGCCTCTCAGCTACACCATTCTATTGAGGTGTAGCTCTCACTGTTTTATGCCCTAGAATACCTTTTTTACTACAATAGTCTTCAAACTCCTTGTTGCAGTATTCCAGTCCATTGTCTGTCCTTAGACATCTTAACTTCTTTTTAGTCTGATTTTTCATAAGTATATGCCACTTTATGAAGATTTCTAATGCTTCATCTTTCTTCTTCATTGGATATGCCCAGCATTTTCTAGCTTTGTCATCTATGGTAGACATAAAGTATAGGTTCCCTCTTGTAGTGGACACTTGAGCTGGCCCCCAGAGATCACTGTGAGCATATTCCATGATCTTTTTGGCCCTTTGTGCTCCCTTTTTAAAACTAGATCTGTGATGCTTTCCTAGCACGCATGATTCATAGAACTCCAACTTCTTTAGATCTTGTTTTGGAATTAGTCCTTGTTTTGAGAGATAGAACAAACTTTTATTCCCTACATGGCCTAACCTTAAATGCCATTGAGTAGTCGAATCAGTTTTTTTTATTTTCTGTAACTTGGTTCACTTTAATAATGCCTATATCATAGTACAACCCACCTCTTTCAACTCCTCTGATGATGACTTTACCATCCTTTAGGATTTCTTTAAATCCATCCTTAGATCTAATCTGAAATCCTTGTTTGTCAAATATGCTTTCATAAATTAGATTCCTCCTTACTCCAGGCACAAATCTAACATTAGATAGGGTCCTCCTCTTCCCATCAAACGTGTTGATGGAGATATTCTCAATGCCTTCGATCCTTTGCTACCTAGAATCTGCCATCTTTACTTTGGCAATGACTGGTTCAAATGTTGTGAAAAAGTCTCTGTGAGGAGTTACATGCATAGTGCATCCAGAGTCGAAGATCCATTCTCTACTGAGATCTTCACTCTCTTCAATGGCCGCCAGTATCTCATCACCACTGGAGTCCACTAGTTTCTCTACATTCCCAGCATCTCCACTTTATGCAGCTTTGTCTCTTTTCTTCTTTCTACAGTCTCTTGTAAAATGTCCCTCCTTATCACAATAGAAACACTTCTTACCTTTTCCCTTTTTCTTCTTTTCATCACATTCTTTGGTGTGCTTATCCTTGCCATTTCCCTTCTGCCAATTCCCTTTCTTGCTATTCCTTTTTTGTGTCTTCTTGTCATGATTATTTTCTATAAACTTCACTTCTACTTTCTTCTTGAATGGATTAATATCTACTATTTCTTCCATTAGTGAATCCAGTACCCTCTTAACAATGAGGGATTCTCTATTAGCATGCTTGATCACCTTCTTGAAAGCAATGAATTCAGAAGGTAGAGCTTTTAGAATTACTACTGCTTGATGCTCTTCTAAAATCTTTTCTCCTGTAGCTTCTAGATCTTGTACCAACATAAAGAAATAGTCTAGATTATCATTAAGAGAGGCAGAAGTGTTCATCTTATAGTTAGCAAGATCATGCAAAAGTGTCATCTTGTTAGGAAGACATCTTTTGGCATATAATTCATCAAGTTTTAGCTACAGCTTCTGTGCAGTGTTACAATTATGCACTTTCCTTATCACAAGTCGTGATAAATGAAGCATTAAGTTGCAGTATGCAAGTCTTTGCATCTTGAATCTTTTTATAAGATCAGTTTCTACATCATACTGATCTTCGTTATCTCTATAACAATAATAAGACTCAAGTATGGCTTGCATCTGAAGTTTCCAGATGGTGAAGTCTTCTTTACCAGTGAAGACATCCATTTTTTTCCTACCATTTTGAATGTAGTTTAAAGAAACAAGAGACGATGATTACTTATATAAATTCTTGATGAACCTTGATGCTTTGAGTAGCCAAGAAATGCCCAGAAAGTTGTGGATTAGCTCTGATACCACTGATGTTAGGTTTTTTATGTTGCACTATTGTCTTTATAATAAAGACTGATAAAGAATTTGTTGATCTTGGGAGAAAAATAATGATTGCAAAAAAGTAAAGAACACTGATTTTACTTGGTTTGATAGCTTAAATACTATCTACGTCCAAGGATCCCACACCTGTGGTTCAACTAGTATCAAGAATAGAGTAAGCTTACAATAGATTGAGCGTTTTCTAAAAACACTTACAAAGAGTCTATGAACTCTCCAGTACCCTCAGATATGTACTCTAGCAACTCTATAACTTTCTCTCTATTTCTATTACTCTATGATTTTTTATTGCAATGAAAATGTTCAAAAAATGAGTCTTCTATGATGTTTTTTTTAATGCTTGTGTCTCTTATATAGGAGTTTGAAGTAGTTGCATTCGGTGGAGCCTTCATAATTTAGGTATGTGTCATGTGCCCTTCACGTGTTTAACTAATACATAATACTCTGCGTATATGTTAATGTGACTACGTTTTGGATAGTTTCTGACTTGTCTTACTCACGTGTGTCACATGTCTTCACTTAGTCATAGCTTCACTCTTCTGTTCCTAATCCGAAAGCCTCTCCCTCTTTTTTTTCGATGTTCAGAAACTTTCATCACACACACCACCTTGAGTCTTCATTTCTTTCTTCTGTTGTATCTTCGTTGAAGATTGATGGAGAATCTGATGAATATCACCACAGGTTTTATTAGAGTTGGACGTTGAGTCAAAGTAAACGAGGGTAAGAGATAGTGATAAAGGATTTAACTTCCAATTATCAAATTTATCAAAGCTTGAAGAAGTTAAAGATTAGGCTACTACTGGATCTTTCCATACTTCGAATATCAACGAAATTTTTATTGAGTTGTTACTTTTGTCGTCATTGTTGTAGAAAAAGTTAAAGATTTGTACAAAAATTTAATTTAGATTTAAATATTTAGTAGAGTTAAAAAATTTCAATATTTGTCAAAATTTTTATTTTAAACTTAAAATTGTCAAAAATTTTAAAATTTCATTTGAGTTATATCAAATTTGGATAATTTAATATTTTTACTTTTTTTTTGTGGGTTTCACTATACTAGTTAGACATCCCAATTGGAAACATAGTTATTCATCTCCTTCTCCCTCTTTTCCTTCTATCATATTCAAGTTTGTCAACTTGTCATGTTTTGCATTTAGTGGTCGTGGTGGTGGATGGTTCGCTTGATGGTCAATTTTGCATGGAAGAAATAGAGGACTATAGTGACTCTAATGAGAAAAGGTTTTTCGATTAAGAAATGTTAGGTAAGAAACATTTCCAAAATAAGGCTAATTTCGATTCTTGATATGCCATTACCGTCGTGGATTTAGTTCAATTGTCACAAACTTGGGTTTCACATTAATCTGTTATCCTATTTCTAGAAACAACTTCTCTATTAATTAGGGATAAGATTGCGTACTACTAAACTTCTCAAAATTTTGTGTATTAGTGGGATTCATACTGGATCTTACTGTTGTACTATTTCTATACTTTTTAAAAAAATATTTTTCTTAAACCCTCCCAATTACTTTTTCTCTCTTTCTCATTTTTATTCTTTGCGGAGACCATAAAGAAACAAGCTTTGTTTTCATTTTCGTGGGTTTTGTTATTACTAAGGAGTGAAGCAAAGCCATAAAATAGACAGAACACAAGGGTTCTTATTGACTTTTAAATAGAAGGTGGTTAGAGGGTTATCAGCAGGTATAAGTTAAAGGGAACAGATCACTTGTACCTGTTATCCTATTCTATGAGCATCTATCCATTCAATAAATAAAACCTACAAAAAAATGAATGGATTGATACTTATGAAATAGGGAAGGAACAGAATAATGAGAACAGATGATCTGAACCCTAAGCTAAAAGCTCGACAAAGAGTGTTTCACCACTGTGGAGTCTATTAAGAAAGACGAAGTAGAAAATCCGACACGAGGCATAACTTGACCCACTCACTATGATGCATCATGTAGTTATTGAAATATGTTTTATTAGTTGAAGATGTGATCTTTGGAAGTTTGAACAAGCATTTAGTGCTAAATCCCCCAAAGTTGTTGCCTTCTTTTATAATTGTTTAGTCTGTATTTTTCTCTTCTTTGTCTATATAACCAAAGAAAGATAATACCAAGTGGTCTTTGATTTCGACAATACTTTTCTGGATCTAAGTTGCTATGTTCTTATACATACTAATTTCCAACTGAAACTTCACCAAATTGTAAAGAACTGCTTTTTTCTTCAATCTTGATTTTGAGAAACCATTGTCCTCTTCAAGCACTCTGGAAAGAATTTCGAAGGGCTCCGAAATTACTTTGTCGTTACTGGAATTTGAAATAGACATCAAAGAGGTTGTTGAGATTTTTGGCTGATAGTAATCTAAGAGATGAGATCCTCTCTGCCAAATCCTGTCCCAAAAGATTTCATCACACATTGCACAAAATTGGCACAAAGGATCAGGCATACAAGGTCTCATCCAATAATCCAATGTCTAGATGTTTTATTTCGTTATTGTAAGCACATGATGAGAAAGTTGGGGGGAGTCTATTCTAATCGGGTCATTCACGAGTTCTGAGGTAGATTTGCTGGGTGCTGGACTAATATAATCTTCTGTCAACCCCAAGGAGCAAGTGAGTCGGTAAGGGGCTTTTTTAGCTTAAGTGAAGTTGTAGGTTCAAACCGCCCTCATATATGCAACCATTTAAAGATTGGAGCCAGAACTTTACCTCCCGCAAAGAACCTACCCGGTTCGAGCAAGGATTAATATGAAAATAGATACTTAAAGGTGTCTTCCTATAATATGGACTTTCTTAGGACACCTCATAAACAATATATATATATATATATAATCCCCTGTCTCCTCTCAAGAAGCATTAGTTTCACTCCTCGGGAATACATAAATTTTGTGTATCAAGAGTTCTAAGCTCATTGTCCAGTTTCCTTTAAAGTGAAATGGAAACCAGTTTCATTACGGCATTAATTGTTATCGAGTCTGACTTTTCCTAGAACAAGTTTTGAATTGATTTCCTCTCTCTTTCCCTGTGTCTAGCACTAGAACCACTGATACTAGTGAACGAGAGGTCCAAAGAGCTTGGACATCATCGCCTCTTTCGGACTTAACAACTGCATGTCAATGCATTTTCACTCGGTGTGTGCGTGTGCTATCTCGCATTCAACTCGTCTATTCCCTTTTGAAAAGGGTTACCTGCTTATTATCTATGCACAATACAAGATCATGTGAATCCCTAATGATTTCACAATGTTCAAATAAACTAAACAAAGTATGCATT
>JANIJH010000001.1:3550761-3561993 GCA_024520975.1 Erythroxylum areolatum
TTTTTTAAGACATATAAATCAAAATCTTGACTTATTATTATTAAATTAATTTTGATTTGTAGCGTTCGCAAAAATTTGCTCTTTATATTTTTTATTTAAAAATTATATTTTTATATGCTATATAACCTGATGGATATTCAAAAACTCGAACAATCCAATGGACTTGGATATGAGTAGTAAATCGTAAAAACCGATGAATATGGATATAGATATGGGTTAAGTCATAAAAAATAGATATAGATATGGGTAGAGTAATACCCAAACCGAACCCTACCTATTGCCATCCCTAGTTGGCGCAGCACTAATTCAACGAGGCTTGATTAGGCCTTAGGTTAAACTCAATGTCGGGGTTGTCCAGCTTTGGCTAGACCTAAGATTCTATAGGCATGAACAAAGCGACGTCATTTTGCTAAAAAGATATTGTTTTGAAATTTTTTTAAAAAATAAAATGTCAAGTTGACTCACCTATGACCCAGTCGGGCCCAAACCTAGGCTCGAAATTGCATGAGCAAATATCAGAGATTGTCTGACTCATTTGCCATCATTAATAACTATCCACTTATTCTTGAATTCTTCATCACTGTGGCTTCTTTGTTTAACAAGTGAAGATGATAATTGTGAGGCATCACAACAAAGCTGACTTTTAGCTACATTTTTTTTACAATGATTTGAAAATTGTCGCTAAAAGTCAGCTTTTAGTGATGATTTATGAATTTGTCTAAAAGTCCAACTTTTGGCAACGACTTAACGATTCGTCGCTAAAGGCTTATCTTTTACGACGGCTTGGATATTTTGTCACTAAATGTCAAAGATTTGGCGACAGTTTGACGATTTCGTCACCAAAGGTTGATCATTTGGCGATGATTAGCATAATTGTCACTAAATACTACAATAATGTAGACTTTTGGCTATGTTTTTTTACTAAAATTTTGGAAATCATTGAGAAGAGTCAATATTTAATGACGATTTC
This sequence comes from Erythroxylum areolatum, assembly GCA_024520975.1. Taxonomy (NCBI): domain Eukaryota; kingdom Viridiplantae; phylum Streptophyta; class Magnoliopsida; order Malpighiales; family Erythroxylaceae; genus Erythroxylum; species Erythroxylum areolatum. The sequence continues at coordinate 3,551,732 of JANIJH010000001.1, forward strand.
CTAAAATCATCGCAAAATTTTTGTTACGATTTTAGGAAATCATCACGAAAAGTCAACATTTAGTGATGAAATTTTGGCAACAATTTTGTAAATCGTTGTGAAAAGTTAAACTTTTGAACTTTTAGCGACGAATTAAGTTCAACTTTTTGCAACGACTTCTAAAATCTTCACCAAAGGTTTAATTTTTAGCGACAATTTTAAGAAATTGTCCATAAAAATTAAGTTTTCACGACGATTTATGAGATTGTCGCTAAAGGTTTAATTTTTAGTGACCATTTTGAAAATGGTCGCTAAAAGATTAAGAGCAAAAACTAGGAGGGAATGAAAAAAATGGCGCAAATAGGAAATCGTAAAACAAAAAAAAAACTCATCTCTCAACCCTAAAAGCAATGCATTATCTCTCATCATCCCAGACTTGGCCTTCGAGTTATGGCTCTGAGACTTCGGCTACCTTGAAATTCTAAACCAAAGAGTAAACACTATCACTGCCGCAGCCACCAACGTTAGCTCCACCATCCCTTCCCATACCACCACTTCAACTACTAGCATAACAAGTGGCTTCTTCGTTTCTTTACTCTTTCATGTCCTTACTTTTCTCTCTTTCTTCACTCTCAATCCCTTCTCTAATTTCACTACCGATGACTTCTCCGTCCAAACTCCTTCTTAGACTCGCTCTTTTTTTGGAAATTGTGGGTCCTATTCATTACCATCAGGGTCTTACCAGGCTAGGCTTTGCGCTCATAAAAAAGTCAAGCGTTATGCCAGAAATTACGCTTCTCTCTTCATTCTCTTCTTTTTTTGTACTTTGTATTGTACTCTCTCTCTCTCTCTATCTACATGTATGTATGTTTATGAGTGAGTTTAGTGGTGTATGTTTGGTTTCGGATGAAAATTGAGGAAATGATGAAATATTTTATAAATTGTGGAACGACGTGCATACTTCAATTTGATGCAAAAGAGAGAGAGATTGAGGAGAAGGTTCTAAATTCCAGTGATCAGGACCTCTTCAACAAGGAATTGCAACTCGACAGTAAGGCAGTTTCCTCTTTCACTCCTTCTAACTCTTGAAACTTTTAACTCTGATTTTAGTTCTTGCATCTCTTAATCCTTTATTTTTCTGTTTTCATTTTACAATCCACAGGTTTTCTACTTTGACATCAGTGAAAACATAAGGGGTCACTTCTTGAAGGTTTATTATTCATATCCCTTTCTTTTCCCTTCCTTTTTCTTTTTTGATTGTTGTATTAAGTTTTGCCCCTAAACTCTGCACTCTTAGTTCATTGTCCTAGCAATTATAGGTTACAACAGGATGAAATGTTCCAAGTTTGTGTTGTTGACTTGAATACTCGAATTTTCTTCTACTTCTATACCTTTCTTAAGGTCTATGATTGATAATAGTTGTGTACTATTAATTATCATATTTCTATGCCAATGGGTATGGGTAATGTTAAAGATGGGGTTTAAATATACTTTTATGGCGATTAATCGTATGACTAGGGAAACAAGTGACCAATATGTACAAATTCTCTTATTCTTACATTTACTCTTTTTTCTTTTTTCCTCTATTTGATATTTAGATGTGATTAGTTTGACTAGAGTTGTTAACCCGAGTGTAAGAATCTATTTCAGGTTAAGGAGTTGCAAAAGGAAAAACTTGAATTAGAATCAATTTTGGAAATGTATAGGCAGCAAATTTATAACAATAGGTACATTATCAAAGAAGCATTGTGGAAATCTTTTCAACAATTGATAATCCTTTAGGGATATGCCTGTGGTATTTATATGTATATACTACTAAGGGAGACCAAGCAGGTCCTTCCCCATTTATAATTCAACCAAAGTACAATGTGTAGTTCCATAGTTGCAATAAATGAATGATTAATTATATTATTTGTTAATTAAAGTTCTTACAAGGTGATTATGTGTGAATCATCTAAAAAAATTTTCCATTAATGTCATAACATTTGCCTCTTCCTCTACTTGCTCAGGGTCCTTTCAATCTTCTTATCCAACTATTTTGTGCAGAGATTTGCTGGAGATAAAAGAATTTGAACATAGGGCTAATGCTCAAGTTGAGGTCCTAAGGAATGCATTGGATGAACACAGTCTAGAGTTAAAGTTTAGAGCTGCCAATGAAGCTAAAGCTACTTGCCAAGATAGGATGTCTATTGCTAAAGCTGAAATAACTCAATTGAGGACTGAACTGGAAACTTCTAAATGGTTGGTTTTATTGTTCAAGTGTCTTTTCAAAATCTATGAATAATTGAACTTATAATAAGAGTAGTTTGCATTTTTTTGTCAGAATTATAGTAACAATATCAAGATATTTCCTTGTTTCCTTGGATTCTTTGCTTTAAAGTGTTTCGATTCTTGTGTTTGCATGAATGACTTTTTTTCACCTTGATAATCTATATGTCTAGTGTCGATTCTTACTAATTTAGGCACGTTAAAAATACCAATTTGTTTATAAGCTGGTTAATTTTTAATTATCAATACCTGTGAATTATTCTCTTGAATGGCAGTATTATAAGGTAGCTATCATTATCTATTAGCTTAATTCTATTTTAACTGAGAAACCTATCTATAAAATGTGGCTCTAGCTATAATGCAAGTTTTTTTTTATCAATTATAATGTATAGTCATCCCATAGAAGTTATCTATTGGTTGTTTTGGTCATATTTTGATTAGTAGTAGAACAAAATCATAGGTTTAGTTTTATTTAGTCGTGACTGCATAATGTAAAAAATGAGGGAGTGGATATAAATGGACACTTCTAGTTTTAGATCAGGATTAGTTAGAACTAAAGTTCAAACCTCTATTTTCTATATTATCTTCAACACACTAGCAAATTCACTTATATTCTTGCCTTACACAAGTCTCCTTCCTTTCTTGTTGTTATAATTTCTAATGCTACTTCTTGTCATATAACTCTTCTGCATGATTTTGCTTTTCTAAATTTTTTCTACATTTGCATCCAAAATACAATGCTTTTAGTTTCATTTAATTGTTTAATGCAACTATATATGGAATGTTCATAGTTGAACAACAAAATTTTGAATTAGTTAGTAATTCCTTGTACCACAGTTTGTGGATCTTCAAAATAGATTATTTGATATTTCTAAATTCATGTTTTTGTTATTATCTTAGGGATAAATCACATATGTCTATGCTAACTGTTTCTCTCTGTTGTTATGTTTTATTAAATTTACAAACCGTCTTGTTTATGCAAATACATGAGCAAAAGTAGTTAGCAAGTATATACTCTAAACAATTAGTGGAGATCAAATTTTTGTAGGTTCCGATCACTTATCTTTCTTATATGATGACTAAGGTTTGAAGTTGCTCTCATCAATATGGACAAACCTACCTAGTCGTCCCAATTATGTTGTAAATTTTTCTTATAATCTCAACATTTATAACTTATAAATTGGTCTCTACATTTATTATTTTGTTTTTAAGAACTGTTAAGGTTGTAATTAAAATTTTGTATACGAAGAATAATCTTTTTATTAGTATAATTTAAAAATATTTTACTTTTTATATAGAATGTTTCAAATTATCAATTATTTTTGTATAATAAATTAACAATAAAACAAATCTAAATATTATATACAATAATATGAATTAAAAATGTCATAAATAATTATAATCAACATGGGATAACATTTTGTTAAAATGTACATTAAAATTTTGACTACATTTTATAAAATGTAGCTAAAAACATTTGACTATGTTTTCAAAAATGTAGGTAAACTTTTTAGTTACTTTTTAAAAAATGTAGCTAAAAACCTTTGGCTACGTTTCTGGAAATGTAACTAAAAATATTTAACTACGTTTTTTGAAACGTAGCTAAAAACTTTTGGCTACGTTTTAGAAAATGTAGCTAATAATTTTTCTGTACGAAAACCAAACATGGATAAAATTTATTACCAACGATTTCTCAAAATGTCGCTAATACTTTTTAACTATGAAAATAAAGCGTAAAAAAACTATTAGTGATGATTAACAAAAAAATCGCTTGTAGTTTTCAGGTACAAAGATTTGGCGATATTTTTTATGACGAATATAAAGCGTTGTTAATAATTAATAGCAACATGTGACAATTTTTTAGTAACCAAATGTGGTTTCTGTTGTAGTGAGATGTCCCCAAGTGTTTGCTTTCAATCTCAACATTATAAAAGGTGGCTTTCATGACTTCCAAAAAGAAAAGCAAAGATAATTGACGACTTAGAGTATGAGTTTGAAGTCTACCATTAAGATAAAACATGTGAAGATTGTTGAATTTTAAAAAGATAAGGGAAAAAGTTGTAGGAGTAGAAGTTACATTGGATGACTCATTAGAAACATATGAAACTCCTAAATAAAATCCTCTATTTTGGTTACGGTTTAACCTTGTTCTATTAAATCTCATCCACATATTTATATGGATCATACACAAATATGTAAATGAGATTTAATAAAATATGGTAAGAGCACCATAACCGAAACAAAGGATTTGCTCCTGAGAAGTCCACCATGAATGGCTGATGTATAATTCAACTCATTAAAATTATTTATGTAATAAAAAACATAATTTCTATATTTTATAAATATAAAAATTATTTTTATTTAGAAATATAAAAATTATGTTTATTTATTATATAAATAACTAACAAAGTACAAAATGTTTCATATTTATATTTTGTTACGTATTATAAGATGTATCGCTTGATAATTCGTATTATGGACATTGTCACTTGCAGCCTATTGAACTAATAAGAGAAAGGAACATGACATATCAACACAATCCAAGACTAATATTGTTAAGAAAAGGGAAAAAAAGGTGAGAATCCTAGGAGAAAAAGTAGAGGTCGTAACAAGTTAAGAGGGTAGTCCAAATCACGCCCAATAGTCAAATGTTACTATTGTGGCAAGCTTGGTAATATTGAAATCTGAAAGGAGTTTAGAAGAATGATTCAAGCTAAACCAGATCAACCCAAACAAGAAGGAGGAGAAGAGTATAACCATTATGGCATAAAAAGATCATAATGATGTCTTCTTTAATAAAGAAGACATCATTATGATCTTTTTATGCCATAAAGAAGACATCATTATGATCTTTTTATACCATGAGACTACTATTTTAACATCGCCTACAATGATAGTTCATAAATTATTGATTCGGTTGCCTCCTTCCATATCACTCCATATGGAGAGATCTTCGTAACAAACCAAAATGACAACTTTAGTGTAATTAAGATGGAAAATCAAGTAACCAATAAGATTATGGGGATCAATAATGTGATCTTGTTGTCTAACATAGGGAATAAACTTATATTAAAAGATGTAAGACATATCCTTGATATGTGCCTAAATCTTATTTCTATCGAAAGGCTCAATTACACTAGTTACTTAAACCAGTTTAATGCCAAAAAAAAAAAACTCTCAAGTAACAAAATGATCATTTTAAGAGGAAGAAAGGAAGGTTCACTGTAAGTTACACAAGCAAATTTATGCAAGGGAAAAACTACGATCGCCCATGATAACTTATACTTTGAGTTATGACATAAGAGGTCAAGATATATAATCAAGAAAGGGTTTATAAAGCTTCATCTATAAAGAACTTTTTCCCAATATGGAAGGTAAAATACTTGAACCATGCACTCATTATTTGGCTAGTAAATAATATAGAGCTTCATTTTACAAAGCTAGTCAACCACATAGGAGAAAACATATTCTTAATTTGATGCATTCTAATATTTGTTTAATGACTAAAAAATTAATTGGCAATGCATTATATTTTGTTACTTTTATTAATAACCATTCAAGAAAGGTATGGGTGTTTTTGTTTAAAATAAAAGGCACTAAAAGCAGTGAAGGAGTTTCATCCCATAGTAGAATGAGAGATTAATGATAGAAAATAGAAATTTGTTAGAGTTGATAAAGATGGAGAGTATTGTGGCCCATTTAAAACATATTACAAGTCATTTAGGATCAAGTTCAAGAAGACACCACTAAAGACATCACAATTAAATAGTGTAGCCTAGAGAATGAATTGGACTATCGAGGGTTAGCAAATGCATCAAAATTGTTATTTAGTTGTTAGTGGGTTTCGTAAATTCTTAGTCAAATGGCATTTTTATTTTATGTTAAGTAAATAGCGATGTATATGGGCTGTTTACCCACTTTCTAGTTAGTTGTTTAGTTACTTCCTAGTTAGTTGCTTGTTTTTAGCTTAATTGGTTTACTTTAGGTCTATTTAAGTTGCTAAACTGTTGTGTTATTTATATGTGATAGACAACAATTTCGTGAAGTATCCTTAATTATTTTTCTACTTCATTTTTCCTTTCTTGTTTCCAATGTGGTATCAAAGCTCTAGTTATTCTTGGTCTTGTAAGGATTTAGTAGCAACATGGCAACAAACAATTTCTCTATTTCAATTCCTATTTTTAATGGAGAAAATTATCACTCTTGGGCTATTAAAATGAAGTCTTATTTGCAAGTTGTTAGCTTATGGGAGGTCATTGAAAGTGAGTTTGGGCCTACACCTCTTCTACAAAATCCAACCCAAAACCAAATCAAAAAGAATGACGAAGAAAGGGCAGTAAAACCAAAAGCTCTATCTTGCCTTCATTCGGCAGTGACGGAAGGAATTTTCACGAGTATAATGACAAGTGAATCTCTTAAAGAAGTATGGGAGAAACTAAAAGAAGAATTTGAGGGCAACACTCTAATTAAGATGATGCAAATTTAAAATCTCAAAAGGGAATTTTAGATGTCAAAAATGAAGAATTCTAAAAGTGTCAAGGAATATGAAAGTAACTTATGTCCATTGTCAATCAAATCAAGTTACTTGGTGAAGAATTTCATACTCCAAAGGTTGTAGACAAGCTTATTGTGACGCTTCCTAAAAAGTATGAGTCAAAAATTTCGTCTCTTGAAGTTACTAAAGATCTATCAAATATAACTTTTGCAGAGTTACTAAACGCTCTTCAAGTTGTGGACTAAAGAAGAATAATGAGCGATGGAGAAAATGGTGATAGATAAGGTCGAAGGAGTATACTTGGTCAAGAGTTCCTCTTTAAAAAGTAAAAGTAAAATTCTCCAATGTACAAATTGTAAGAAGTTTGGCAATGAAAAGAAGGATTATTGGAATAAAGGAAAACCACAGTGCTTCAAGTGCAAGAGATTTGGGCAACACAAAAGAAAACTGTATATTTCAAAATGAAGAAACAAACATAGTACAAGTGGCACAAGAAGAAATTTTTTTGTAGAGTTGTTGGCGAGAATGCACTTTGGAAACATGTGCTCTGATATCTATAAGTTAATGATAATGTGCATCAACAAATTTGAAGACATTAATGAGAAGTGCATTACATTGGGAGAGAAGTGCTTTATCCATTAAAATTTGAAGCAAGGGAGAGTATTAGCAAAAGCTTCAAAATTATTAGTTAGTGGTTAATGGGCTTCGTGAGTTTCGTAAATTCTTAGTCAAATGGCATGTTTATTTCATGTTAAGTAGATAGTAATGTACGTGGGTCGTTTACCCACTTCCTAATTAGTTGTTTAGTCACTTCCTAGTTAGTTGCTTGTTTTTAGCTTAGTTGGTTTACTTTGGGTCTATTTAAGTAGCTAAGTTGTTGTATTATTTATATATGACAAACAACAATTTCGTGCAGTATCCTTAATTATTCTTCTACTTCATTTTTCCAATATCGAGGAAAGGGTCCTATGCTTTCTCTTTTATGTCAAACTCCCTAAGTCATTTTGGTGAGAAGCGGTAAGGACAATCATCAACATTATCAACCACTCTACTTTATATACTTTGGATGGAGATGTCCTAAAGGAAGTATGAACAGGAAAGAAAGTCTTATATGACCATTTTAAGGTGTTTGATTATCATGCATTCATCCACATCCCTAAGGAAGAATGCTCCAAATTTGATTTAAAGATAAAATTGTGCATATATCTTAGCTCACTACAAGATGACTTTGATTATTGACTATGGGACCTTATGAACAAGAAAATTGTGAGAAGTCGTGATGTTGTATTATTTGAAGATCAAACCATCAAGGATTCCAAGCAGCCACAGAAATTTGAGTATAGGATTAACACCTACTCTAATCGGAATTCGTCTCCTATGGTAAATAATAATCCAAGTGACAAACTAGTGAGATTAATCAAGATGAAATCAGTGATGAAACCACCAATGGGGAGCTTTAAAGTTACAATGTGACCATGGTTAATGTTCATAAAGAAAATAAATAAAAAGATATGAAAGAATAAATGCAATACTTATATGAGAAGCATATTTATAATCTAATAGAGCTACTTAAGGGTGGACGAGCCTTGAAAAACAAATTGGTGTAAACTGTAAAGTTAAAAACTAAGAAAAATAACCCACAACTAAAGTAAAAGGGTTAGAATCATCGTCAATGGTTACAATAGAAAAAAGAAGTTAATTTTAAAGAAATCTTTTCACCTTTGGTAAATATTTTATCTATCCATATAGTTCTTTTTTAGCTACTAGCCTAAACTTAGAAATCGAATAGGTCGATGTCAAAACAATGTTTTTGCATATAAACCTAGAAGAAGAGAGATATATAGAGCAACTTGATGTTTAAGATTCTTAAAAAACGGAACATTTGGTATGTTGACTGAAAAGAAGTCTCTATAATTTAAGACAAATAGTAAGGCAACGACATAAGATGTTTGACTTTTTTATGGTTCAATATCCCTTTTAGAAAACTCACATTGATCATTATGTCTTTATGGAGAGGTATGGTGATTTCATCATACTTCTATTGTATGTTGATGATATATTTATTATTAGACATGATAAGAAGATAATCACTGTACTTAAAAAGGTGTTGAGTAAATTATTCACCATGAAAGATTTTGGACCAATGAAGTATATTCTTGAAATAATGATAACTCGAGATCATTTCAAGAAGTTATTTTGGCTATCTCATGAATGATTTATTAAGAAAGTTCTTGACAGATTTAGCATGTACAAAATAAAGTCAGATAGTGTTCCAATTATTGATTAAGTTAAGATGCGAAGTCTAACAAGTGAGAAAGAAAAGTAAGAAATGAAAAAGGTCCCATATTCATTCACAATTAAGAGCCTTATGTACATTATGGTGTGCACCATGCTTGACATTTCTTACTTCATCAGTATTTTAAGCTGATTCTTGTCCAATCCTAAGAAAGAAAAGTGGGTAGTTGTGAAATGAATACCTTGATATCTTTAGTGTACAATCAAAAGGTGCTCATGCTTTAGTAAAGGGAAAACCATATTAAAAGGGTATATAGATGCAAACATGACTGGAGATATCAATTCCAAAATGTCAACATCAAGATATCCGAATACTTTTGTAGGAGAGTTGTGTTATAACATTTAAAGCTCCAAAAGTATATGTCAATTTCTACCCTAAAAATTGAATATATAGCAACCAGAAGAGCATGTAAAGAGATGCTACAGATGAAAATTTTTCTATAGAAATTAGGTCATGAACAAGACAAATATGCATATTGCATTTCCACAATCAAAATGCTATTCACTTAGCCAAAAATTCAAAATTTTACTCTCGATCAAAATATATTAATGTTTGTTACCATTGAATATGAGTTATGTTATAAAAATATCTACAACTTTATAAAGTTCATACAAATAATAAATTGGTCCAATATGATGACTAAAGTAATTTTTACAAAAATTCAAAGATTGTTGTCTAGGAGTCGAAATGATAATGCCTCCCCGATTAAGTCAAGAAGGGAGGTTTATTGGATCCCCATATAATTATGGGTCGACAAATATTTATTCATCTTGGAATTGCTTCGTCGAAAATTCCAAAGAACGGTTATACAAAGAAATTGGAGATTTTATTTGAAATTTCAAAAAGATATGTAGGAAAATATTTTCAAGCATAAGAAACATGTAATGTTTATTAAAGAACCTTGAAAGACTTCACTGACCCTCTATAAATAAAAAAGAAGAGATTTGTTTCATCAATTTATACACAACACAAGCAAGAGCCACTTTAGAGAGTGAAGAACTTTAAAAAAAAGCTCCAATTTCTCAAGTTTGAATAAGCGAGTGATATATTACAAATTAATGAAGTATTTAAGCATCTTAATGCACCCTAAATAGGATGAGGAGTTGAGTTAGTTTATAATTTAAGTTAGAGTAAAAAATATTATTATAGTCCTATTATATTATAGCAAAACCTCGAGTTCTATGGCCCTATTTGGCAATCAACATATTATATTAGCTGTTAGCT
>JANIJH010000001.1:3571230-3581950 GCA_024520975.1 Erythroxylum areolatum
CTCTTTCCTTGTAAGTTTCCTCATTTTATTTATTTTACAACAAATTTAGAGAAAGTTGTGGTGGTTAACAACATCAAGATAAAATCCCAACAGCCATTTAATGTCTTTTGTATGATTTTGATCATCCTATACTAGTTTGTAGTTAGATTACATGTTTGGTTATTTAGGATAATTTTTAGAAGTTGTATGAAGGGAGAAAAGTGGAGAAAATGAGGTTGGAAAAGGATGAAAGAAGAAAAGAGAGAAGAAGAGGGGAGGGTGAAGATGATGACATTATTTTGAAAATTTAAGTTACATGTAGGAGCAGAATGGGAAGTGCATAAAGTTAAGGATGAATCTGGAATTTAAATTGCATGTAAGGGCATAATGGAAAGTGCAGAAAGTAAAGGGTAAATATGAAATTTTGTTGTAAGAAGGGCATTTTTGGTATTAATTGAAATAGAGGAGGGTAAAATAGAATTTTAATTAGTTAAGGGTATTTTAGTAATTATGGAGTTTAAATTAGTAAGGATATTATTTTTATAATTAAGAATAAATTGGAAAAGAGATTAATGTTAGATTATTAGTATCATTGGGTAAGAAATTTCTAGTAAATTAGTCAAATAAAATATTGTAAATTCTAGGTCCAAAAGTCCTATTAAGGAGAAATTAAGATTATCAATTAGTTGAGTTTGAAACTGAGGTAATGATAATCTTGGACTTTACTTTTAAAATTAAGCATCACTTTGTTATTAATAAATTTTATTTGAATTAGTCATTAATTTAATTAATGATTAATGAGTACATATATGAATTATATTTACTTTAATTATCAAATAATGAATGTAGTATAAGGTGTTTTATTGTTATGTTTTGTGACATTTTACTAGATGTATTACTTGTTAAACTGATGAGAAATGTGTTAATTAAATAGAGGTTGGTGGATAATAAATTGTGAATAATTGGTGAAAATTGAGAATCTTGCCTAGATAAGCTACATTTGATGGTCTTAGATGGATAGGATGAGTTAATATGAGTGAGTGGTGACTAGGTATCCGTCTGTGGAGTAGACACCGAGACATTCTGAGTCCCAGGGATGTCCATCCCGATGACTAGGTACTGGAATGATATCGAGATATCCTGAGTCCCGGGAATATCTTGTGTCGATAGCTAAGTACTATAGTAGTACTGGGGTGAAGATTGAAAATTCGCGGTACCTTGTGCCAATATTTATACATTTAATTACGTTTCCACTTATGAGAGACTATGATGAGATAAGCCAATAGACTATTGGATGTACACCTACTAGGTTAAGCTGGGCTTAGGAAATTCAGTTAAATATTGGAATAAAACATAAATGGCAGTTGAAATTAATATTTATGTTAATCATGATTTGGTAAAATTTTTGAGATGTTTGTTAAATGTTTGGATTAAACTGAGGATTGTTGTGTATATATGCATTATACGTATGATTTAATCGGTTGACTAAGTGATAATTAATTATTGAGTTATTTAGTTTTAAGGGTAAGGTTGATTATCCTCACTGAGTTGGCAGCTCACCTCTTGCCATTATTTTTTGTTAGGAGATTCAATGATTGCCAATAACCCTAATTGACAAAGTGGAGAATAGGTGAGGTCGGCAATTTAATTGTGTAAAGTTTTTGACTATATATATTTTTTGAATGTCACAACTTCGGTAGTTATATTATGTAGAATACTTTTATATCTGACAAACAATTATCTCTTTTGGAACTAATGAGGAATTTGATAATTAATGATATGTTTTGAGAACTATTTGGTTAATTATGTTTAAAGAATTTTGGGAGTGTTACACTTCTATTCGTTTTTGTAATGCTTCTCTCTTATTACATATTTTCTTGATTCTCAAAGTTGTGCACACAAAATTGAAACACAGGCTTTCGTTTTCTTGCAATTTTAGTCATTTAACGTACCTAAAACTTTTGGGTGATTGTTGGTTTCTTTTTTCCTTGCACGATGATAGTTTATGTTAATATCATCGTCTATTTAATGTAATATAACTTCAATTTAACTTATTCATTGGTGAATGTTCTTGTCTGATTATGATATTTTAGGTTGTGTTTCAGCTGCAAATGAGGTTATTAACTGGAGCAACTATAGGATTAGTTATGGCTGGGGAAGCTTAAGTCAGTACAGTAGATGAAGCTACTTTTCTGGTATGCCTTCTTAAGTTTCTCAATGTAGGCATTAGAGTACATTCTCTTATTCATTACAGTAGTGTTTCAGCTATTAAAATACCAGCTACAAACAAGAAGTTAAGTGACAATGACCTCTTCCTTCCAACACAATCTTGGAGACTTGTATCATTACATTAATGTCATGTTGCTGATAATTCTAGTGATTGTATTTTGAATATCATCTCTCCACATTAAAAAAAACTTTTGAAAAACTGCCCTTTCCTCCGTTAACTTGAGGATACAAAATTGTATCAGCATATGGCTACTTTTGTTTTCATTAGACTTATCCTTTTCTTGGATAAGTTTTAAACAATCAAGTTTGCCTTGTGTATCAATAGGAGCTAAGTCCAATTTAAATTTAAACTTTGATAAATTATGTCCACAAATGCGGACGCATTCTACATAAACTATTTATTGTAGTGGTTGGCAATGCTACAAAGCTTGTGAATTCATTTTTTGTCCTTCTAGTTGTTAAGGTTGCTTACAAACTTGCTGTCTTTCCTGCTGCTGGAGGCTAAGAGGCCTGATCCATCAAATTTATAGCTGGAAGTTTAGGGAAGGAAATTCTCCAATCCTGTAGGTCTTGCTGCTAGCTTTGATAAAAACGCTGAGGTTGTTGAAGGCTTACTTTGGCTGGGTTTTGGTTTTGTAGAGGTAGGTTCTGTCACCTTAGTTCCACAATGAGGGTAATCCAAAGTCACGTATCTTCAAATTACACCAGCAAGGGTGAGAAAATGGTCTTCTATTATTGTAACATAAGTGCTTGTAGTTGCGAAAGTGATTAACTTTTCCTAGTTTGGACTCTAGATTGATGTTTTGAAATTAAGTTGTTACTTGTTTATGGTGCCCAGTGCAATCATCAATTGCTGTGGATTTAATAATGAAGGCATAGTAGTTGTTGCAAAGAGATTGGGTGCTTAACCTGGGAAAAGAAAGTTGGAGTTCATCTTCCTCTAATGATGATATTGAACATCGAGTAAAAGCTGGTCCTGGCATCCATAGGGTAAACCTTGGAAAAGAACAAGAAAAGTGAAGATGTTGTTGGTGATTATGTACAAGAGGGCCATACACTATCCGGTGTCAGAATGGTTTCCTTCTACTTTTATCTTGATCAGATCACTTGTTTCCATTACTCTGTGTCTATTATGTTCTATAAAAATATAGTTATTCAATAGATAAGACCCACAAAAATTGGACGGTTGTGTTCGCTTGGAAATAAAGGAAACAAGTATTTTGGAACAAAAGATCTGCTCCGTTTTTGCCTTCATTTTTAAAACGGGGCATGGTATTACAATATGATATTCCTGTTAGCTGGGGGAATGTTTGTATACTCAATCAACCTCAAATTAACTCCATGATTCCTATGCATTTGTTCATTGACAATTAATTTGGTATCAATATATAGAAGTTATCATAACTGGGAAATTAGTATGGCTATTACAGCTCCTTGAGTTTATGTATTTATGAACAATTCTTATGCTCAGGTCCTAACTAATTAATTATCTAAAGATCATATGAACTAACTACTATCAAGCATTTTAGCATTGATGATGAGTTGGTATAGTCACCCAAGGTACTAAGTTTAACAGGAAATAATACTTGAATTTAAACTAATTACCATTTAAAATGTACTGTCACATACATTAAAATTTCTTTGTTTTGACATTAAACCATTATAGCTTTATATGTGATTATATTATATTAAATGTATAAATTATTTTATAGATGTATCATCCTTATTATGGTATAAATTCACATGAAGCAAAAACTGGAAAGGTGAGGTAAGAAAGCCTAGAACAAACGCAAAAGATTGGAAAGGGAGATAATTTGTGTTTGCTTTGAAAATTGATACCCTAGAACAAACCCATGCTTCAGACCTCATGCGGATAGCAATCGCTTCACGCCGGTGACTCTACTCTACCTCCCAAAAGACTCCGACTTGGCTCGCTTCATGGTCGGTGGCTTGAAGCAATGAAGTAAGAGACTACTGTTTCACACAATGTGGAAGTCGTTGCATCCTAAGTTGGGGCTAATGTAAATGTTTTACGGTAGAGAATAAAGAAAAGATTATTTCATACCAGATTTCAATGACTGGAATTGGAATTTGGGTTTAGAATGGCAACAGGAAAGAATTTTTAGGGTTATGTCTTGATAATAGAATATGACGATTGGAAATGACAATTTGTAAATACAAAATGAAGAAAGAATCAAGTTTTGACTAAAATTCAAAGTTTTGGTCGAATATTGAACAAAAAATTAAAAAAAAAAGAAGCAACAACTTTTAGAAAGAATATGCAAATATTTAGACAAAGAAGAATCTTTTTGTAATGCTCGTCTTTTTACATATTGCAAGACAACATACGAGTGATTTTTTCTTTCAACAAAAAGATTCAAGTTTTGTAAGCTTTTACGTTTGACAGGTCTACTTATCAGAGATGATTGTAATCTATAAGAGGGAGGGAATTACGAGAGGAACATGTAATGAATGAATGAGACTAGCCACATGATATGTCGCATGCACACATGGACGTAGCCCACGCAAGCCATGCACAGGTGGGTAGGAGGGATGTAGACGTGAAAAACACATCATCACAGGCTATGCACGTTGTCATGCATATTCCCACCTGTTTGGAAGATACCTGGAGTTATTGTGGTTAGTGGAGAAGCGGTATCAATTGGATAACGTTAGAAGACGTCTATTCAATAATCCCACTTGTTATGGAAGTAGTTTAGAAAGTAATTTGCTATTTTCGTAATATTAGGCTGGGAGTCAATCAAAGTCGTTTAATTGGTTTAGGTTTCTTTATTTCCAAATTAATTAGTTTCTTAATTTCTCTATAACTAAACTGCTATATATTGATAGCTATATTTTTAATAAAGATCATCATAAAACATTATCAAAAAGTATATCTCTCTCTGAATTCTTTCCTTAATCTCTTTATCTTTATGTTTTTCTTTCCTAAATTTTGTCTTAAATCTCAAATTAAACCCATCAATTGGTATCAGAGTCATTAAAAAATGAAGACCCACCAAAAGGCAACTAATGATATACGGAGCAAAGTTGCAAATCTCCTTTCTAAACAAGAAGTTGTCTTGAGTCAAGTCAGCAACAATTATGATCAACTGAGAACACGAGTAGATGACAACTACGATCAATTGAGCGTGATGGTTCAAAACCTCACCAATGAGTTTCAAACATTCCGAGTTGCTGTGACTCCAACACAATCTAAGACTGGAGGGAAACCTGTTCTCTGGAGCAGGGAGCTCACGAGCTAGTTTAGATGACTCCAAGACCCACAGAGTCGACTCACCAAGACACTAACCTAAGCTGCTGTTTCCCAGATTTGAAGGTGAGAATCCTCAAGGTGGCTATTTCGGTCCGAATAATATTTTCAATACCATGACGTTTCGGAGGAGGAGAAATTGCCAATCGCCTCATTCCATTTAGATGGATTAGCATTACAGTGGTACGAATGGTACGGTAAGTTCAGAGTGACTTTGTCTTGGACTGAGTTCAACCAAGCACTTTTATAGAGATTTGGTCCTACGGATTATGAGGACCCTGGAGAAGCATTAAAATGGTTAAGACAACAAAGTTCGGTGGAAACATATAAAGAAGAATTTGAAAAATTATCCAATAGGGTGGATGGATTACCTGAGAGTTTCTTGGTCAGTAGCTTCATTAGAGGGTTAAAATATGAGCTCCGAACTGATGTAAGAATGAACAAACCATAAACTCTCAGTGAGGCAATCTGATTGGCAAGGCTCACAGAAGCGAGGAACCAACAATCACATAGACAAAATTTTCCTCTGAAGAATGTGACGAATACAAATTCTAAACCCACCAATTCAGGAGGCCTAGGGGTTTTGGGTCCAGTACCAAACCAAAAAATTGTAATATCAAATTTTCGAAGGTTGTCCGCTCAAGAGGCTCAGGAACGATGTAAGAAAGGGCTTTGTTTTTACTGTGACAAAAAATTTCTCTTAGTCACTGGTGTGTCCGACCACAATTGTTTATGATTGGAGGAATTGAAGAAAGTGCAGGTGACTATGAGGAGTTGGAAGAGATTGATGAAGGAAAGGAGATGCCAGAAATATCCTACCATGCAATCACCAGAATACAACATCATTAGACAATACATGTGATCGGTAAAATAGGAGATACTGAAGTCATGGTGCCTATAGACGGCGGTAGTTCTCATAATTTTATTGATAAGAAAATAGCAAATAAATTCGGGCTTACCATGGAAACAGGGAAGAGATTCAAAATCAAAATCACCAACAATACTTGGATTGAGTGCTTGGGAATGTGTCACGGCATTAGGCTCATCGTGCAGGGATGTGTGATTCACATCGATTTCTTTGTGCTACTCGAGTCTGCCTACCCTGTGGTTTTGGGAGTGCAGTGGTTTTCAATCCTAGGGCCTATCAAATCCGATTACGCTAATTTAAATATGGCTTTCAACTAGCATGGAACCCGTTACACTTTTAAAGGAATTAAACAGCAAGGGATAGAAGCATTATCTGATAAGGAAACAAATAAAATCCTCACAAGTAATTCCCTATGAGAAGGATTCTTCATTCAATTGTTTACTATAGAAAAATCATCCACTGAATCAGAAGTGGGTCCACAAGAGATCAATGAAATCCTACCACGATATTTTGGTGTTTTCAAAACTCCCACATAACTACCACCAGTGCGATCTTAAGATCATAGAATCCCACTAATTCCTAACACCTCAGTGATCGATGTGCGACCATACCGGTACTCGTATTATAAAAAATATGAGATTGAGAAACAGGTCTAGGAACTAGTCTCTACTGATCCTATAAGACGCAGAACCAATCCATTCTCTTCACCAGTACTTTTGGTGCGAAAAGCTAGGAGGGAGTGGAGATTCTGTATCGATTACAGGGCCCTTAATCACTATAAAGGATAAGTTTCCCATTTCGATGATCAACGAACTTATAGACGAGCTTTTCAAAGCCCGATATTACTCAAAGTTCAATGTTAAAGCTGGCTACCATCAAATACGCATTTATGGACCCGATATTCCAAAAACTACGTTCAAGACACATGACGGGCACTATGAATTCGTAATGATGCCGTTTGACCTTACTAATGCACCGTCAACCTTTCAAAGTTAGATGAATGACATCTTCCGTCCATATCTTCGCAAATTCATCCTTGTATTTTTTGACAATATTTTGGTTTATTCCAAGACATGAGAGGAGCATCTACAACATCTCCAAATTGTGTTAGACCTCCTGACACCAAATCAACTTTATGCAAATATAAAGAAATGCGTATTCGATGTGCAACGTGTGAAATACTTGGAGCACATTCTTTTGGGTAATGGAATCGAACCAGATGGTGCCAAAATTCAAACGGATTATGAATGGCCCAAGCCCAAAATTGTAAGAGAGGTAAGAGGATTTCTAGGCTTAGCAGGGTATTACAGAAAATTTATCCAGCACTACGGAGTGATTGCAGCACCATTAAACCGATTGCTTAGCAAGAAGGGATTTAAATGGACAATGGAGATTGCCAATGCATTCTCACCCGAGCTCTTGTTCTACGATTGCCTGACTTCAATCAAATTTTTGTGGTAAAATGTGATGCCAACAGGATCGGGATCAGGGTGGTCCTAAAGCAGGAAGGGAGACCAATAGCCTTCTTTAGCGAGGCCTTTAAAGGTACAACTCTCAAATACTCAACTTATAAAAAAGAGATGCTGGTCATAGTTAAATCAGTTCATAAATGGCGTCGATATCTCCTTGGCCTAACTTTCATCGTGAGAACTGATCAGAGGAGTTAAAAATGTTTGCTGGAACAACAGATCATAACTCCGGGCCAAGTCTGTTGGTTGCCTAAACTCCTAGGGTATGATTACCAGATATAATACAAGTAAGGATCCACCAACAAGGCAACTGATTCTCTATCCCATAAAGTTGAGATACACTTCATTGCGATCTCTTGACCAAAATCAGACTGGTGGATGTAGTTGCAAAATGAATGTGCTACAGATTACTACTATACACGATTTAAAACAAATCCATAGGCTCAATCCCGGGATGGAGCGTGGTTCCTAGAAAAAAAGGTAATCCTTAGCCCTCAATTTGCTTTGATTCCTACTATTATTTATGAGATGCATAACACTGCTTCGACGTGGGATTTTGGCTTCCAGAAAATCCTAAGTCAGGTGAAACTAGATTTTTACTAGGTTGGAATGCGTCGGATGGTGAAGGACTATATCCTACGATGCGAAATATGCCAGAGTAACAAGACAGGGAAATTGATGTTGGCTGGACTTCTATAACCTCTCCCAATACCGAATAGGATTTGGACGGACTTATCCATGGACTTCGTTGAAGGACTACCTCTTTTTGGGTGTTGTCAGACAATAATGGTCGTGGTAGATTGTTTGTCAAAGTATGCCCATTTCGTGGCCTTGTCACCATCTGTCAATGCCTCATGAGTTGCTAAAGCTTCTATGGAGAATATTATGCATTTGTATGGAATGTTGGCAAGCATTGTAAGCAATCGTGATTAGGTTTTCATTGGTAATTTCTGGACAACTTTCTTTGAGTTGCTGAGAACACGGTTGAATATGAGCACTAGCTATCACTCATAGACAGATGGACAGACAGATGTTGTTAATTGGACCTTGGAGCAATATTTGAGGAGCTTCACTAGTGATCGACCCAAGCAATGGAAAGATTGGTTGGCTTGGGCCAAATATAGCTATAACACCGTTCGTCATTCTTCCACTCAAATAACTCCATTTGAAGTAGTTTATGGAACACATCCCACCACTATCTCTATTAAGCTATGTCCCTGGTATTTTGAAAGTAGTCGACGTGGATGCACAACTACATAAACAAGATTCCATCTTGAAAGACCTCAGACTTCACCTCCTTCAAGCCCGAGATAGAATGAAAAGCATAACTGACTGTCATCACCAAGATATAGAATTTACAGTAGGGGACCGTGTCTTTCTTAAGCTTCAACCTTCCTGCTAGACTTCGGTGGCTTTCGGGCTTCGCTCAAACTGTCTCCACATTTCTTTGGTCCTTTCAAAATTATTGGACGGGTTGGAGTTGTTGCTTATCAATTAGAGTTTCTAGAGGGGTTTAGAATCCACAATGTCTTCCATATAAGTCAACTGAAACCTTGTGTTGGTGATATTCCTATTATTTCCCCTTGCTTGCCTCCTTCTAGTGAGGAGCATCAGAATTGCCACAACCTGAAAAGGTCTTGGGCTGACAGGTGAAGCAAAAAGGCCACTACAGACCTAAAGAAGAAATCCTCGTAAAATGGAGGGGAGCATCACCGAAGGACGCAATGTGGAAGATGCTCAGTGGTTGTTGAGGGTGTATCTTGACTTTGTCCTTGAGGACAAGGACCAAGCGAAGGGGGGAGGAGTTGATATGTCTCATGCACACGTGGACGTAGCCTATGCAAGCCATGCACACGTGGACGTGGCCCATGTAAGCTATGCACTCGTGGCTAGGAGGTATGTAGATGTGAAAAACACATCATCTCAGGTCATGCATGTTGCCATGCATATTCCCACCTCTTTAGAAGATGCCTGGAGCTATTGTAGTTAATGGGGAAGCGGCATCAGATGGGTAACGTTGGAATAGGTCCATTCAATAATCCCACTTATTATGGAAGTAGTTTAGGAAGTAATTTGCTGTTTTCGTAATAATAGGCTAGGACTCAGCCAAAGTAGTTCAATTAGTTTAGGTTTCTTTATTTTCAAGTTAATTAGTTTCTTAATTTCTCTGTAACTAAAAGGCTATATATTGATAGCTGTATTTTTAATAAAGATCATTATAAACATTATCAGAAAGTGCATCTCTCTCTGAATTCTTTCCTTAATCTCTCTATCTTTCTGTTTTTCTTTCATAAATTTTGTCTTAAATCCCAAATTAAATCCATCGCCACAATCCGAAACACATCTGTCCTGTGTTGTTACTCTGTAAACTAACATCTATCTATTCAAGACTCACAAAAATTGAATATATGAATGCTCATCAAATCAAATAGGATAGGCATATAATATCGAAAATAGGTAATTTAAACCCCAACAATCCTGTTAGTTATTTAATTACATTGGGTGGTTTTGTGTTTCTTTCTTGCTGTCATGAAATAACTTGAAAGTGATGATCTCCGCCTGTTGGATATGAAAAAGAGTATGTCTTTACGGTCATTACTGAGCAGTTAAGAGGGTGTTCGTTTCTATTTTTATTTTTGATTTTTGATTTTATTTTTAAATTTAGTAAAAAACTTGTTTGTTTGAATTTTTAGTTTATGTTTTTAATTTTAGTTTTTTCCAGTTTTCAAGAATTATGAAAACCATAAAAAGTAGTTTTTGTTTCTTATTTCTTGTTTTTGTTTCATAATCTGATTTACTACCATTAAATATATATTATTTAATTATGTATTTTTAATAAAAATTATGAATAATTTAATTCAACATTATATTTATATATTTAATAAATTTAAATTTATTATCAAT
>JANIJH010000001.1:3584769-3608220 GCA_024520975.1 Erythroxylum areolatum
GAGGACTGTCAGTTATTGGGCTTGAGCCCTAAGTATGCACGTCCAGATTGGATGATTCTACAAGTTCTTCCAATTCCCCCACCTCCTGTGAGGCCTTCTGTTATGATGGATACATCCTCCAGG
Source organism: Erythroxylum areolatum (assembly GCA_024520975.1). Lineage (NCBI taxonomy): Eukaryota > Viridiplantae > Streptophyta > Magnoliopsida > Malpighiales > Erythroxylaceae > Erythroxylum > Erythroxylum areolatum. Next base: position 3,584,893 of record JANIJH010000001.1, read on the forward strand.
AGTGAGGCAAGTCTATTACAGTGTTACTTTTCTAACACTGGTCTGTAATTGATAACAAAGACATGCTGTGTGTACATTCTCTTTTCTTTCCAGACTGATATCTAACAATTCAGGTATCTTCAATGTGAAATTTCCACAAGCATTCATGTTTCTTGTCTTTTTCCTAATGTAGGATGACTTAACCCATCAGCTGGCAATGATTATTAGACACAATGAGAATTTGAGAAGACAGGAGAGGGGTGGGGCGCCTGCACATATTATATCCGAGTTTGCACAGTTGTTACAGTTTCATGTGGCTACATATTTTGACAATGAATTGCCTGGACAGCCAAGGGTATGGAGTTGCTTATTCACGCATTGATGAGTTCCAATTGTATACGTGGTTCATTTTGTTTTGCTTTGTAAGAAATAATGTTTTTAGGAGGTGGTGTACTCTTCATATTACAGGCAACTCAAAGGTCAGGAAGACCTATCAAGTCCATATGTAGTAGGCTCAAGGCAAAGGAAGGGCGGATTAGGGGAAACTTGATGGGTAAAAGAGTGGACTTTTCTGCACGTACAGTTATTACACCTGATCCCACTATCAACATTGATGAGCTAGGGGTACCATGGAGTATCGCTTTGAACCTCACCTATCCTGAAACAGTGACTCCCTACAACATAGAAAGGTTCATATCTCATTGTAGCTTTATTTCTTTCGATCTTGTTAATATTCCATTTTTTAATGTGGATATTTTCTCAAACAGGTTGAAGGAACTTGTTGAGTATGGGCCACATCCTCCTCCTGGAAAAACTGGTGCAAAATATATCATAAGGGATGATGGACAAAGACTTGATCTTCGTTACTTGAAGAAAAGTAGCGATCACCATTTGGAGCTTGGGTATAAGGTATTTTCTTGCATGAGCCAATTGGATTTCATTCATTACATCCTATTAACAGTCCATTTATTCCTACCATTAAATCATTTTATGATGATTACAGGTGGAACGACATCTAAATGATGGTGACTTTGTTCTTTTTAATCGTCAACCTAGTCTCCATAAGATGTCAATTATGGGGCACAAAATCAAGATTATGCCATACTCAACTTTCCGCTTGAATTTGTCTGTTACTTCACCATATAATGCTGATTTTGATGGTGATGAAATGAATATGCACGTTCCTCAGTCATTTGAAACCAGGGCAGAAGTGCTAGAATTAATGATGGTGCCAAAATGTATTGTATCACCTCAATCAAATCGGCCAGTGATGGGTATTGTCCAGGATACTCTTTTAGGATGCCGTAAAATCACCAAGAGAGACACCTTCATAGAAAAGGTGAAACAGAAATGATATTTAAATCCCTTCTCCATCATTCAATTGTATGATTCTGTTCTTTCTTGTCTTGGACCTAAACTCTATCCCTATTTGCAGGATGTTTTCATGAACATCTTGATGTGGTGGGAGGATTTTGATGGGAAAATTCCTGCTCCTGCAATCCTGAAACCTAGGCCACTTTGGACTGGAAAACAAGTTTTTAACCTCATAATACCAAAGCAGATTAATCTGATCAGAACTTCTGCCTGGCATTCTGATTCTGAAAGAGGAATTGTTACTCCGGGGGATACACTGGTCCGGATAGAAAAAGGGGAGTTACTTTCTGGAACCCTTTGCAAAAAGACGCTTGGAACATCTACTGGAAGTCTTATACATGTGATATGGTAGCAATTTGGTTGATGACTTTTACCGTACAAATATTTCACAGCAGATAAACTTTTGGTTTTATGTGGAGGTTAAAAAGTGGAGACCTGACTTTGTTGGACCAGCTTGTATGGTGCAACTTATTTTGTAATTTATTTTATGCAGGGAAGAAGTTGGTCCAGATGCAGCACGCAAATTTTTGGGACATACGCAATGGCTGGTGAATTATTGGCTGTTACAGAATGCTTTTAGCATTGGTATTGGAGATACAATTGCTGATGCAGCCACAATGGAGAAAATCAACGAAACTATTTCAGCAGCAAAAAATGAGGTGAAAAAACTCATTATGCAAGCCCAGAGTAAAGATCTGGAGGCTGAACCTGGACGGACTATGATGGATTCTTTTGAAAACAAAGTGAATCAGGTGAGCTGACGAAAGTGGTTAGTGTTTTGTCAACTTTTTTTGTTTTTTTGTTTTTGTTTACTAATTATGATGGTAACAACTGTCATCTTTAGGTGTTGAATAAAGCTCGTGATGATGCGGGTAACAGTGCCCAAAAGAGTTTATCCGAGAGTAATAATCTCAAGGCTATGGTTACTGCAGGGTCAAAAGGCAGTTTCATTAACATATCACAGATGACGGCTTGTGTGGGGCAGCAAAATGTTGAGGGTAAACGTATACCATTTGGCTTTATAGATCGGACGTTACCTCACTTCACAAAAGATGATTATGGGCCAGAAAGTCGAGGCTTTGTGGAGAATTCCTACCTTCGTGGGTTGACTCCCCAAGAATTCTTTTTCCATGCTATGGGTGGTAGAGAAGGACTAATAGATACTGCAGTTAAGACTTCTGAGACTGGCTATATACAGAGGAGATTGGTGAAGGCCATGGAGGATATCATGGTTAAATATGATGGTACTGTGAGGAATTCACTGGGGGATGTTATTCAGTTTCTCTATGGGGAAGACGGGATGGATGCTGTGTGGATAGAATCACAGAAGCTAGATACCTTGAAGATGAAGAAATCAGAATTTGATAGGGTATTCAGATATGAATTGGATGATGAAAATTGGAACCCTAACTATATGTTACCAGAACATATTGAGGATTTGAAAAATATCAGGGAGCTGAGAGATGTGTTTGAAGCTGAAGTTCAAAAACTTGAAGCAGATAGATATCAACTTGGAACGGAGATTGCAACAACTGGTGACAGTCTTTGGCCAATGCCTGTTAATCTTGGGAGGCTTATCTGGAATGCCCAGAAGACGTTCAAGGTTGATACCAGAAGGCCTTCAGATATTCACCCAATGGAAGCAGTAGAAGCTGTTGATAAACTCCAAGAGAGATTGAAGGTTGTTCCTGGAGAGGATCCATTAAGTGTTGAAGCACAAAAGAATGCCACTCTCTTCTTTGGAATTTTGCTTCGTAGTACCCTTGCCAGTAAAAGGGTATTGCAGGAATACAGGCTCACACGTGAAGCATTTGATTGGGTCATTGGTGAGATAGAGTCACGGTTCTTGCAGTCGTTGGTAGCACCTGGTGAAATGATTGGTTGTGTTGCTGCACAGTCTATTGGAGAGCCTGCTACTCAAATGACTCTCAATACTTTCCATTATGCTGGTGTTAGTGCTAAAAATGTTACTCTTGGTGTTCCAAGGTTGAGGGAAATTATTAATGTGGCTAAAAAAATTAAAACGCCATCTCTTTCTGTCTACTTGACTCCTGAATGTAATAAGACAAAGGAGAAAGCTAAGAACGTTCAATGTGCTTTGGAATATACCACCTTGCGAAGTGTGACCCAAGCAACGGAAGTGTGGTATGATCCAGATCCCACAAGTACAATAATTGAGGAGGATATTGATTTTGTGAAGTCATATTACGAAATGCCTGATGAGGAGGTTGCACCGGAGAAAATCTCTCCTTGGTTGCTTCGCATAGAGCTGAATCGGGAAATGATGGTTGATAAGAAGCTAAGTATGGCTGACATTGCGGAGAAGATCAACCTTGAATTTGATGATGACTTGACTTGTATATTTAATGATGACAATGCAGAAAAGTTAATTCTCCGGATTCGTATCATGAATGATGAAGCTCCAAAAGGGGAATTAACTGATGAGTCTGCCGAGGATGATGTCTTCCTGAAGAAGATTGAGAGTAACATGCTGACTGAAATGGCTCTTCGAGGTATTCCAGATATCAACAAAGTCTTCATCAAGCATGGTAAAGTTAGCAGGTTTGATGAGAATGAAGGATTTAAGACAGTAGAGGAATGGATGTTAGACACTGAGGGTGTCAATCTCCTGGCTGTCATGTGTAATGAAAATGTTGATGCCAGAAGAACAACCAGTAATCACTTGATTGAAGTCATTGAAGTTCTTGGGATAGAGGCAGTTCGCCGTGCCCTCCTCGATGAATTGAGAGTTGTTATATCCTTTGATGGATCGTATGTCAATTACAGGCATCTGGCCATACTATGTGATACCATGACTTATCGTGGTCATTTGATGGCAATCACCCGTCATGGTATCAATCGCAATGATACTGGGCCATTGATGAGATGCTCATTTGAAGAAACTGTGGACATCCTCCTTGATGCTGCTGTCTATGCTGAATCAGATTACCTTAGAGGGGTCACTGAAAATATAATGCTGGGTCAACTTGCCCCAATTGGCACAGGGGACTGTGCATTGTATCTCAATGATGAGATGTTGAAGAATGCTATTGAACTCCAGCTCCCAAGTTATATAGATGGCCTGGAATTCGGCATGACCCCTGCTCGATCTCCAGTGTCGGGAACTCCATACCATGAGGGCATGATGTCTCCAAATTATTTGCTAAGCCCAAGTCTTCGCCTCTCCCCCATTACAGATGCTCAATTTTCACCTTATGTTAGTGGCATGCCTTTCTCCCCTGCTTCATCTCCTGGCTATAGCCCATCTTCTCCGGGGTACAGTCCATCGTCTCCTGGTTATAGCCCTACTTCTCCGGGATACAGTCCAACTTCACCAACCTACAGCCCAAGTTCGCCTGGTTATAGCCCAACTAGTCCAGCATACTCTCCTACAAGTCCTTCATATTCTCCCACATCCCCAAGCTACAGTCCTACATCCCCGAGTTATAGCCCTACATCACCCAGTTATAGCCCAACTTCTCCAAGTTACAGCCCCACATCCCCCAGTTACAGTCCAACTTCACCTAGTTATAGCCCCACTTCACCTGCATACAGCCCCACCTCACCTGCATACAGCCCCACCTCACCTGCTTATAGTCCAACATCACCCTCTTATAGCCCAACATCTCCTTCCTATAGTCCAACCTCTCCTTCCTACAGTCCCACATCTCCTTCGTACAGCCCAACTTCACCAGCCTATAGCCCTACATCACCTGGTTATAGTCCAACATCACCAAGCTATAGTCCAACTTCGCCGAGCTATAGCCCGACTTCACCTAGTTACAATCCACAGTCGGCAAAATACAGTCCTTCGCAGGCTTACTCACCCAGCAGTCCAAGATTGTCACCTGCCAGTCCATATAGTCCCACTTCTCCAAATTATAGGTAAGACTATGCAACTGAATATGTTAATACTACCTTTTGTGTGACTATTAAAACAATTTCCTTGTTTGGTACTCTCGTAGTTATTGTGAATGTCTTGTCTCATTACTTAATGCTTGAACGTATTATCCTATTGTGCAGCCCAACATCCCCATCCTATTCACCTACATCCCCATCATATTCTCCTTCAAGCCCAAGTTACAGCCCGAGCAGGTAAGTTTTGATTAATCTGTATTTATTTCCTGCCATTTTGCAGTCGCATCTTGTTGCTTATGATGGTTGCTTGCCTCTATTTTTCTAAAGCACTTAATCTTTGTTTTGTTTTGCTAGCCCCTACAATTCTGGAGTGAGCCCAGATTATAGCCCTAGCTCCCCACAGTACAGGTATGCCAAGATCCTGTTTTAAGAACATATATTCAGTTGTATGTAATTTGAATGTGGTTATTTGCTCCCCTTTTATTAATTAAGTCCTATTGTGTATTTTGTTGGTTCATGTAGTCCAAGTGCGGGGTATTCACCCAGTGCACCTGGGTACTCACCGTCATCTACGAGCCAGTACACACCTCAAACTAATGATAGGAAAGGCAAGGATGATAGGGACAAGAAGTATGATAGGAACAAACGTTGAGTCCTGACATTGTTGAAAGACTTGCTATATTTATTACGGGGGTAAAGCTGTTTACTTGCGTATGTACACAGGCAGAATTTGTCATCCTAGTGTAGCTGCCAAAATTTGGTGTGGAAGCTAAAAACTTGGACCATGTTTTTGTATTGTTACATCGAAAAGCCTTGCACTAGGAAGCTACTGCGTGTGTGAATTGATGCATTTGGGATGGGCAGGGACTGCGGAAAGGAAATATATATTGCTTGGAGAAAGTTCAGGATGGCTGTTAGGTGAAGAGGAAATGAGATAAATTGGACGTAGAAGCTATTGTAGACCCAGTTCCCTGAATTTCGATTGTCCGAAGTGTAAGTGAACAATGCTGTATGTGTTTCTGTTCTTAATGACTGGAACGGACACCAATCACGTGGTCCCTATTATTGGAGAATGGTTCCTAATATTCTCTTCCAAGTTTCGGGTCTGAGTAAACTTTCAGACTGTAATATTGTTTTTACTTTCTGTAGTTGAAAACTGTTTTATCTTGATAGGCTATTACCACATGACAGTTGCGATATAGAGGTTGGTCCCTTGAGATTTTGTACATCTTCTTGGAATTATTTATTTAACGTTTACAGCTAGCAAGTGAATAAAAGAAAATGAAAATACGTCCCACCATCAAAATGTAGCCAAGGAACATGGTGGCACCTTGAAGCAGAAGACCAAGTCTCATGTCTTATTTATTCATGATGCCCATATATTCTGCTTGTGCAGTTTCGCTTGAACTTGGATTTGAAGGGCCTTTTGAATGTCCTCAAATCTATTCCTATCTTGCACACTACATCCACGACAGATAGGTTTAGGAAATTAATCCCTGCAATTTTAGTAACCATATTTATCATTGAATGTATCCATTGGTAGGGTTTAGGCGGTCAGTCCCAACACTTTTAGTATCCATGTTTTGTATTTATGTGGAAAGTGCTTTTTTGTCTTAAGAAAATAAGTGTACTGTACCAGAGACGATTTTTAATAATTAAAAAACCAACCAAAACATGAATATATGATATTTAACCAACATTACAAGAATCAACAAATTCTTGTTGACACTAGTGATTCTTAATAGCGTACATAGCGTATATACTCACAAAAGCATATCACACCATCTTAAGTGTATTTGCGGGGAGGTAATGGAAGGAGTAGAACTTATGTCTGAGAAATAAATCACCACCTTGCAAAGGACAAGCTGAGTGGCAGTTTGTTTTCTATTGGAGTAAGTGGCAGAGGGCTGAATGGGGCATGAGTCAAACATTGAATTCCTTTGTTAACGGTTTCGACTGAACCTTTGATGCCCCTTCATCGGTGGAATGTTTCCAAGGCTCTAGTATCATCCGCAAACCTTTTTGAGGTAGCGAGTTTTCATGAGGTATTGAAGGGGTTCTCATTGGTTGAGAAAGCTCTCCGTTGTGTGAAAATATTTTGTATTCTCAACGTTTCGCTCTGCCGGCGTCCTAGATTTCTGCGGAGAAAATCTCAAAGAACATGAATTGTACTCCCTCCTATTTAAAGTAAAAGTCGTTTTAAAGAGATTTTAATTATTCAAAATAAGTGCCGTTTACGATTTTTCATGCATAATATAATTTTATTTCCAAAATTACTCTTTAATTTCTCTCACATCCTAATTATACATATTAAATTTTCAAGACAATTCAACATGCAATTAATAAGAGTATATTAAACATTTTACTAGCTTTCTTAATAAGTATGCATCTCTCTAAAACGATACTTATTTTAAATAGGAGGGAGTAATTGACTCTAGGATTAAGGCCATCAATGATCCGCCTGACCTCTATGAGTTCGTTCTCCATTACCTCATCTTCCTTATTCTGCTTTTGTTCTTCCTCAAAGACATTGCTCAAATATACCTTGTAACCATATTTTTATGTAGAAGCATCATGATCAATTTCATTTGAAGTAAATGACTGAGGATCGCTCGCTAAGTTTTGGATTGGTATGCTTTCAGGCTTAAGAGGAGCATTTATAGCTACATATTTGGCATCACGGACGAGTGGCTGTTAGTATCCCATGTCCAAATCCATCGATTTAACCATTACTGGATCCTCATCAGCATACACCCTCATCAACCTTCTGGCAAAATAGTTGTGTTAGAAATTAAACTTGATTTAATTGATGTTACTTAATCATGAAGGTTATGAGTTGTAAATTGACTTGGTCAATGTAACAATTCAAATTGATTTTGTCTTCCTCTTATAACAATTCAAATTAATGTAAATTTTTTTTATAGAAGATAATAGTGAGAGCGTGTGTGAGTTTGGGTTGTTAGCTTCGTCAAACTAACTACATAATGAGTTTTTGGGTTGTGAGTTTGTCTTTGTAAAATTTATATTCTCTCAACCAATAAAATTGTGAGTGTGAATTTGGATGTCAAAATACATTTTCTAGGCAATTTTCATTTGCCAATATCTGGTATCAAAGTTCGGTTAAAGTGCTCAAGTAGATCAAGATGGCTTTGAGTTCAACAACTGAAGTTCAACCAATGCAATTATCTATTTTCAAGTTTGATGGCAAAAACAATTTTGCGATGTGGAAACACTTGATAGAGTTATATTTGAGAAGTAACGAATATGGTGAAATTTTGGATAAAGGCTTAGAAGAAAAAGAAACACCGACGACTGAAGAATTGGTTCGTGATTGTTTATTAAATGAAAAAGCCTTGTTTTTAATTTGTCAATCTATTGAGTTGCTGATTGTTGAAAAAAACATTCTATGCTAAAATAACAACAAAGGCTTAGAATATTTTGCTCAAAACGTATGAACGAGCATACATAGTTAAACGAACAAGATTGGAAGGTTTAAAAAGGCAATACGAGTTGATGAAGCAAGGCAAAGATGAAAGTATTGATGATTATTTTTCACGAATGGAAAAATTGATCAATGAGATGAAAAATAATGGTCATGAAATTACGGAGAAAGATATCGTGGAGAAGATCATGTGGACGTTGATAAGTAGATTTGATTATGTTGTTGCAACCATTGAAGAGTCTAAAGATTTGAAGTCCATGACTCTCAATAATTTGCAAGCCTCGTTAGAGTTCTGTGAAATGCCTATGAATGAAAAATCACCAAATACAACGGAGTAAGTTCTAAAAGCCCAAGTAAATTTGAGAAATGAGAAAGAACCTGCAATTGGCAACATAGAGCATACTCATAAAAGTTCAAATTTCAGGGTAAGAGGAGGCACAAATTTCAGAACCAATTCGAGACCAGGAGCAAGAGAAAGTGAATCTCCTTAGGATAAATCCAATATTCAATATTACAAGTGTAAAAAGTTTGGTAACTTCAATCTGAGTACAAGTCACATATTCAGTGCCATAATTGTAAAAAAATGGTCATTATAATAGAGAATGTCGTGTTTGAAGATAAGAACATAAGGATAATCGAGCTGGAGTCTTTGAGAATAATAATCTAGAGACCTTGTTGATGACCACTTATGAAACCAATAACAGTGACAACTGTCGATGATTGTTATATGCAACTTGCAGTAATCAATTAAGTTGAAACAAGGAAGTTTCTACCGAGTTAGATGAATCATTTCATTCTTTAATAAAGTTTGCCGATAACTACCAGATTCCAATTTTGGGAAAAGGAAAGGTTGCTATAAAATTGAAGAATGGGTCTTTAAATTACATTGTTGATGTGTACTATGCTCCTATTCGTTGCCAGAATCTATTGAGCGTTGGACAACTATCAGAAAAGAGTTACGATTTATACTTCAATAAAGATGGATGCACTATGAGTGATATAAAAAAGGGCATGATTCTAAGGACGAGAATGACATCCAACCATTTATTTCCTCCATATCTTAATTACGGTAATTCTTCTTGCTGTAACACTGTGACTATCGATGATAATTGGCTATGGCATATGCGACATGGGCACTTGAATTTTGGAAGAATTAAGTTTCTTATAAACAAAGAGTGGGTTTCAAGCTTGCCAACTACTCAAGTTCCTGATCAGATTTGTGTGTCATATGTGATGGGAAAGAAGCATAGAGATCCATTTCCTACAAAGCAGGCATGGAGAGCTAAACGTCCACTAGAGCTTATGCATTCAGATCTATTTTATGTGGAGGTTCCATCAAATGGAGATAATAAATACTTTATTACATTTATTGATGATTATAGTAGAAAGATATATGTTTATTTTTTGAAGCAGATATCTGAGGCATGTGAAGTACTTAAGAATTTTGTAGCGTATATTGAAAAACAAAGTGGTTATTCTTTTAAGATTTTGAGAACGGATAGAGGCATATAATATATTGTTTGTGATGATTTCTTAAAAAAGCATGTAATTAAGCATCAATTAACAGCTAGATACACTCCTCAACAAAATGGAGTGGTAGAAAGAAAAAACTAAACTATCATAGACATGGTGAGAAGCATGTTATTTTGTGAGAACCTACCCAAAAGTTTATAGGTTGAGGTTGTGGCTTGTACAATTTATATTTTGAATAGGTTTCCTATTAAAAGTGTTCAAGATAAAACTTCACAAGAAGCATGGAATGGAAAAAAATGCCTAATCTTAGTCATATGAGGGTGTTTGGTTGTATAGCATATTCACATGTACGTAATGAGTTAAGAAAGAAGCTAGATGACAAGATAGAAAAATGTATATTTTTCAGTTACATCATGGAAACAAAAGGTTGTAAGCTTTATAATCCAAAGACTCAAAAAGTGATCATCAGTCGTGATGTTACTTTTGAAGAAGATGAAGTATGAGATTGGTTAGAAAAAGATAAGAAATCTTTGCCAATATCGGTATTCTTAAACAACAAATTAGAAACAACTAATCAACCTAGAGAGTCATCTTCACTTCCAGTTCCTGAAGATCCAACTCATATTGATCCTAAAGCATCATCTCCTTCTACTTCACCTTCACTTAGGCACTTATATTGAGAATGAATTCCCCCCACTTATTTGAAATATTATCAAGTAGATGATGATAATGATAATGATAATGATAATGATGATTAAGTTGTAGCTCATTATGCTTTCTTTGTAGATTGTGATCTAGTAATGTGTGAGGAAATAGTGAATGATGATCAATGGATTAAAGCAATCGATGAAGAAATATATGCCATAGAAAAGAATAAAACATGGGAGTTAACCACTTTGCCAAAAGGAAAAAAGCCTATTGGTGTCAAATGGGTATACAAGACAAAGTACAAGCCCAATGTAGAAGTGGAACACTTTAAAGCACGATTAGTTACAAAAGGATACAAACAAAAGTCAGGTATCGATTATTCTGAAATATTTTCACCATTTGCCAAATTGGATAGTGTATGTTTAATCATTTCACTTGCTACTTTCATTTCACTTCCTGCTCAAAGTGATTTGAAGATTTATCAAATGGATGTCAAATCAAACTTTTTGAATGTCGTACTTGAAGAATTATACATTGAGTAACCACCAGGACATGTAAAACAAGGAGAAGAAAATAAGGTTTATCAGCTAAAGAAGGAATTGTATGTTCTTGAACAAGCACTAAGGGCATGGTATACTTGTATTGATGCTTATTTCATTGAACATGATTTTTATAAGTGTCCATATGAGAAAACTTTTTATATCAAGATTAATAAGGAAGGAGACATTGTTATAGTTTGTCTCTGTGTATATGATTTGATCTTTACTAGTAATAATTCAAGACTGTTTTCAGAATTCAAGGAAGATATGGCAACTCACTTTAAGATGAAAAATATGGAATTAATGTCCTACTTTCTTGGTATCGAGGTAAAGCAAACAAATGAGGGCATATTTATTTCAAAATGGAAATATGCAAAAGATGTTTTAAAGAAATTCAAGATGGATGCGTGTAAGCCAATATTAACACCATTTGAAGAAAAGATAAAGCTTGTGAAAGATGGCAATGGTGATTTGGTTGATGCAACAAATTTCAGAAGACTTATTGGAAGTTTAAGATACCTAACTGCCACTAGGCCATATATTGTTTACTGAGTGGAAATTGTGAGCAGATTTATAGATTCACCATGACAATCTCATTGGAAAGCAGCAAAACGTATTTTAAGATATATTAAAGGTACGATTGATGATGGTATATTTTATTCAAACAATAAGAATATATGATTAGTTGGATATAAAGACAGTTATTGGGCTGGTGATGTTGAAAAGAGAAAAAGCACTTCAAGTTATGTCTTTCATCTTAGTTTTGGAGCATTTTCTTGGTTTTCAAATAAACAAGTAGTTGCTCTTTCAACTACAAAAATGGTGTATGTAGCAGTAGTAATTTATGTTACTTAAGCGATTTAGCTATGGAGAATGCTTAATGAATTACAACATCAACAAGATGGTCCAACGACAATCTATTGCGATAACAAATCTGCAACTCCATTGACAAAATATCCAATCTTTCATGGTCGTAGCAAACACATCGACATCAAACATCACTATATTTGAGATTTGGTAAAAAATAAAGAGATCGTGGTTGAGTACTGTAAGTTTGAAGATCAAATTGATGGCATGTTTACAAAGCCATTGACTCGGAATGATTAAATCAAGTTTAAGGGAGGATGCTAGAAATTAAACTTGATTTAATTAATGTTACTTAATCATAAAGGTTATGAGTTGTAAATTGACTTGGTCAATGTAACAATTGAAATTGATTTTGTCTTGCCCTTATTAGTTGGTCAAGTTAACAATTCACATTGATGTAAAAAAAACATAGAAGAAAATAGTGAGAGCTTGTGTAAGTTTGGGTTGTTAGCTTCAACAAGCTAACACATAACAGGTTTTTAGGTTGTGAGAGTTTGTAATATATGAGATTGTCTTTGTCAAATTTATATTCTCTCAATCAATAAAATTGTATGTATTTGGATGTCAAAATACAATTTTTAGGTAATTTTCATTTGCCAAAAGCTATCATCCATATCTTTTAACCCCTTTTCATAATTTTTTTCTCTCCATCGAATGATGTAGCTTAAGCTCAATTTCTTCTAAGCTCATTTTTAGCATTTCAACCTCTTAGTATTATTGCAGCATTTTCTCTTCCACTTTAAGAAACTCTTCAGCCATTCATCTAACTTATTTTCCAACTCTACCTTCAGCATCTTTGTGACTCATTGACCTTCAATTTGAATTCTTCTTCACTTGTTATAGGTCATTTTTCTTCAATAAGAGCTCTTAATGTAGTAACTTCTTCTTCCATTTTCATTAACTGTTTATGACCCTCTTTTTTTTCCCCTTCAATCAACTTGCTCTTAATTTGGAGCTTAGATATGAGCTAATCCATAACTGTAATCCTAGATACTAATATTGCATAAAAATCGTTTGTGTCACTTTTATCCTTAATTGGACTATGACAACTGCGAACAATACACTTGGCTTTTGCTTCATATTCAAGTTCGCACATTGTCTTGTGTATCTCCATTGGGTCAGGACTTGCATATAGTATCATCAAAATCTCATATTTATCATCCTCAAAGGAATCCTGAAATGAAGCAAACATGCAAATTGTGTAAATAGTTAGGAAAGAGGCTCTCGACAAATCCAAAATTGACACCCACATCAATTCTATCTTAGAAGATACCAGGTTAAGAGGACCTGTTATGCTCAGTTTTGGCAGATCTAGTTGGGAATTAATTCAAAATTGTAGAGTTATCAAAATTCCTTTTAAATAGGCTTTTAGTTTTTTTTTTAAAATTTATCTTATACGCTAGATTTATTGGTTGAAATCTTTATTTAACAGTTGTTGAGTGTTTTTTTTTTGCCTATATAAGACAACCAAGCTCATTATTTAATATATATATAATAAAAACAAGACCAGTGTTACATATATTTTTTTTATCATATATATGTTCTTCTATTCTTTACAAAAACTTCTACATGGTATCAAAGCTCTCAAACATCTTGAGAGACCTGTAACTGATTAAGAGAGAATCTAACCAAGCTTCCTTTCTTTCCATTGCTTCCTTCAACACATCATCTCTTTCAAACCTAGTTTTCAACAGTGAAAATTATCAAGTATGGGTTGTCAAAATGAAAACTTACTAGGGAGGTCTCAGTTTGTGGTAGTAGGTTAAAGGTGAAAGATATGTACCTCCTCTAGGCAATAATCCTATACTCAATCAAATTAGAGCTCATGAAGATGAAGAAGCTAAAGTCCTAGGAGCTTTATCTCAAATACATGCTACTATATCTGAGTTGATTTTCACAAGAATTATGGCTTGTGAGACAACTAAAGAAGCATGGGACATATTGAAGGAGCTATATCAAAGAAATGTTGTGACAAGGCGAATACAAGTTTTAAATCTCAAAAGGGATTTTGAAATTCTTAGAATAAATGAAAAGGGGACAATTCAAGAGTTCTCAGATAAGCTCATGGTGGTGGTAAATAAAATCAAACTTATAGGAGAAGACCTATTCGATAGCAAGATCGTAGAGAAAGTCCTAATAAGTTTACCTAAAAGGTTTGAGGCGAAAATTTCATCTCTTGAAGACTCAAGGGATATTAGCCAAATGACATTGCCAAAACTGATTAATGTTTTATAAGCTCAAGAGCAAAGAAGGGCAATGAGAAAACAAGAAAGTGAAAAGATAATGGAGGGAGCCTATCTAGCAAAGGTTCTATCATAAAAGAAGAAAGGAAACATTCTTCAATGTGGCCATTGTGAGAAGTTTGGTTATGAAGAGAAAGATTGGTTGCATGAAGGGAAGTCTTCATGCTTTAGGTGTAAACAATTTGGGCATTTGAAAAAGGATTGCAAGTTTAACAATAAAGAACAAGCAAATACAGTACAAGTGATTGAAGAAGACAACCTCTTCTAATTGGTGAAAAGGGCACTAAAACATATTGAAGAGAAAGATATAGAAAGAAGTGCTCTATGGAGATAAGTGATGAGACAAGTGCTCATGTTGAAGAATAGAGATAAGTGCTCTATTGAGAAGACTAGAGAGAAGTGCTCAAAAGAAAAGAATTGTGGAGAGATGTGCTTTATGATCCTAAAATTGTCTTTTTTTTTTTTCAATTTTGAATTAAGAGGGAATGCTAGGAATTAATTCAAAATTGTAAAGCTATCAAAATTATTTTTGAATAAGTCTTTAGTTTTTTTTAATTTTATCTTATAAGCCAAATTTATTGGCTGAAATTTCTATTTAATAGTTGTTGATTTTTTTTTGTATTTTGTCTATATAAAGCAACTAGGTTCATTATTCAATATCTAATAAAACAATTTGAGGTAATTTCTCTTTTTTATTCAATATTTTTTAAAAAATTATGGAACTATTTTATAATTTAAAAAAATTCAAAACAATACTTAGTATTGATCCATACTAATACAATTCTATACTAGAAATAAATTTGATACCTATAATATTGCGATATTTATAACATTCATTACGAACATGATTAGAGAGAGACAAGAAAAGAAAGGCTATAATTTTGAATAAACCTATTAAAAATTGGTAAAATAAAATATAAGACGACTTGATTATCATTTGAATATAATCTCATTAAGAATCCTAGCCTAAAGAAAGCTAAAAATTCAAACAATTGTAAGACTCAATCTTATCAAGCTCAAGAGAAAACCAGATTGTCATCCCCAAAAGACCAAAAGTGGTCTAATTTAAAATCTAATCAACGTAACAGTTAACAAGTGAAACCACTCTAATTCAATAAGTCAAACCAACTCGCTCAACACTTTAGTCTACTCGAGAAACCTATTTAAAATTAATTTTTTAAATTTATATCAAAAGTCCTTTTTAATAAAGTCAAGTTTCATTTATAAAAAAGAAACATATTATCTTTTCTTAACACTATTTAGTTGAAAATTTAAAACATTTTCTAATATTTTTAAAGCTCATTTTTTTACCAATCAAAATTCATTTTCTCATTATTTTTATTTTAAATATTTTAACATCACTTTAATATTTCAAATCGTATGATATTACCTCAATTATTTTATATTTAATCAAATTTAATTAAAGTTCTTTTAAATTTTCAAAAAGTAACAAAAAAATAATTTGTTGCTACATATAAGAAAAGGAATTTTTTTAAAAAAAAGGTTGCAATAAATTTTTATATATGCAACATTTGAAATTGTTGCTATACTTCTAGTATCTAATTACTAAAGGATATTATATTACATCAGGTAAGTGGGAAACTAATTAACATCACATTCAAGTAGAACAAAAAAAAGATATAATCAACCAAGGTGCGACATCATCTCCAGGATGGCGACAACCCACCGAGTCGTTGAACCTCAGGCCGATTAACCCAAACCCAGTCAGTTAATGTTAGGACAGGGCAAGATGGGCTTGGGCCCATTTTCCATCCTTAAACCTGAACCTTGCTTGACCTTTACCATTTTCGCAAATTTGGACTTTAGCTCATAGGGGTATGTCGTGACTCTCTTTTCTTATACCCTTCTTAAGCCCCTAATACTCTAACTTCATTCTTAACCATTTTCAATTTTATCTAAACCTAACTTGGACCTCCATGTTTGATATACTTCTCCTCCTTTTCCCTCCATCCGATCCCTTATACTTCTCCTCCCAGGACGATCCTTCTCACGACTTCCTCTCCAATCTATCCCTATTTTTTGACAATAATTTCGATTTTGGCATCAATCTCAACGATCCCCAAACACTATATTTCCCTTCTGAGAGTGAACTCTTCCTTAATTTGGATTCTTCATCATTGTTGGACTCTAGAGTCTCCAGAACTTCCGGTGATCATGTGAACAATGTCGGTAAGTATCTCAATATCCTACTTCAAGACGTCAAAATCTGTAATTCCAGTGACCGGAGCATTGATTTCAGTCCAACATTATCTTACGGATCTAGAAAAGGGGCTCTTTTGGTTTGAGTGTGTCCGAATCAATGAATCCAATTTTGCCTGACTTGAGCAATTTTATGGTGGATTAGAAACTTATTGTAACACTCCACTACCATAAAGTATATACCAGAACATCCTAAGGACATTCAAGTGCATATCCTATAATAATGGCATGTTAAAGTAGTTATGTTCACTTATAAGGCATTATAAAGACTGACACAATAATTAAAAACCCAAAATTCCTCATTTCATTTTTTAAACAATATGTACATTGTAGCTTTACAACAACACCCATATATGTACAATAACAAAAACTAATCAAAGTTTATGTTTATGTATACAGAACGTGCTACATACATGAGAAATTATACATATATTTTATCTAGATCCTTTAGTCTTAGCTGACCAACCTTTGAGCTATTATTCTATCCAAAAGTATAAGAACTATGCTGCTTCTAGAGTTTCTCTGTCATTAGTATCCTCTCTCAAACCTGAAATTTCAATGTTTGAGCTACCCATCATCGATGGCTCACTCATAACACATAACACATACAATTCATGTAATCATATAATTCACATCATTTCACTATTAATCATATAACATCATATATCACTTTGATCATTTATTTCACATTTCACATTCAGAGCAGTCAAATAGTTCATTTTGATTATTTAAAACATACATACCAATTATAAATGCAATGCATATGAGAATCACTTTCAATTGTTACTTTGTTGTGACTGAGTGCCTTTTTATTGGCCCATATTCCTTGTAGATACTGGGCTTGTTTCAGATATTGGTCCATATCTTTTAGTGGATATTGGATACGTTAACAACTAAGCCAATGGCTCTTACCACATTATGAGCTTTACGCTCTTTTTTGGTAGCTAATTCGATCACAACAACCTTTATATTATTATGCATTCATGTAATGAAATGTATCACATTCACATTCACATTTATCATCGGACCTTAGTCCAGAATTCAACAATAATGTTAAGCATCACTTACTTCGTCAGATTCACATACAAGGAGCACTTTCAATAAATTATTCATGTATCAAACGCCTCAGACATTCAATTTCTAGAATCAAAACAATCACAATTACATAATAATTCAATACAGAATTTAAAACAAACAATTTATCAAGTGAAACCATCTAGGTTACTCACAGTTTGCTCCAGATAGCTATTGCATCGAAATCCCGGAAATGTCTGGATGTTATTGCTCTAAATGCTCTTCTATATCATGCAACATACACTTACACATATCATAACTTTGCACAATTATAAAAGTACTCATTTATGCACATATGTATATACGGATTATGTATAATGCATGCTCAATGACAATCTCGGGTATATTTCCTTTATTCTCATCACTTAATCATTCATATTTAAAAAATCATATGTGTCTAATTTGAACTTAGTTTTACACCTCAATAATACAAATTTATTCTAAGTTCATCACTCAATCGATCATTCCAACTTTTCTCAAAACAAAATTTTAGGTCAATTTTTCATGGTCATTATGACAAGAAAAATGAAGTATTTAGGCATCAACTTCTTCTAAACAAATGTTCCTCTATGTCTTAAGTTTCTAATGAATGAAAGTTCATACAATTTGGTTCAGTATTTTACAAGTTATACACAAAATACTTCAGACTGTTCTCACACCATGACAATACACAATAATCAACTTCAAGCAAGAATTTAAAACTCTTAGAGACAAAATTAAAATTAGATTCATTCATTAAATTTGTATCCATATATCTCTAGTTTAATCTAAACTTAAAATCATTCCATTTGGATATCTACAGATCAAGATATGGCTAAAATATAGATGCCTATTCAGTGAAAACATTTCATTTAAGACATTCCAGCACACTTCATTATTTTCATCCTAAACTTATTAATCAACCATTTACCAATCCTTTCCTAGTGAATTCAGATGAACATGAAATTTGGTGGAGAGGAAGGACAATATGTGAGGCGTTCGTGGTTCAAATTTTAAGTAAATCGGAGGTCCGGAGAAGAAGTTATGCTCAAAAGAGTGAAGGGCATTTAAAACTGTCAAACAACATTGCACTCTCACTGGCACGATCATGCTTATGCACGATCATGCACTGCCTACAACTCTCCTAATTTAAGCACGATCGTGTAACTCCCTTGAGGTTTCCTCTCTATCACGATCGTGTTTGTGTACAATCGTGCACTACCTAATGGCTTTTCTCTTATGCACAATCGTACACTACTTAATGTTTCCTTTCTTCATTACAACTTCCATTTAAGCTCAAATTATTCAAACACAAATCAAAATCTATGATTGATCATAAACATCAAAAACATAACATATCATATACACATTCATCATATTTTCTGCACATGTTCATCTTCATTAACACCTTCATTTCATCTCTAACTTATCATTTTAATTCTTCCCATTTCAAAACAATACACTAGCCTTTTCTTTAACTCCAACTCACTTTAATTCATCTCTATAATACCCAAAGAGATCCACGTAAATAAAAAGTGAAAACGGAACATGAAACACCCATTTACCTATCAAAATTTTCTGCACCTTTTTCCTACACCATTTTAATAATCTTTCTATTTTAAACTCATCTTTATAACAACTGATGAAATATTAATCATTATAAACACAAAAACAAGACACCAATGTGTTCGTTTCTTTACCTACGATGCATATGAATAATGACCAGTAGTCTCATTATCATTTAATATCAATTTATCACCATATTTTTTTTTCATATTCATACAACCCATGAGAACTAACACATTACTTACTTTGTAAAACTCCAAACTCTTCAAAATCACTTGAACCCTAGCTTTCCAATTTCATATGATCATCATCAATCAAAGGTTGTAGGGGTAGGGCTTTTAGTGATAATGACGAAGATTAAAAAAATTGAAAATAGTAAGCAAAAGGTGAGAGCAAGGCTTACGTTGAGAGGGTGAGAAATGAGCATCGTAGATGAAAAAGACTGAAGAAAATGACAAGAGAAATTAACAAGAGGTGAGAAACAAATGAAAACAATGAAAGAAAAATAAAAATGAAGATGGTCTTTCACTTGGGAGAGAGTGTCGTAAGGGATGGATGCATGGCTTGGCAAGTGACACTTGTCACTTGCCATATGTCCACTTCCTATGATCTCGCTTGGTTCTCTTATTTTAACTAGTCTATTTATCTCTAATTTCTACTCCAATTTTTTTTCCAATTTTCGATGACATATGTTATTAAATTCCAATGTCATTTGTAAAAATTTTCACTGCCATTGGACTTTTATTTCTACTACCACTTATTAATTGTCTTGTCATTTGACATTTTTTTATAGTAAAAAAATACTCATAATTTCAAAATTTTCTTAAATTTCACCAAAAATTTAAAATCATCAATTATTATCACCAAATTAATTTTTAAGACAAATAATCCACAATTCTCAATATAGTCACATTTATAAATCAATTATACCCGAAAAATGTCAATGAATGTATGTACAATAATTTAATGTGTGCAATAATTAATATTCATATGCATGTGTAAGTTATAATATGCATGAGCATGAAATACACTTTCTAACTTCTCAATAATTTCTCATGTACACTATTATAGGGTTTTAACCCTTAACATGGGATAACGGGATATTACACTTAAAGTCGAGCAATTGAGTACAAGCATAGAGAGCATCATTTCAAAGAGGAAAAAATAGGAAGAGATCAATAAGGAACTTATAAGGAACTACAGTCTCTCTTCAACATCAAAACATAGGACTTGGTTGGCTTACCTCTGGATAAGTCTATTATAACTGTAAATGGGTCCATAAATTCAAGACTCGAGTAGATGGATTAGTGCAAAGATACAATGCTTGACTTATTGCTAAAGGATTTACTTAGTAATATGACATTAATTATGAGGAGACTTCTATAGCTAGATTGACCTTAGTATGCCAGTGTCATTATTATTTTTGTTAGGAAAACATGGCAACTATTCCAAATAGATGCCACATGTCTTTCTTAATGGAGATCTTACAAAAGAAGTGTATATGTAACCTCCTTCGGGTATGATTATCCTCCCAACAAGGTTTGTCATCTATGCAAAACCTTGTATAGATTAAAATAAGCTCTCTGATCCTAGTTTGCAAAATTTAGTTCCACCATTGGACAACTTAGTTTCAAGTCCAACTCTTGTGATCATTCCTTATTTCTTCGCAAAACAGATTAAGGGTACACTCTTCTCCTTCTCTATATGGATGATATGATAATAATTGGTGATGGCATACAAGGTATCTCTACCTTTAAATCCTTTCTCCATCAGCAGCTTGAGATGAAAGACTTGGGTAATTTGAGTTTTTTTTGGTCTTGAGACATCCTTGGATGAATCTAGATACTATCTATCATAAGTAAAGTATGCAACTGATCTCATCCGTTGAGTTGACATCACTAATACTTGTAGAACTAGTACTCCACTTGACTCTAATAATCACATTTCTACTACTGATGGAAGTCTACTTAATGATGATACACTTTATCACTAATTAGTTAGTAGTCTCATCTATTTTACTGTCTCTCATCTAGATATTGCTCATGTTATTCATATCATAAGTCAATTTATGTCCATACCTTGTACACCTCACTTCTCTTTTATTCTTCGTATATTGAGTTATGTCCAAAGTACTTTGTTTCATGGTCTTCCTTTCCACCACTCTTCCATATTAGAGTTAGGCTGGGGACTCAATGGACCATCGATCCACCACTAGTTGCTATTTCTTTTTAGGCATTTATTTTACAATTGTGTCTAAATCCAAGACATAAGTTGAATATAAAACTATTGCAAATACTACCTCCGAACTCCTTTCTCGCGATGTTTGCTTTAATATATGAGTGTATCTTCCTCATCTATAGTTCCTCTTTATTGTGATAACTATAGTGCTATGCAAATTGATCATAATGATGTCTAAATAGACTAAACACATTAAAATTGATTGTCATGTTGTTTGACATAAACACATCGAGATCGATTGTCCTGTTGTTCGACATCATGTTCTCCAAAGGCTATACAACTTGTTCCCATTTCCTCACAGTCTCATATTGTTGACGTATTCACAAAGTCTCATCCACCTCGGCACTGTTCAGATCTAGTTTCCAAACTCAAACTCTCATCTTTTATAAACACAAACAAATCTCAGTACCATCGTATAAAAGAAAAGAAAAAATAACCAATTTTCATTGTATTAAAGAAAATTCTCACAAAGCATCTATTTTTTCCTCCTCATGAAAAGATTTTAAAGGTATAATCCTTTAAATTGATTTGATATATTTAAAATTTTACTTGAAAAGTATTATCCGAAGGAGTTAAACCTAAGATGACAAGGAAAGTGATTCATTAAATGTTTCTATGTTACAAAGTTTTAGTAATATCTAAGTTTTTGGGCATGAGGGAGTCACAGTATCCTGTTAAACTTTTTTTAGAGAGTGAGTGAGCTGGCCCAGATTTGACATCCCTAACTATGTCTTAATAATATAGCATATTTAATCGCTAAAATTGATGCAATTTACTTTTAAGTAAATATGATATTCTGCAAAAAAAAAAAACTATGATGTATATCAAGTGTAATTTGAAATATAGCAATTGAATTTAGAGTTTCTAATATTTAAAACTTAAGGACTCTTCATTAATTTTAAATATGGCACACATTTGAAATGTTCATTTGGTAAGTTAGTATTATGAGGATACATGACCTTTCCTTTTGATACCATTGTCAAGAATTGTTCAAACATACATTTCAACAAAGTAGCATTTTGGCTACGTTTTCTAGAGATGATTTAAAAATTGTAGCTAATAGTCACACTTTCGGCTACATTTTTCCAAAATGGTAGCTTCATATTGTACAAAAAATGTTGATGCATGAGTTTTTTATTCTCTTTTGTTCTTCTTCTTTTGGTTACGAATATATTTTCGTCGCCAAACTTTTGTCGCTACAAAATGATTTTCATAGCTAAAAGCATGAATTTTATAATTTGAGTTGAAAACATTTGGCTACGAATATATGTTTTCATTTACCCAGATTCCATAATTTGAGTTAAAAACATTTGGCTACAAAAATATATTCGTAGCCAAATGTTTTTATTCTTCTTCTTTTGAATGCAAATATATTTTCGTAGTCAAATGTGTTCATTTCGTACGTAAAAGACATAGATTCTATAATTTGAGTTAAAAACATTTTACTACGAAAATATATTTATGACCAAAAGAGTCAAATGTATTTAGCTATGAAATGATTTTCGTAGCTAAAAAACACAAATTCTATAATTTGAGTTAAAAACATTTGACTGTGAAAATATATTCATAGTCAAATGTTTTCATTCTTCTTCTTTTGGCTATGAATATATTTTTGTAGCTAAATGTGTTTACATAAATTTTATAATTTTAGTTAAAAAAATTTGACTATGAAAATAACGTTTTTAGCTACAAAATATTTTTCGTAGCTAAAAGTAAGAGATTCCATTTTTCATTGCCTTTGTTGTTGTTCATAGTCAAATGTTTTTAGCTATGAAATGATTTTTTGTAGCTAAAAGTGGCTACAAATATATCTTCCGTTTTTCTTATT
>JANIJH010000001.1:3652728-3663777 GCA_024520975.1 Erythroxylum areolatum
TATGTACACCCATATGCGTACATTGAAGGGGGAAGAGAAGCTTCTGCTACTTACCGCGCCGATCAGTGGAGATGAAGGTTTGTAGAATGAGGACGCAGCTGTTGAAGACGGAGAATGGTTTTTAGGTATTCGACGTTTGCTGGAGGTTATTATCGCCTTTTCCTTATCTTGTCTGTCGGACAACACTTCAGTGTCCGACGTTTTTGAGTTGGACAAAATTTTCTGTCCTTGTCCTTTAAAGACATGACAGAAATTAGTCAAGACGGTAAGCAAACGCACCTTCGGACAGAACTTTTATGTCCTCGTCATCCGTCTTCATGTCCGAAGACGGTAACCAAACGCAGGGTAAAAATGCATCAGCTTTCAAGCTAAGGCCAAGGAAAGACTCTAGAGGAGCAAGTGTCTCCTTAACTACTTTCTTGTTATTTCTACCAACCCTTTTGCACATGTCATATATTTTAACTCGGATCTAATACCAATTTTTTTAGGGTTTATATTGGGGTTGTATTATGCACTCAAATCTATTATGATCACAACCAAGTTAACCAACAAGATTTTCAGTGAACTTTCATCAAATACCTTATATGCGACACATTTTTAGGGACCATTTGCAACAACATGAAGTATAGTAACGAGGGCTTATACAGTTTGATTGTTAGTAGCCCATGTGCATATATATAATAAAACAATAAGAATAGTTATAAATGATTAGGGTACAATAATCATGTACGTGAAAGCCCCTTCAATTGCTAATTTATACGACCAAGGACGTCTAATGCGAGCATTCTTTTGTCTAGTAAATTTGTTTTTAATTTTAATTTTAATTTTATTTTCAAATTCATTTAAAAATTATTTGTTTGACTTCCTAGCTTTTATTTTATATTTTGGTTTTATGAAAATCATAAAAACTAGCCTGTGGTTCATGTTTTCATTCTTTTGTCATAATTTGATTTAATGTTAATTGAATATATATTATTTATTTATTCAATATTAATTACTAATAAATTATGATTAATATTATTCAATTTATTTTAGTTTTTATAATTATTTTAAAAGTTATTTTTTGAAAGATAAATATTCTTAAATCGAATGATTATTTAGTAAATATATTTTAATTTTAAATCAAAACAACTTTAATATTAAAATATATATTAATACATATTAATTTTTAAATATTTTTACTTATTTAATTATTTCTTTTAATATAATACAATATTTCATACTAATATTTATTAATAAATATTGTATAAGAGATTAAAATAAAATTATTTACTTAATTAATTCATCTTTAAATTTTATTTAATATTTAATTTTTATCAATAATAAAAATAAAATTATTCGAAAAAGATAGAGACAGGATACAAAAATCAAAATGCATAATAGAAAAACAGAGAGGAAATCAAAGTGCTACTGAATTATATACCTTCCATTGGAAACAACACACGTACATTAATGTCTCTATGGACCACAGACACATTGCATTAATCAAACATGCTAATTCTAATTCATCATAACTCGTTCTAATTGGAGGTTGAGAATAAATGATAACATACAAAAGCAGACGATTTACTTCGCTTCCATAAATACAAATAAACTTACGATACCTCACTTCCAAATCTCACAAACTACAAAAAAAAAAAAAAAAATATCTACGAATTGTCTTAAGAAGGTCTCAATTGTGAGAATGCGTCTTTAAGTCATTCCCATGACTTAAACTTGAGATCTCTGATTAAGAGATGAGAGTGCTGAATCACTCACACTAATTATGTTTGGTTCTACAAATTTTGATCCTACACAAAGTTTGAAAATGTTCAATATTACGTAGCTTTGTATTTAACAAGTAGAAAGATTCTTTCAAATAATAAGTGCACGTAACACAATAATCAATCTTTGCCTTAGTAAATGTTCATAAGCATTATAAAAGATCATCACACCATATGGTAAGGGACATTATTTGCTATTCATACACATTAAGTTTTGGGACCAACCTCCACGCTTTGCTATCCACTCAACATGTTTTCACTTTTTGCTTTTATAAATATGACTTTCAATTATTCAAAAAGTATTCCTATACAACAATACAAGGACAATACAAAGGACATGAGAATTTTATAGTCTCGAAAGATATAGAACAATAGTTTAGTTTTTTCTCGATAACTCCAACAAATACAACTGAGTCCTGACACGTAAAATGCAGCCTAGATTCAATTATAGGTGAGCCACACAGATAAGGGAATCTCCTCCTCCAATCGTACAATACCGCGTAAGAACAGTGTAGAGCACATAAAATTAAACCCTAGAAAAATAAAAGAATCCATTCCATCGTCAGTCGAGTCATAAAATAAGAAGAAGCAACTTCTTATGACACTACAGCAAATAAGCTTATTGGCAACGAATAATTTGCGACGAAAGACAATTGTCATCCTAATGGTCATTGAATTCGGATAATAAAACAATATCCGCGACGCTTTTTTGAAATCATTGTAGAATGGTTTTGAATATACAATATATTTGTCGGCAAAATATATAACTAACGAGAATAAAAAATATCGTACATAAAATTTTGCGATATATATGTTTCGTAGATAAAGGTTTTTATCTATAAAATCGTAGTTGTTAGTAATTATTTTTACTGACAATTTTGTTTTTGTAGAAGAATAGTTTTAGCTACTAATTATTTGTTGTAGGTAAATGTTTTTAAAAATGTTATTGTAAACGTAGGTAATAATATTTTGTGATAATTTTGTTTTGGTAACTAATACTTTTTAGTAACAAACATTTATTTTTAAATATAAATTTTATTATAATTGTTAAAAACAAATTTTATTTAATTTATTATAAATTTTAAGACAACTTGAAATATAAAATTTAGAAATATAAAATAGTTAAATTTTATATTTAATGTTGGTGACATATTTTTAAATAATAATAAATTGAAATAAAATAATTAAAAAAGGAATGCATGTTATTAAAATAAGTACAAGTTAATTACAGAATTTGAACAAAATTTATAAACAAACTATCACTCCTCATCGTAATTATTGCTGACATAGTTTAAGCCAAGTAATTGTTTAACCATCCTTTTAAGCTTATTCACTTTTTTTACATTATGGTCTAACTTCTCTTATGTACATTGTAACTTAGTCTTTAGTAACTGGTTCTCCTCTTGAAGCGTCGTGACATATGCTGGTCGTGATGAAGATGCACTAAAAGACTTAGGACTATACTCAAGACCTTTGATATACCCCGATCTTGTACCAAGGGCATTGTTGCAAATGTCATCAACATTGGGTTGATTCTCCTAAGATAATGATGTCTGCAACAACTTCTACATTTTGTCCTACAATTTAAAGGACAAAACCGAGTTAAGTAAAAAATTATTACTTAGTATTATTTAAAAAGTAAATTGTAATATTAATTTTTTTGTACATACATAATTACTTTGTGCCTCTTCTAACGTTCAAACTGTACCTTCCTTGTAGTGTGTTAGCTTGTACAGTGTGATGAAATCACACTCTTGCCCTTGGAGTTGAGTTTGGCTCTATTATATGAATTTTAAAAATTAGAATATAATAGAATTTATTGTATTAAGAAGTAAAATAATAAGTTAAAAACGTTACACTTACAAATTCTTGTCAAACAATAACAAATGATTTGGAGCCGATGTTATGAAGAGTCTTCATTTTTACTCTGCTCACCTTGACTTTCTCATACTTTTCCTAAATTAAGAGAAGTAGTCATAAAATATATAAACAAAATTAATCGAAGGAAATATGAAGAGAAATAAAACAAATCTGAACCTTCGCAGAGGCCCAATAATTACACATTTCACTCCAATTTTTTGGAGTGACTCGTTTTGGAGCATGTCTCCTTGCCTCTTCATCGGAAAGAAAAGACTTGTAGTATTTATGAAGTCTATATCAATGATCCTTCGCCCTCGGTTTCAACAGTGAACTAACACAGCTTGAAACCTTAGGCTTGTCAATATCAATGATATTGAGCTTCATCTATGAAGAATACATATAAGTTAACTTATAGTTTTTGGTAAATAAAATTGCAATACATATAATCAAATGAATTGAAATTTTATCAAAACATTATCCAAAGCATTTTGGAGCAAGTTGTCTTCCTTCAACTACCTAATATGAGGAAGGCAAGGAAATCCATTCCTCACAATAACGCCCAACTTACTGGACAAATTTGCAAATTGGATCTTATCCAGAGGGCGACGTTGTGTGTGATCAGTAGTCACAAACAACTTGTTGTTCATTGCAACATTTATCTGTTACAACTCAGCTCCTTTTGTGATACCTCTACCTCATTTTCTAATGACATTATTGGAACTTGAAAACAAAAAAAATCATAATAAGAAAAACACACTAAACATGTAATGAGTAATTTCAGCATTAATATAAATATGTTTGGTTAACAATAACAGTCCTGAAGATCGCTCAGCACTAATAGACGATGTTGGTAAAGGTTGTTGCTAACTGTATTCATTCGAGGATACAATTGTTGGTTAGTGAATGATGGTTTCAGATTGGGTTGGTTGTTGTGGGGGATGAACTTCTCGATTGTTGCCACCCTCTTTTCTTTGTTTCTACCAGGTGCCATTATATTGAATAACGAAAATGAAATATAAAAATAACACCTAATCTTAACTCAAACATCAATATTCCACATGAATATAAGGAGATTATTAGTCAAATACTAAACATTCAGCATAACATTCCGCATAAACATAAGTGAAACATTAAAAATATGCTTGTAGTCATCGTAAATTAACATAAGTAGAACATCAATAACATAAGGTAATTATGAACATAACATTTCAAACAATACAATCAATTTATTTACATTCAATTATCATGATCAAGATTTTAAAAATCATCATCATTAAGTACATTATCATTGGATTCTTCATCGCTAATATATTTGAGCAAAGTATCGTCATTGTTATTTAAGTTCATCCTAAGTATAGTCTTCATCTATTTGTAAGATAAGATAGGCTTGGACTTCATCTAGTTGAACTATGTTGGGATCAACATGTCTCCTATGGAATGATGATATATCTGCATCTTCTATTGGAATGCCTTCGTTATTGAACTCCAATCCAATTTCTTGATAGACTTCATCTGCATCCTCTATCCCTTTCACAAAAATCAAAGACATTCCTTTGTTGAAACTTTTGAACAACCTTTCAATTGCTACCCAATACAGTATTGTTGACATAGAAAACTTGTTTGACTTGAGTTGCAAGGATAAAAGACCATGTCTTTCTAACATTTATGCTAGTAATATGCCCGTCCACTTTCATGTCAGTTAGATCAAACCATTTTCATTTAAGTAGAACAACCTTCTTATCCTTGATGTAGTGCATCTATATTTTTTCACAGATGACACCGTAGAAGTTAATGAAATCGTTGTCATGACATCCTTTAACGATAACCCCACAATTTTAACTTCTAACTCTACTATCTCGATCTTGTATGTGAAATCTAACCTCAATAACAATGCAACCTATGTATTTCTTCCCACAAATATGAGGCCCACATGTCAAACTATATAATATTGATGTCGCTTTTTACATGTTATGGTTATGTAACTGTATCATCTGTATGACAAATTGAAAATAAATATGAGGATGAGACATGTTCTCATAATTTCATAATATGTAATCAATATGAAACTTACTCAATTTCTATACCACGATACAAACTCTGCCTATATCTTTCACCAATATTAATAATCCATTTACTGCGAATTGTCTCTTTGTGCTCTCTATTTAAAAAAGACAATGACAGTAAGATCTTAGAGTGAATGAAGAAAATTGTAATATGATTGTTTGAATGAAAAGGAATATATGTACTCCATGTATGTATCGAATTTCTCACAATTGTTCAAACTATACCAATGGGCGATTTCGAATTTGTCTTTAGTTAACTCCACATATTTACCTTCACCAAGTGGCCTAACTTTTTGGGAGAAAATAGACAACCTACCATCGTCATGAAAATCAAAGTTACATTCTGGTCTATTAAATCTTATCTCCACATGAGTTAAGTAGATTAAACAAAAATTTATGCATTCATTTGCTATATAAGCCTCTGCAATAGACCCTTCTGGTCAAGCTCTATTACGTACATAACGCTTAAGAGAGCATAAAAACCTGAACTTAATCAGTTATAAACTTAGGAATTGTTACAAACAAGGAACATAGAAAAAACTTGATGAATTTAATATGAATTACCTTTCAATCGAAAACATCTATCAAAATTGAACTAGTCAACAAAGTTTTGCTTCATATGGTAAGTGAATTGCCAAATGGACCATAACATCAAAAAACGATGGGGGGATAATAGTTCAAGCTTACATAGAATTAATGCTATGTCTTTTCCATTTTATCAAGCTCTTCAATTTTAAATGTTTTGCAACATAATTGCTTAAAAACTCTCTCAATTGATCCAAAGTAACAGACACGTCCTTTAGCAAACATCTACATATTCCAACAGGAAGTAATCATTGCAAAAGTACATGACAATCATGAATTTTCAACCCTAACATTTTTCCCTCTTTAATATTCACACAACAACCTATTTTTTATGCATACCCATCAGAAAATTTGACTGATAGGAGGAATTAACAGAATCACAAGTGGGGGGAATAATGATTCATAATCTCTTCTTTTCAAATGCAAGTCCTTTCTAATATTCATGTCTTCCAAGTCAAAGTTAACCTTAATTGTGTCTTTGGATTTCCCATCAATTCCCATGACAGTTCCTAAAATGGACTCACAAGTATTTTTCTCAATATGCATGATACCAAGATTGTGCCTCAGTAGTAATTCCTTCTAATATGGCAAGCTAAAAAATATGTTTTTTGTCCAATTCAGTTCGACATCATTTCTCTTTCGCTTTCTATTACTTGAGTGTTTGTCAGGTGTAATGCCACTCAAAAGTGATAGCTAGTAAACGATATCATCACTGAACACCTGCATCAGAGTTTCACCCAATTCTACTGTGCCATTAAACAGTTTACTTCTTACACATCTATGCCCATGTTCCAAATAACAACGATGACCCATATAACATATTTTACTTTGTATCCTCATTGAATATGTTTTATGGTTACATATAGGACAAGCCATATATCCTTTAGTGCTCCACCCAGACAAATTCTCATAAGCTGGGAAATCATTTATAGTCTACAAAACAACAGCATGCATTATAAATGTTTTGCCTTCAACAAAATCAAAAGTTTGTAATCCAAATTCCCATAGATCATTTAAGCCATCAATTAATAGTTGCATGTATACATCGATGTCCTTATCAAGAGCAGTAGATCTTGGAATAAGTAAAGACAACAACATAAAAGGTTCCTTTATATACTTCCATGGAGGTAAATTGTATGGGATTAGAATCACTGGCCACATGCTATATGAAGTACTCATATTACCGAAAAGATTAAATTCATTTGAGGCCAATCCAAGTCGAACATTATGACTATCTTGTGCAAACCATAAAAACTTTCTATCAATTTCTTTCCATGCCATTGAGTCCGTTGGATGATGCATAATGTTATCATCAATGTGTTTCTCTTTATGCCACCTCATATCTATGGCTGTTTTTGTTGGCATAAAAAGTCTTGATAATCGTGGTTTAATAGGAAAGTATCGAAGGATTTTATTGGATATCTTTTTCCCTTTCCCATCATCCACCTGCTACCTTGATGTACCAAAAATAGGATACTCCTGAAGATCTTTACTTTCCTTTCAAAAAAGAACACAATCATACTTACAAGCATGAATTGAAATGCATCCTAATCCAAGGTCTCTTAACAGTTTCTTTGCATCATAGTAAGATTTCGGCAACTTGTGTCCAATAGGTAATGCATCATTCAGTAAGTCAATTAACATGTCAAAGGACTTGTTACTTCATTATTATAAAACTTCAAATGTAACAACTTCATAACAAATGATAGTTATGAGAAATTAGAGCACCTCGGATATAATTGTTCTTAAGCAACTTTCAATAATTTCCCAAAATTATCTTTTGCAATATTACCAATTATGTTAGGCATTCTTGTTTCATTCATAGTCTCTATATAATTTTGACAATCATCTAACATCTCGTCAATCCCATCATCACCATCATCATTCACATCACAATCATCTACATCATTATTGTTACTATCATTATAAGATGTACCGCCACTTCTATTACAACTTGCTTCCTTATGTTTACCAAGATAAAGTCACGGAACATAGAATTTATCTATGCCTCGGATTAGCAAGTGATTATATACCACATCTTGACTTTGGAAGTCGACATTTAAGCAATCGATGCATGGACAACAAATACTACATTCATCACCTATTTGATATTTTACAAATTGCACGAAACTCTTAAATTCTTCTACATATTCAGTTGAACATTTTCGATGAGACATCCAACTCTTATCCATTTGGCTTTACATAAAGAGAAGTAAACAATGATAGGCTTATGAAATCAATAAAATGAGCGCATTCACTTTAATTCTTTATATTTGCATAGATGTATACATTCAAGAAGTAAACATAAATTCCATCAAGCATTTAGTTAGGAGAAATGGCCAAAAAAAATTCATCATACACATAACTAAATTTAATGCATTATGAATTTTCAGCACCATATAGAAAAGTATACAATAAATCAACTATTACACACATACTCTTACATATAATTTAATGCTTAAAAAATCTAGCAAAGTGATTTTACCCAATCAATACTATACTTTATAAGAATCAAATGCTAATTTGTAGAAATAAATTCTAAGTAATTATATCATACATATATGTCATAATTATACATATCAATACTTATTTAGATAAAAATTAAAACAAAGAGGATCTTTCTAGAGATCCTTTAGCTCTTTCAAGATTAGTTAACAGAAAATATAACATTATAATTTAATTTTTAACATAACAGAAACTTGGTTCTCTAACATCACAAACTTAAAACAAAATTAGGACTTTTGTCGAACACCTTATGGGGATGTAAATTTCAACTCAAGAATAGAAAAAAAATTATTTTCCCTTTCTTCAACAACAACACAAATTCTGCACAACTCAACCATTATCATCACCAATAAATACAAAGACAACAAACTCAAAACATAACACAAAACCATCGGCCTTTTTCTTACTTTAATGACACAATAAAATCTCCAATCAACACTACTCACAAATGAAGAGAGCAAGCGCATGGAGAAGGTTCTTTGCTGTTATCCAAGATAGAGGAGAAGACAGGGCAATTTTGGCAACATTAGTTTTGAAAAAAACGAAGGAGAAGGGGGCACTGATATGATGATCGGGGGGTTAAAGAAGGGGCAGACGCTAGGACAACATCATTTGTCGTCCCATAAACAATGTCATCCTAGCATCTGTTTAATTTTTCTCGCCAAATGTTAAACATTTGCTATGAAAATAAAATAGTGTCGCAAATTGTATAATATTTTACTACCACATTGATAAATCATCGCCAATACTAAACCTTTTACCTTTTTGCGATGATCAAAACTATCTTTGCCTATCACTCTAATTCGCTACCAATTATACATAACATCACCAAAAACCCAAGCATTTTCTTTACATTCTTAATTTTCTTAATTGATTAACATATATGAGGTATTCCTATTACTAATAACAAAATGAAAATTTACACTTACATATGGAGTTGTTCTTGATTTGCTTCATTTTTTGGAATTACTAATCTTTATTTTTAATTTGGTAGAAAAATAAAATAAAATGGGGAAATTTTTAAAAATTTGTATCTTCTTTTTGTATTAGTTGAATTAATAAGGAATGCAAACCACATTTCATTTTAACCAAATTCATCACTAACATGACAACATATACCCTTTAGCCCTTAATCTATCATTAACTTTATTATTTGTATAAAATGATACATTTAATTTAAATACTCGAAGATGATTTACTGTCTGTCTTTGTTATTTGTATATGGGTTGCCTTCTTCTGAATAACCTTTAATGCTTCCCTCATCAAACTTCGTAACTATTTGATAAAAGGTCTGGAAGAGTATTTTACTTTTATTCATTTCCATTAATAGTAATATAGCCCGATATAGATAATACTATATTTATATGCATCAAGAACATTGTCATGTCTATTCTACTTTAAATTCTAAATTTTGCATATGATACAAACTACAAAATATATTTCTAAAATTTTAGTAAGGGTGACTTTTATATCATTAGGCACATTGAAGATGTATAAGTGCTAAACTAGACTACCTTCACTTATTATCGAAATTGGAGTTGAACATATCATCATTTTATTCTAAATCGACATTTGCATAATATACCTCTTAACATTATTAATCAAGGAATGTCGACATGGCGACTAGTTTCGGATGGTACGAAATCATTCCATTGGGAAGAATGTGACAAAATTGTCCCTACTGAAGAAATAAACAATGCAGAAAAATCTCCATTTCATACACTAATGATCATTTGCCTTCCATGGCTTATCTTCTACTTCAAGGTGTTTAGTATCATTCGAGCAACGCCACTTTCCTTATAATGTACATCTCATTTCCCTTTTATGAAGCTATTATATATATCCACTTTTGATGGTATATACTATATGATGTTTTAAGCTTCTTTGAATCCCGAACATAACATGTATACCCATAGAAGCGAGAGCGGTGTCACAACGATTCGTAAAGGATTAGAGAAATCGGTTGTTTTGGAAAATTCGTCAAGTCCATAAACTTCGTCGAACATTCACATATGCATGTCACTCTATTTTCCATTCGTTTAATGGTTTACTAATATGACAATATCTAAGTTCTATGCTGATTGTGTTTTAGGTAAACCGTTTGGTATTTACAGTTTATCTGGAGAACTTGTCTTTCATACTAAATCTCGCAACTCATTCACTGCATCCTTTACAAGTTTAGCTATAGCAAAAATGCTATTACAAGGTGTGAAAAAAGAGCTATCACTGTTTCAATAGTGCCTTCAAACGTGCAAAGACCCTTCTCGGGAATT
>JANIJH010000001.1:3673541-3698530 GCA_024520975.1 Erythroxylum areolatum
CAACGCGATCGCTTTTCTAAGATTCATGCTTCGGATGTCGGAAATTCGTATTTCGATTCGCTTTCGTTTGCTTTGATTCGATCTGTTTTGCTTTCGTTTTTGATTCGTATTCAATCCGTATTTGTTTCGTATTTTTCGCTTTAGTTTTTGATTTCATCTGTTCGATTCGGTTTCCGTTTCTGCTTTTCCGGTTGGGATCCGATTTCGAGATCGGGTCCCAACACTTCCCCTTTAGGTTTAACAATTATCTGGCTAAAGTTAAGGGGATACCCTAAGGAAAGGTGTGGAGGCAAATGTCAAGGGAACATTCCAATACAAATGTGTGTAGAAGCTTATGATAATCAAGAAAGGATTGAAGTCTCTCAAAAAGCAAATAAGAGAGAGTACCTCTCAAGCTATTACCATAGTCAAAGATAAGTTATCTCATATTCAGATTATCTTGTCTTATAATTCTAAAGATTCTCTCTTAATTTTTAGTTGAGAACTTTGACTAACCATGTTAGTTTAATGGAGTAGAGGGCCAGGATTAGGTGGTTTAAAGAGATAAAAACACTAAATATTTCTTCAACTCCCTAATTTTTAGGAGCAATTCAATCTCAAAAAATGCAATCACCACGTAGGATAGGAGAATGATATGCATAAAAAAGAATTTTTTGAAAGAAACTGAGAGGTATTTCGAGGAATTCTGCTACTCTTAGAAGAAAATAATACATACTCAACTCCTAGAATCAATTACTAAAAACAAATTATCGGATGTGAAGGTGGAATCACTAATCAAGAATATTAAGAATTCTACAATAGAAAAGGTGGTTTTTCAAAAGAATCCTAAAAGGCATTAGGGCCAGATGGATTCAATGGTCTTTTTCCATAAAAGGCTTAGCTTGACATTGGACCAATGGTGAAAGAAGCTATTAAGGAATTCTTTTCTTCTTAAATTTTTTTGAAGAAAATTAATAAAACCTATCTATCTATGATCCTTAAACTAAATAACCTAGCTTCCTTAGAGGATTAAAGGCTAATAACCTACCCCAATTTCCTCTATAAAGTGATTACAAAATTATTGCTAACAAACTAATATTGGTCATGGGATCCTTGATTAGTGCTAACCAAAGTTCTTTTATGCAAGGTAAGTAAATAGAGGATAACATCTCCATAGTGCAAGAACTCTTGAGTAGTTATTTAAGGAGGAATTTAACAAGGAATTTTTCCTTCTGATAGCCTTCAAAAAGGCATTTGAAAATGTGGAATAGAATTAATATTGAAACTCCTTGAAGTGATGGGTTTTCCTAATAGCTCCCCTAAACGAATTAAAGTCTGTATTACTTCTCCAACTATTGCTATTTTAGTCAATAGAACCCTAACCAATATTTTCCAAAGTAAAAACAGGTTTAGACAAAGGAATCCCATATCACCTTATCTCTTTATATTATATATGGAAGTTCTAACTTCTCTATTGAATTACAATATTGGCAAGGAAACACACTTTAAACATCACAATAGGTGCAAGAAAATCTCCTTAATGAATTTGTGCTTTGTAGATGATTTATTTTTATTCTCTAAAGCTAATTATGATTCAGTTGATCTTATGATGTCTACTTTGAATTAATTCAATTCCATGTCTGGATTGACTATTAACTATGCTAAAAGCCATTTTGTTATATCCAAAAGTGCAAATCAAATAAAAGAGAGAATTACATTTATAACTGGAATGAGAAGGAAATAAACCTTTTTATGTTGTTTAGGCTTACCAATCACAACCAAAAGAACCTAGTTTAGTGATTGTTATTCTTTATTTGAAAAATTTTAGAAGAGATTGACCTTATAGACCAATAGAGCCCTATCTTTTGGAGGTAGACTATAATTAATCAATTAAGTCCTTAACCTCATGCATATCTATTGGTCTTATAATATGTTATTAACAAGAGGAGTCATTAAATCAATAGAAAAACTCATAAGGAATTTCTTATGAGGAGGTTGTGGTTCTAACAGGGACATGCCAAAGCAAAATTGACTGATGTTTGCAAACCAAAGGTGAAGGGAGGTCTAGTAGATATTACTATAAAATCCACTAACAAAGCTCTCATGATGAAGAAGTTTTGGTCTATACTACAGGTAAGGAAACTTTATAGGTCAAATGGCTCCATAGTTATATTCTAAAAAGGATGAATATATAGGCTATTAACCCTAAAAATTTCTATACCTAGTTTCTAACACAACTACCAATGCTAAGGGTAAGTATTGGAACTTGAAATTTTTTGTCAAGTTGGCATCAAGGCTAGTCTTTGGTATGAAAATTGGTTTGGGAAGAGCTCCCTAATTAGAATCAGATAGTCATTTAATTCTGGAGCCACTTTCCTTCAATTGCT
The DNA here is from genome assembly GCA_024520975.1 of Erythroxylum areolatum. NCBI lineage: Eukaryota > Viridiplantae > Streptophyta > Magnoliopsida > Malpighiales > Erythroxylaceae > Erythroxylum > Erythroxylum areolatum. The sequence goes on from JANIJH010000001.1 coordinate 3,675,908, forward strand.
AAGGTAACTCTATCATCAGGGAAGGGTAGTGGATTGAATTCCTAAAGGAGCTTTAATTCCTAAAACCTAACTATCAGTAAATTTTATTGTCCCCTGATAGATACATTTAGAGAATCCATCCTCGAGGATATTTTAGTACTAAGATTTATAGAGAGTGTCTAATACAGAGAAATGAAAAAGTTGATTGGCATAGAATAGTCTGGCATAAAGAGCTTATGTCTAGCTCTTTATTCATCTTATGGCTAACAGTATTAAACAAACTAAACATAGTGGATAGGCTTTCCTACCTTAGTCCTAATAAGTAATATGTTATGTGTAAATCAAGAAGTGAAAATAGAGTCCATTTATTCTTTGAGTGTCAATTTTCTAGGAATATTTGGAACTAGATCAGACACAAATGCCTTTGGGGTTTAAACACTCACCAACTTACATGGAATGTGTAATGGTTTATCATATTGAAGTCAATTTTAAAGCCTAATACTATTGTCTATCTTATTTCCTTTTTAAGTTACATAAAGGGAATATGGACTGAAAGAAACCTCAGAAGGCTCCAGGACACAAGTAGAAGTCAGCAGTAAGTTTTTGATTGTATGTCAATTAAAGTTGAAGAGAAAATCATTTCTACAAAATTCATCAAGGAATGTTCACCTCAATAAACTAGATTGTGGAGAATATAGCTAATGTATGTTAATTGTATACGATATCCCTAACCTTATGCAGAAAAAGGCAACTCCATCAACTACCTCATACAAGGAAATTTAAGCATAGAAATTGAGGGCTTACTTTTAAGAGACTGATGGAGAAAAGATGAAGGACATATTAGGGTTACATGTGAACCAACTGGTAACTGGCAAGAAGTGCAATTAGTAGCCTAGTGAAGGAGATGGAATTTGTCTCAACCCTAAAAGCAATCACTTCCAAGAAATAATGTGAATATAAAGCCAGAAGAAAATTCCCTTTTCTAGAGATTGAGAAAATATGGAGCCGGAAACTGAGTCTTCAAATAGCTTCCTTTGATAAATGTGTATCAAGTTCTAATTTAGTAACCCGCTCTGATACCAATTGAAAATTCAAAGGATATAGTAGTTTTGCAATCTCTCCAATTTGATCGCAGTTGTTTATAGCACAATAAAAAACCAGAAAAATTAAACACACAAATGTAAATCAACATCAAAATTTGTTAACGCAGTTCGACACATCTTGCCTACGTCTGCGAAGCCCTCACCCAGCTTAATTACTTTCACCTATGATATAACAATAGTTTTACTCAAGGCATTACAAAGTCGACTCACCCAACCCTTAACACTATCCCTCGTCCTTACTACCTGTGAAAATAAATCACACCCAATAATATGATCGCCTCGTACTAACCTCAACAGATAATTTTTTTCAACAACTTTTAACAATAAAGATAATAAATGGACAACTTAAGTGATTAAAATAATAATGAACATAAAGGAATACACTTGAGATAAGAATAACAACTTCCCTAATTAATTCAGCTCCTTCTATGATAGATCGGAAAGTTGTTCACCAAGAAACAAAAGCGTTTCTCTTCCGAAACGTTGTAACATCAAAGCTACAAAATTCACGATAGTTGCTAAAATTTTTTGCACACAAATATCATTATCGACAGCCACCAGAAATGTACCCAATCAACACTTAATCCACTCAACAAATATCACACTATCGACTAAGAATAGCAGCTACAATTTCTAGAATTTTCTTATACTACAACTCACAATCAGCAGCCACAAAACTAACACCCAATGAACAATAAAACAGCCACCAAAGATTCACGCACACATCAATAAAGCCCAGCTGCAAAAGTCAACACTTTCAACTTTCTCCATAGCCCACTGTTATCGTTAAAGAGAGATAGAGAATACCCAGCAAAAGTCACGTACAAAGAACAACTCTATAGCACTCAATGGCTATTCAAAATAGAGGAATATGCAGCTATAGAAAATATGCATAAACCCATAAAAATAGCCCACTCAACTCAACAAACGTCCAGTCAAATCATGCAAGCATCAATAGACAATTACCACACTCCTAATCAACAACGAAGACATTTAGAAAAGGTAGCTGTAAAGATTTTTCTCACACTCATGAATTGCCCAAAATAGACGTATAAACCAAAGGAAGAATGCAGCTGCTAACTCATGCACAATGACTGATTTTGTTTATTCTTAATCCATATACAAAATCACACCAAAACAGAAAACGCAACAGTGCTATATGGATTAAGGATAAACGTGAATTCAGCTACAAAAGGTGATTCAAGATAGCTCACAAAACCCTGCTCCTAGGTCAATCAAACCTATTGTTTTTCCCTTCAAAAATGACACTGTACAAACCCACAACATACATAAAAACACATTAACATAATTGTTGCTATTGTCAACGAAATCTCCAATAATTATCCTTCCTTAAATATCCATTATCAAATCCCATATTAATTAGGATTTGAAACTTATCAAACTTGTCTTGGAAGAGTCTCACAAAAACTCAACTACGTCCAATTATCAAATAATGTCCAAAATTAAATAATTAAGATATTGACATATGTCTTAACAAGTTCAGTTAGCAACAAAGTAAGGTCTAAGACAAAATCAAAATATAAGAATTTAACCTGTAATTATTGTTATAAAAGGAGTACATTAAGCCCGATTAATTCAAGTTGAAGAATAAACATTCAGAAGATGGGTCTTCAAGTTGAAGAATAAACATTCAAAAGATGGGTAGTGTCACAGCAAATGAGTTTGATACAGATAATCTTTTAGTCATTTTTAATGCCAATTTAAATCTCCAGATCCAAAGATGAATGGATCATAGGATATGGTTGTTCCTATATTGTGTAAGTAGAACTATGATAATGAGAAACATTGCAGTTTGCAAAGTTGTGGGTATAGGATCAATTCAAAATTAAGATGCATGACAATATTGTAAGAAAATTGACTAATGTTCATCGTGTTACTAACATAAAGAAGAATATCCTCTCTTTAAACACCTTTGGTATTAACGGGCACAGGTATTCAACTAAAGGTTATCAAGGTTGCTTGAGTAGTGATGAAAGCTAATAAATTCAGGAATCTATACTTATTGAAAGGACTTATAGTTGCAAGTGTTGCAGCTACAAGTTCGTGTTTTATGATAATGATGTCTTTAAATTGTGCATATGAAGTTGGAATGTAAGTGAAAAAGATGTGACCATGTTGAGTAAAAGAGGTTTATTATGTAAACAAAGCATTGAAAAGATGGAATATTGTGAACATTGTGTCTTCAAGAAGTAAAAACGAGTCATTTTTAACACAACCACTCGTAGGACCAGTGGTAACCTAGATTATATCCATTCAGACCTTTATGTCCTTGTGTCCCTTCAAACAATGGCATCAAATATATATTGATTTTAATTAATGAATTTTCAGAAGAAAAAAAGTTTGGGTTTATTCTTTGAAACATAAAAATCAAGTTTTTACTACTTTTAAGTAGTGAAAATTTTTAATTAAAAGAAAATAGGGTGGTACATTAAGGGCCTCAAAATAGACAACGTCTTAGATTTTTATAACAAAGAGTTCAATAAGTTTTGTTAGGAAGAGGTTATACCTCGACATCTGACAATTAGAAAGACGCCTAAACAAAATAAAGTTACAAGAGTGCTTGAACATTACTCCTATTGACAAAACACAACATTAGCTCTCTATTAGGGGTTTGCAAAGGACTTATGGGTAAAGGCTACATCCACAACTTACTATTTAGTAGATAGATCTCTATTAGTTATGATTGGTTCTAAGACTCTAAAATGCATACATGTTAGTAATTGTAAGTTAAGAGCAATATGCTAAGAAATGCTTTTTCTTGTGTATCCATTAAAGGTGAAGGGATACAAGTTATGGTTCATAGACTCCAACTTAGCAAAATTTATAATTAGTAAAGATATGAATTTTGCTAAGCAGACAACGCTTAACCTAAAGTCAGAGTCTTTTATCCCTTTTAACATAGAATCAATAAAGAATAATTCAAAGAAGCCAAAATTAGAAGTAAATTGCTGGTTCATTCAGACAAATATTGCTTCAAAAACATCTCAGTGAGATTGACCGTTCAATTTAGGTAGAGTTGAGCAAACTTCATAAGAAGTCCCTTACAGTATAACCAAAGGCAAGAGTCAAAGAAAAATAAAGCCACCACTAAGATATCCAAACTATGCAGAGTTAGTCTCTTACATTTTATCAATAGCAGATAAGGTTAATAACAATAGTCAACTGTTCATATTTTCATGTTATCTCTAGTGCCTATTCAAAAAAAATGGATAATGATAATGTAAGAAGAGATGGAATCCTTGTATGAAAAAAAATGGTACTCAGGAATTAGTTAAAACTACCACAAGGCGAAAAGATCGTTATAAATTGATCTTTAAAAGGAAGAAGTCCTCTCTAAGAGACGAAAGAGTCAAATATAAAGATCACCTAGTTATAAAGGGATACAGTCAAGTATTAGGTGTAAATTTTAATGAAGTGTTCTCATATATGGTAAAACATTGTTCTATTCGGGTTTTGCTCACAATAATAGCTATGTTTGACTTTGGGTTAGCATAATTGGATGTCAAAACTATTCTTTTACGTGGCAATTTGGAGGAACAGATTTATATGTAGCAACCTAGGGATTTATTGCTGAAGACAAGAAATTGGTGATATGACACATATTTCGTATGCAAGTATGAGAACAGAAGATCAGTTCGTCGATGGTATGAACCCATTTAAACATTTCACATGAGTTAGTGTCGTTAGCAAATAAATGACTAACCTTAGTAAAACAGATTAATAGGCGGTGAAATGAATTCTAAGATATTTATGAGGTTTAATTGATACTTGTTTGGAATTTGGAAGAAGAAATGAAAACTTAGGTTAGTTTTGTTGACTTAAAAGGAGATCAGTTACTGATTTTGTATTTTGGTTAGGTAATTTTTCAAGGCAATATTGTAGTGAAAAAGAATGATACTTAAGCTAATCCAACATACATGTTAATAAAGTCTATTCAAGTAACTAAGTTCAAGCATTGCTTGAAATTACTATCTATTAATAGCATTTTACACCCTTAATTGGGCTATATAGAGAAAGTATCATGAAGTAACTTTAATAACATTTCAAGTTAAAGTGTAGATATTTGGCGTGACTTTACATTGCTACTACTTGGAAGCCAAGCTTAATGCTAAGCCACTAAATGCCTGTTTAAATGGACTTTTGGGAAGTTAATAAGTACTTTTTTTTACCATATAAGCCTTGGTTAAGAAAAAAAGAGTGTTTGACTGTAAAATAAAAATATACTTTTTAAATAGTTATGACTTTTTTGGCAACTAAAATATAACCTTTTAAGAAACTCAAATTTGAAGCTTCTTAAAAAAGCCTCTCAAATGAATTTTTCGAACAGATTTTTCGAATCAATTAATGAGTCTATTTTTAATCGCTTTTGTCCTTATGCTTTACACATAATTTTCATAATACCCACAAACTCATCTTCCCGTTTATTAGGTATTTAACTATTTATTCAATTTGAATATTTATTTTGAGATTTCTATAATATTATTTGGCTTTTTAAATATTTTAATATTTATTTTTTATATTATTTTACTTATGTTATAATTAATATAAAAGATTTAGTTAGATATATTTTCATTTATATTTTATATGGTTTAAATTTATATAATAATTAATATATTATACTTTGCATATTGTTTAATATACTTTAAATAATATTTATATGCATAAATAATTTTTATTACAAAATAAAATATAGTTAAAATTAAAATTATTTTTATTTTTACATTGTCAAACAGCCTATTGTATAAAGTTCTTTTTAAAAATCTCTTTTGTAAATGACAATCAAACAATCAACTGGCTTCTTAAAAAAGTTCTTCTAAAAATATATCAACAAAAAAAAGCTCTACTGATAAAAATTTTACTGGTATAAACCCAACTAAACATTGGCTAACATTCCTAGTCATAAAAAAATTAAAATCATTAATTTCTCTTTTCTTACCATCCAAAAGAATTGGGAAACTTATTTCCAATTGATTATAAAAATCAAGCACGTTAAATAATACACAATATTATTTGTATTTTGTGAAACTCACGAACGAATGTCTCGAGTTGTAATCTTGATTATATTTATATTTTGAGTTTAAGTAATATATTTTTATAATTATTGTTTTTTCTCTTTAATAAAATTTTGCTCTTTCACCTGTACGTAAAGAATTAAAATCGAATCATATATTTTAAATTTTTCTACTTATCTTATTATTCTTAATCTACTTTTTTATTATTATTGTCACAAATATTTTGCCATCCGGTAATAATTGGATCAATTATTAAATCAAATCCCATATTAGAATGGCAAAACGACAGTAATCAGATTCTGCCGCCGTCTTGAAAAGTTTCTTTTAGGGAAAACCAGCTCTTTAAATTCATTAAGTGAGCTGTACTCACCACAGCCCATCGAAATCTACTTCTAATACAGTGGAAAGAAAACAAAAATTATGGAACTCAAATTGTAAGATGGTCACGCATTTGCTTGTATGATCTCCAGTGAAATGAAGAGTAAAGAGCAGGCTTACAAATATAGTTATCTGAGCCTGTCAGTGGTTTGCTAAATCATCGTCCTCTCCCTGGGACAAGAAAACGAGTCATCAGAATTTACCTGCATGAACTCCCAGCCTCCCAACGCTAAAGGAGAAAATATGATACTTTAAGCAACAACCTAACCTGGATTTCCAGGGTTTCAGTTTTTGGTAGATGAACATTCAGAATCTAGGTAAATTTTCGTGGTGATATTAAGCTGTAAAAGGGACAACTAGTGTTATTTCATGGAAATCCCAACCAAGCATTGTTACAAAATGAAGTACCTCTGTAAATTAGTTACCAAATTGTTTTTTTACCTTTCTACTGTTAACTGCAATGCTTGGACGATTTGATGCAGATTCAAATTCAGAGGAAATTGACTGCAGATGAGAGAGCACAAACCGGTAATTGATCATAATGTAAAAGGCTAGCATGCTGGTCTCCTAGCAGTTACCAGATCAACAACTTATTACTTGTCTTTCCATATTTAATACACTAACTTCTTACACGGGAACTAATGTGATAATTTCTTTTACGGGGATGACAACAGAGTTTTGCTCTTCGCAAAGTAAAGCTGCTTAAAATGGTAACTACCGCTCGCTATAGGCAGACTGAACTCTTAGCAAGGGTAGAAAAGGCGTTTGTCCAGTGTTCAAGCCCATGGGGAGCCTTTGCAAGCTATTTTATAACATAAGAGCCTTCCACTTAAGCCAAGAAGCAGGCAAGGAAAAGTTGTCATTCTTTAAAGATTTAAAGGAATTTATTCATGGAGCAAACATCAATCTCAATTTAGTAAAAAAGATAGGGTTCGTTAGGACACATTCGAAGACTTCTTTTGGGAAAGTGAAACAATGATGGAAGTGGACATTTCAAAATAAATTAAATTTTGCTTTTTCTTCCTCTGCTGCAAATATATAATAACATTGATATACTTTTATAATATATAGTCGAACTATTATTGTTCTGTTGAGACTGCCTACTTATCCCAGTTCCATAAAGTACTTTTATTTTTTAGTCTAATTATGTTATAATTATTTCATATGATGTTGCCCAAAAAGTAGTTGTTTTGATGTGAAAAAAGAAAAAAAATGTTGGATAATTAATAAAATCCAAAAAAGAGCTATCGATAAATTTATTAAAAGAGTAAGATCCTCTGATGAGAATGCTGAGAAATTAAGTTAAAGTAATTTTGAACAACCTAATGAAAGTTTAAATGATGAGATTCATATTTATAAGGATATTAATAATTTAGGTGAGCATCTTCATACACCAAGTACATCCAATTTAAACAATTTAAAGACAAACAAGTAGGAACTTCCTTGAATATTTATGATCTTAAAAATTAGGATAATCTTGATAATAAAACAAGGGATATTTTAGTTTAAAAGGAGCTTGTAAAGAAATTGAATCTTGTATTTCCATTAGACAATACGTCTAGGTGTTTTTCATATTGTCATTATTTTAGAAAATTGAACAATAAAGAGATTAGTGATAGAAAATGATTTATTTACTCTAAACATGTAGATGAAGTATATTATTTTTGTTGTAAGTTGTTCAAATCTAATAGTAAACAAAGTCCATTAGCAAATGATGGATTTAGAGATTGGAAGCATCTTAGTATAAGACTCAAAGAACATAAAAATAGTGATGAACATATGACTAACATGAAGACTTGGAATGAAATAAGAGTAAATTAAGCAAAAATCAAACAAATTAATAAAGATTTACAATAAGAAATTGCAAAAGAGAAACAATGTTAGAGACAAGTTTTGCTAAGAATAATTTATGTTGTGAAATTTGTTGCTAAATATAATTTGGCTTTTCAAGAATCCAATGAGAAATTTTACCAAGATAGTAATGGTAAGTTTTAGAGATTGATTAAGATGATTGTTAAATTTGATGTGATAATATAAGATAATGTTAAACGCATTCAAAATCCTAAAATTCATCATTATTATTTTAGTAACAAAATTCAAAATGAATTGATTTCTTTTTGACTCATAGTATTAGAAGAACTATCCTAAAGATCATTCAAAAGACGAAATATTTCTCTATAATTCTTAATGGCTTAATTGCACCTCAGATGGGAGCCATTAAAAACAAATGAGTTTGTAGTACACGAGAGGAATATGTTAAGTAACAAAATAAAAATAGAAGAGTACTTTTTAGAATTCTTAAAAGAAGATCACACATATAAATTAAGACTTTTCAATTAATTATTAAATACATTTAAGTCTCCTAATCTTAATGTCCGCAATGTCTACTTTTCAATTGCTTTTGGTTAATTTTATAAGCTTAACCATAAAATCATTGTCCAATACTTGATGGAAGAGTTAAATTAAAAGTGTTAAAAGTTATTAAATTTCAAGTTCCTCGAATAAGATCTACTTTAGTAGAATTATTTAGATCTTGTGATGATCTCAAATTAAAGAGTAAAGCAAAAGGTTCGATTAGTACATTTAAAAGTTAGAGTTTTTACTTGATATGATTATTTGGTACGATATTTTATTTATTATTAACATAGTGAATAAAAAGTTACAATCTAAATCTAAGTGCTTCAATGCTACCATAGATTTTCTCTTTTAAAATTAAAAATATTACAAATGAATTTACCAAATAAGTCAATATCAACAACTAAAATTTTTAAATTTATTAAAGCTGCTAATTGTTATTCAAATATTTCAATTGCTTATCAAATCCTGTTAACTATACCTATGATTATAGCATCAACTGATAAAAGTTTTTCAAAATTAAAATTATTAAAAACCTACTTGAGATCATCAATATCACAAAAAAGAGTTAATGATATGGCCATTTTATGTATCAAAAAGAATATGTCGGATAATATTAATCTTGATACTATTATTGATGATTTTGCATTAAAAATATATGAAAAATTATTTTTCATGATCATCTATGTGCTTATTAATGCAATTCTGCAGCTACTTAGTGTTTTGCAATCTAACGCTGCAATCTTATTTGAAAAGCTTGAAATCTAATAGCTTTTACATTTTTTATTCAACCTTTCTAAGAATTAGACAATGATTTCACAATTAAGCTTAAAATATTAATAAATAAAACCTTCCACTTTTTAAGAGAACTTGAAAATAATACATATACATGTTGTATGATTCCAAAAGATGAAACAACTTTAACACAAGAATGTATTATATTCTTAAAAGTAAGATTAAGATTATGGCAAACATATGGCATATATAATGCTCTTAAGATTTATTTCAAGCAAGTGCTTTTGAAACCCATAAAGCTTTCCCTTCATATTAAAATCATTATCGTAACCTTAACCCCTCATATCGTGAACATTAAGATTAAGAAACTTAAGTGTATCCAATGCTTCATTGAAAAGTTTCAATCCAAACATGTCATCTACCTCAAAGAACTCTTAAAAATACTCCTCTATTTTTAGTTTGTTACTTGATATATTAACACATCCTACTACAAACTCATTTTTTCTTGATGGCTCACATATAGGATACATTCAAAAAATATAGAGAAGTATTGCTTCTTTAGTTATGATAGAACTATAGGCCAAAAAATATCAAGTCATTTTGAATTTTGTTACCAAGATAATGATAATGAATTTCATAATTTTGAATATATCTAACCTGATCTTACATTACTACATCAAATTCAACAATCAATCCCAAAAAATTACCATTACTATCTTAGTATAGTTTCTCATTGGATCCTTAAAAAGTCAAATTATTTTTAGCAATACATTTCACAACATAAACTATTTTTATCAAAACTTGTTTCTAAAGTTTTTTCTCCTTTGTAATTCTTGTTGCAAATATTTATTAATTTGTTTAATTTTTGCTCAATCTTACTCTTAATTCATTCTAAGTCTTCATGTTAATTATATGTTCAACATTATTCTTGTGCTCTTTGAGTCTCGAACTAAGATACTTCCAATCTTTAAATCTATCATTTGCTAATATATTTTGGTTACTATTAAATTTGAACAAATTACAATAAAAACAATATATTTTATCCACATGTTTAGACTAAATCAACTATTATCTATCACCAATCTCTCTATTACTCAATTTTTATAATAAAAAGAATAGGAAAAATATTGAGAAGTATTGTCTAAAGAAACACAAGATTGAACTTCCTTAAAAGCCCTTTTTCAACCAAAATATCCCTGCTTTATTATCAATATTATTCCAATGTCTAGGATCTTAAATATTCAATAGAGAGATTAGTTTCTTATTTGTCTTTAATTTTCTAAATTGGATTCATTTAATACATGACCATGCTTACCCAAATTATTAACATTCTCATAAATATAAATCTCATTATTTAAATTTTCATTAGGTTATTCAAAATTACCTTCACTTAATTCCTCATAATTCTCATTAAAGTAGCTTATTCTTTTAACAAATTCATCAATAGCTCCTTTTTTAGATTCTATTAAATATTCTACTTGTTTTCTTTCTTTTTTTTTTTTCCTTTTTTCACTTCCAAAGAACTGCTTTTGAAGCAATATCATATAAAACAATTATAACACAAAAGGAATAGAACTATAAGTAGGCAAGCGCATCATAATAGCAATAGCCCAACCATATAACACAAAAATATATCAATGATATTATATATCTACAATAAAGGGGAAAAAAACAAAGAGAAAATTTTAATATCCTATGTTAAAAATGAAAAAACAAAAAGCAAACTTTTATAATAAAAACTATCACACTCAAAATTTATTTTAAAATTTTCAAGTAATTTTAAAACATCGAAAACTAACAATGATCTACTTTTCACCATAGAGAACAAAGACTAATAGCAATATTGACATTATAGAAACATTGAATTTAAATTTCACCAATAATCTACAAAATTAATTTTATATATACAAACTTATTTGAATTCATAATCAAAAAATACTAATTATGACTTAAAAAATAAAAGAGAGATAAATTGCAATTGAAGAATGAAATAAGAGATTAAAACTATTAAATATAATATCTGTGAAATGAAAGAGAGATAAATTACCCAAATAAATTTTAATTTGAATTGAAATTATACCTAAAATTGCGATTGACAAATATCATCCATAATCAAATTGATTTACTAGGATAAATTACAATTAAAGAAGGAAATAAAAAGAGGTAGATTATACACAAAATTTCAATTAAAAAATAAAAGATTATACCTAGATTGAAAATGCTATCATACTCATAATCAAATTTTAATTTTTTACCTAGTCTCCAAATAAAATAAAAAAAACTACTAATAAAATCAAAAATTTTAAGCAAAAATAAAAAATAAGACTTGAAAAAGCAAATGAGATGCATTTCTTACCTAGATGGAAATGATGTTGATGGAGACAAGGTCAAGACGAAGTTCTTGAATTTAAGGCCTCTTTTCGAATTTTAATTAGAAAATATGAATCTCAACATCTAATAGGAACAATTTCATTTTGAAATGCTCGCTTCAACTGTTTTTTCATCTCCTCAAAAGAAGTCTTTGTATGTATGCTAACAGACACTATCTTTTTTACCAAATTAAGTTTGATGTTTGCCCCCTAAATAAATTCATTTAAATCTTTAAAGGACAACTCTTTCATTGTCTACTTTATGGCTCGAACGGAAAGCTCATATATTACAAAATAACTTGCAACTAGTGGGCCCTATGAGCCTAGGCCTTGGGTGAGTACCCTTCTTACCCTTACTCAGGGTCGAGTCTATGGGCTTATAAAAAGTTAAGAACGACCCTAACTATAGGCCTTATATGTATAAATTTGGGGTAGAGAGAAATTCACATCCAATTTTTTCATCATTGACCCCAAGTTTTAATAGGGTTGAAAATTTACATACACATCTGGAGCAAGTATGCAGGATAACTTGTTTGAATGCCATTCATCCTGATCAACAAACGTGTCTCAAAATGGAAACCTAGAAACTAGAGCTTGTTGCTTCTTTAATTGCTATATATTAGTCAATTTTTGAATAAACAGTTGACCATCCAACAGCACTTTTATGCTCAAAGCAAACACGATAGGAAAAGTAAGGTGTATCTACCCAAAATTAAGTATTCAAGGGTTTCAGTAAAGTAGCTAATAGATTATCACACACTTGGTCCTTCAACTAAACCATGAGCAGTCAAAACTACTTGGAGAAGGAAACACAGACCTTGTTTTCTGCAGTGACCAAACTTGATGCTTCATTTGGAGGCATATCTCCAAAGTTTAGGATCAAACTTTCAACCCTTGTCAGATAATTACAATGTTAGGCAAAGAAAGGAATTGTTGTGTGCCATTTGTCGTGTGCAATATTTTGATTCCATTTTTCAAATCTATTCAGAGACAGATGAGAGGCGACCAGAACTATGACTATTTGTACCATTTTATTCTAGTTCCTATGAACATTATCAGAAGTGCTGGACTTAAGTGAGTGAAAGATAGCTTTATTTGAATTGTATCCCTAAATTTTCACCTTCAGCTAAGACCAAGCTAACAAGTTCAAAATCAGAAAGATTTATCAGTTGCACAATGTTGAAAAGAGGTTTTGTTGAATTACCTATTACCTGTTATCCTCAGCTGCCATGACTGTATCACCATCTTCTCGACATTCCAGCACAGAGGATAAAACCCTTGAATCCTGGGACAAAAGTCATTATTATCCTCCGACACACTGCATGAGATTATAGGTCAAATGAAATATTCAGAATCAAGTTTAGTGCTTCTGCATCTGGTATAGCATAATATGCCACCGGCAGATGACCTTGCACCAATCTGATACATGTTTTCCAGCAAAGCGACAGGCTCATAGTGATGGAATGAAAAGGCGTGGCTATCATTAATCATCAACTCCAGAGCATAAAATGATGAAAGTAGAAAATAAAAGCCTTGCCTTACCTCTTGATTCATATTTCTAATAGTATCCTTTATCCTCTGCAAGATAGTAGCTAAAGTCCCTACTTCAATATTAAGTGCCTGATCAAAGAGCATTAGAAAAAGCTTTCAGAAACTACCAAGCATAAACTAAAAAATTCAATCAAACAGCCAATACACGTGCGAACCTCTTTCTCAGAAATTAGATTATGTATTACTGCATCCTTTGCTAACAACGTATTCTGAAGGTGAGAATGGTTAAGGCAAACCAGAAAAGAATATCTTCACTTAAAACTGTTATTTCCTTCTTTGGTGCCTATATAAAAATGTGCTCAGTACTTGAATGGATATCTCTTCTACATGATTTTGACACATATCACCAAGTTTTTCTGCTTCCAGCGCTGCTTCTAGCTCGGCAATGACCTTTTCCTTTCTGTGCAACTCAGCATCCTTGCATGCCGCCCTTTGTTCCAGCTGAAGAATCTTTTCTGCCAAAAGCAAATTTAGCCCTTGTAAGCAAAAGGTATTGAACATGACAGGACTAAACAAATGATTTGAAACTGAATAGAATAATAAGACAGTTAAAGATTTGGTTAGGCCAGCTGGCTTGCAAAAGAAGATCATTTTAAACAATCACCAGTTTGCAAGATGACTACCATGGATCAGGAGGAGCAAATACGAAGTAGAAAACATTTCTTACAATCTAAAGCAAGCATTGTACCTACTTACAATCTAAAGCAAGCATTATACCTAATGATAGAGCTGGAAATAAAACTCTAATTCACCCAGATGTATGTTAACCTGAATTTACCTACAAATAACGATTCGAAGCTACAAACTTTGTGTATGTTAACCTGAATTTACCTACAAATAATGATTCGAAGCTACAAACTTTATGTATGTTAACCTGAATTTACCTACAAATAACGATTCGAAGCTACAAACTTTATCCATCTTCCCCTGCAAGATGGTCACTGGATACAGCAAAAAGGATTAGTAACAATCCAAGCTGAATAGAAATTCCCTCAAAATTTTCATATCAGAGACACAAGAAAAATTACATGCCTACTTCCTCTTTTTCACTGACCAGGCATCTCACACGATCCACAACTTGTTTGATAGAGAAAGCCTCCTTTTCAATAGAGTCAAAGAGACAAAAATGAGAGTTTATCTTCTCGGATAGGATATCAAGCTTTCTGTCCTTCATTTCAAGTGCACATTTCATCTCACCAGTCGACTCCTGCACGTTACACATACTGAACGATTCGACAAAATTTTCCGCATACAATCAAATGGAGAAATTCACAATCAATCTGCTGTCCTCCATAATAAACTTAGTGTAAGGATAGAACGAAACAACAAACTCAAACCTCGTAAACGTTAACAAAGCTTTCCCTCGATTGAAGCAGGTTTTGTATAGTCCCCTTCAATTCCTTCAGCTTGTTCTCAAGCAACGCATTGTCATTGTGAAGGTAATTCACCTTTATCCAATTAACTCACGTCGCATCACTCACACTACGAATTGAAAATCTACGTATCATTGACTGCAAATCTCACCAACCTGCCTTTCGAGCTTCTCCCGTTGTTCATTGCACGAAGCTAGGTCCGCTTCCAATTCATGCACCCTGCTACCATATTCCTCCTCCATTTTCCTCTGTTTCTGCATTCAAACACCCAGAACTCGAAACAAAACCCACGGAAACTTTAAAGCACCTAAATTCAAATTTACACAGAACCTGAACTAGAAGGCCACATTGTTCCGTGGCAGAGCGTTCCATCTCCTGAATCGATAACATACAACGCGATTTAAAACAGAGAGACAAAATGTGATGATTTGAAGAAGGAGAGAAGAAGTGAAACCTTACTCGCAAATCGCGAATTTCGGAGATTAGTGCCTGGAGCTGAAGCCTGAACTTAGAGAATTTTAGGAGCTCCATTCTCTTTCTCGCCAAAAATTGCAGAGTGACAGCTTTCTGTCATTTATTTTGGGACCTCGATTATCAATATTATCATGTGCTTAGAGTAGTTAAAAACAAGGTTAAAGACGAGAATTTCAAAATGATTTTAAAAACAGACGGACTCAATCGGTTTAATCGAAATAAATATAAATCGGTCTAATTTTTAGTCCGGTTTGTATTTACGAACCTTGTGAGAAAAAACCAGCCCGATTTTTCTTGAATTGAAAATTTGAAAATGAATAACACAAACAAAAGGAAAATAACAGTATTTTTGTTATAAACTTTATAAACTTGAAGAAGATGAAGAGAGTGTTGTAAAAATTGACCGGATTATAGCAGGTTCACAGCTAAATAAGACTGAGGAAATAGTAATAAATACATAAATTTTACGTGAAAAATCTCCAAATAAGAGTATAAATTACGGACAAGGATAAAAGACTTTTACTACTGAGTAAAATTGGAGAATTACAAGGAAAAATTAAACTAAAAAATACACAAGATATTTTTTGGCCTCTCTTTTTCTCTCTTTTCTCCCTCACCTCACTCTCTCTTTTCTTTCTGCTTGCTTTTTTCTTCTCTTCATGCTACTCCTGCCTTTTTATAGGTAGGAGTTCCTTGACTGTGTTAGGCATAGTAGGCACCGAATTCGATGCCTACCAGCCAACACTTGTTGACTATTCTCCCACTTGAAAATTTGATTGATTATCAATCAGATCTTCATACTATTCTTTCTACCTTGCCGCTTCATGTTGCTTACGTCTTTGTCAGGCCACACGAGGATCAACACTATATAAACATGTCACCATTGATTGCTTTTGTCATAAAATCTTCCAGGTTATCCATTGTATGAATTTTCTGCATGTCCATCATTCCTTCTTCCACTTTCTCACGAACAAAGTGATATTGAACTCAAATGTGTTTTGTCTTTGAATGAAATGCTGGATTCTTGGCAAGATGCAAAGCACTTTGACTGTCACAATACAGAGTAATATTTTCTTGTTTATTCCCAAGTTCTTCCAACAACATCTTCAACCATACTGCTTTTTAACTTGCTTGTGTAGCTGTTACATATTCTGCTTCTATTGTTGACATAGTCACAACTGACTGTAGTTTTGAAACCCAACTCATAGCTGCTTTAGCGAGTATAAACACATATCCTATAGTGGATTTACTTTTATCAAGATCACCTGCATAATCAACATCAACATATCCTTTTACAGTAAAATCTAATCCTCCATAACATAATACAACATCTGAGGTTTCTTTGATTTACCTGAGAATCCTCTTAACAGTATTTTAATGCTCTCGATCAGGATTCGCCATGTATCTACTAACTACTCCCACTGCATGTGCAATGTCTGATCTTGTACAAATCATAGCGAACATTAGGTTCCCCACTGCTGATGCATATGATACTCGAGACATCTCCATCCTCTCTTCTTCATTACTAGGACTCATAGTTGAGGATAACTTGAAATTAACAGGAAAAGGGGTATAAACTGACTTACAATCTTGCATGTTAAATTGCCGCAAGATCTTCTTCAAATAATTCTTCTAAGAAAGCTAAATCTTCCTATTATTTCTATCTCGGTGAATTTACATCCCTAAAATCTTGTTTGCTAGCCCCCAAGTCCTTCATTTCAAATTCCCTAGCCAACTGTGCCTTCAATTCTTTGATACGATCATTATTGGGGCCTGTTACCATCATGTCATCTACATACAACAGTAAGACTATAAAATTATCATTTTCAAACCTCTTTAAATATGCGCAAAGGTCTACATTTAGTTTGTTGTATTCAAGGCTCATGATGAAGGAATCAAATCTCTTATACCAACACCTTGACGCCTGCTTTAAACCATATAGAGATTTGTTCAACCTGCAAACCAAGTTCTCTTTCCCTTTTTTTCAAAATCTTCTAGTTGGAGCATATAAATTTCTTCTTCAAGATCTCTATGAAGAAATGCAGTTTTCACATCTAACTGCTCAAGATGCAAGTCAAATATAGCACACATTGCCAGAACTACTCGAATTGTAGTGAGTCGAACCACGGGAGAAATATTTCGTTAAAATTAATACCTTCTTTCTGAGCATATCCTTTTACCACTATTCTAGCACAATATCGCTCCACTTAATCATCACCACTTCGTTTGATCTTGTAAACCCATTTATTGCCAATAGGCTTTCTTCCTTATGGTAGTGATACTAGCTCCCATGTCTTATTCTTATATAGAGCTTCAATTTCTTCCTGCATTACTGTCATCCACTGAGATGCATCTGAACTATTCATTGCTTCTTGAAGAGTTGATAGCTCTCCATCCTCAGTTAAAAGAAAGTATGTAATATTGCTCTCCATAATATAATCTGAGTGCCAGCTCGGTGCTCTTCTTATGCGAGTTGGTCTCCGAGTATCTGGAACATCATATTCAACTGGTTCTTGCTCCTCGTGCTCTTGTGCAGCTTCAGAAGAATCATTTTGATCAACTTCTCTAACCACTTGTACTGTTGTAGTTTCTGGATTCTCTTGCACAGTGCCAACATTTTCTGCTTACTCTTAATCCTTATCGTCTATGAAGATAGCATCCCTGCTGATAACAATCTTATGGGCAATGGGATCCCACAGACGATACCCCTTCACACCTTCAGCATACCCTAAGAAAATACATCTTTTGGATTTTGGATCTAACTTAGTAGTTTCTTGGGCATTGAACATCACATAGGTCGGACTTCCAAATATATGAAGGTTGGAATAATTCACTGGTTTACCAGTCCACATCGCCATTGGTGTCTTCAACTCAGTTGCAGTTGATGGAGCTCGATTCACCACAAAACAGGCGGTATTGACTACTTCTGCCTAGAATTTCTTATCTAAGCTTGCAATTCTCAACATCGCTTTGGTTCTTTCCAACAGAGTTCTGTTCATCCGCTCTGCTACTTCATTTTGTTGAGGAGTGTATGCTGTAGTGGACTACCTTTTGATGCCTTCTTGTTTGCAAAATTCATCAAATTCTTTCCTAGTATATTCGCCTCCATTATCTGAGCGCCAACACTTGATCTTCTTACCAGATTTAAGTTCCACCCGCCCTTTGTAAGATTTGAAAATTGAAAACACATCTGCCTTCCTCTTGATAGGAAACACCCAACATCTCCTCGAATAATCATCAATGAAGGATACAAAGAAATTTGCTCCTCCTAAGGACATAACTAGTGCTTGCCATACATCAAAGTGAATCAAGTCTATAATTTCTTTGCTTCTGAACTTTGATGTGTTAAACTTCAATCGATGTTGCTTACTCACAATGCAATGCTCACAGAAGGATAGTGTTACCTTTGTGAGTCCTAGAAGTAGATTCTTCTCTGCAAGTATTTTCATTCCTTGTTCTGACATATGTCCAAGCTTCTTATGCCACGTCATTGCAGATTTATGGTCTGGACTAATCACTGCAACGGATGCCTCTCCTACTCCCTTAAGCATGTACAGATTTGCAACAATCTTCTTTGCTTTCATAAATACTAGCACTCCTTTAATCACTTTAATGATTTTATTTTGAATCTCAAATCTGAAACCGAGATCATCCAATTGTCCTACAGACAACAAATTCTTCCACAGGCCCTCCACATGTCGCACATTTTCAATAGTCTGAGTTGTCCCATCATACAGTTTTAGTTTGATGGTGCCGATACCAACGATCTTTAGAGCTTGATCATTACAACTGTACACAGATCTCTCAGAGACAGATTCATACTGATGGAACCATTCTCTTCGAGAGGTCATATAAAAAGTAGCTGCTGAATCAAGAAGCCATACATCAACAAATCTTCTCTTACCTCCAATAGTCGTTACTGCTTCACAGACCATTACACCTCCATCATCTGGAGTATTTGCCGCATTTCTTTGAGGAATAGAATCTTTCTTATTCAGATTCCATCAATCCATCTTTATGTGCCCTTTCTTACCACAATTGTGGCACTTGAAATTCTTCTTACTCCTGGTTTTTAATCTACCTTGACTATGACTCCCATTTGGGTCACGTTCCATTGATCTTCCTTCTTCATCACCAAGGCCTCCACTTGTTGCGAAGTTGCCAGCCTGTCTTCCTTACTTTTGCGCCGACTCTCTTCTTTCAGAATAGCAGCTGCAATATTGTCAAAGACTAGAGTATCTGTATTATTTGTTAAATTGATGATGAGTTGATCATATGAATCTGGTAGACTTTGGAGTAGAAGTACTGCACATTCACTTATCTCTATTGTATGCCCCAATAATGTGAGTTGGGAAAATAGAGTATTTAAAGTATTTAAGTGCTCCGTCATCGAAGTGGATTCCACCATGCGTAAAGTGTATAGTTTCCTCTTCAAAAAGATTTTGTTGTGGAGTGATTTGGCCTCGTACAATTTTATGAGATGATCCCATATTTCCTTTGCAGTCTTCTTTTCCTCTATGTTGGATAATACTCCATCAGCTAAAGTTAGGTAAAGATTAGCTACAGCATTTCCATCCATCTCGTTCTATTTTTCATCTGTGACTCCAGCTGGTCGCTCACTAATAGCTGCCAGACAATTATCTTTCCTCAATATTGCCTTTATCTTCAACTTCCACAATGAGAAATTACTCCTATTGAACATCTCAATCTCAAATTTTGCTGCCATTGCTTCTATCACGAACAAAATTTAGCTCCCACTATTTTACGTAAATAGTACCGTATGTATAAATAGTATCGTATACTTAAATAGTAACATACACGTGAATAGTATCGTATGTATAATAGTATCGTACGTGTAAATAGTACTATATACTTGAATTACAGTAACTACCCAGTTTAATGCAAAATTAAATGAATGAATAGTTGTCACCTTTGAGGTTACTATTCATCAACTTTCACTGCGCTCACTGAAACTTCGAACGGATTACGTCAAAAAATTCGTCGTAATTTTCTGACCTCACTCCACTTGTTGTAAAAATTGACCGGATTAGAGCAAGTTCACAACTAAATAGAATTGAGGGAATAGTAATGAACACAAAGATTTTACGTAAAAAAAACCCCCAAATAAGGGTAAAAATTATGGACAAGGATAAAAGATTTTTACTACTGAGAAAAACTGAAAAATTACAAGAAAAAATTAGACTAAAAAATACACAAGATATTTTTTGGCCTCTCTTTTTCTCTCTTTTCACTCTTTTCTCTCTCACCTCACTCTCTCTTTTCTCTTCTACTTGCTTTTTTCTTCTCTTCATGCTACTCCTGCCTTTTTATAGGTAGGAGTTCCTTGGCTGTGTTAGGCATAATTCGGTACCTACTAGCTAACACTTGTTGACAGAGAGCGAAGAGACATTGAGAGGTAGATTGGAAAAAGCTTGGAGATAAGAGTAGAAGTCGTTGCATAGAACCAACTGAGTGAGTTTTCGATCATGTAATTCTCTCGGCAGAAATATTTTTTGTTTTGAAGGTAAATAGTAAGAATTTCATTGCTCCAAAGCAAGAACTTCAACAATAGAAGGAGAAGGTATTTCAAACCACTCTCCAAGGCCAGAAGTGAATAATGCGCCTGTAGCTATGATGTGGGCAGCAGAATTGCCTGACGTAAAACCAAAAATGCATTTAGCTATCCTAATCTCATTCAATAGAGATTTACAATCACAAACTAACAAACCAAAAGAGGAAGAGTCATCATTAATTGCTTGAACCACAATCTTCACATCTGATTCAATAATAACTCTATCCCAATTCTGAAGCTTGACCCAACTAAGGACTTCTCTGATAACGATTGCCTCTGCACTTTTAGCACTCAATCTGCCTGGAAACCTCCACGATTTTGCAGCTATAAATCTCGAATTAGAGTCTCGTACAACAGCTGCAGCAGTCATGAAATTGGAGTTGCTTTCGGTGTCAGCATCAACATTAACCTTCAACCAACCCACTTGCGGAGGTTGCCAACACACCATTCTTGTTGCTAGTATTCCCGGATCAGTGTCAGAAGCATGAGTAAGTCGCCACTCCTCCAAGGTTCTCTGCGCAAAACAAACAATGGCATTGGCTGATCTCCATTTATTATTCCACACAACTCCATTTCTACTCTGCCAGATTGCCCAAATTATCTTCAGAATGGTATAATGTCGATCTTTCGGTGCAGGAAGAAAGGAGGATGCAAACCAGTTGAGCAAAGAAATTGTTCCTGGATGCTGCCAGTTCTGGAGAACTCTCGACCAGACCTGCTTCGTGAGTGGACAATCAAGGAACACATGTTGTAATGTCTCCTCTTCTTGATTACAAATCAGGCAACACACATTGACATCAACTTGTCGACTTCGTAACACCGATAAGCACAGTAATACACCATTTAGAACACGCCAAACACAACTAATCACCTTTGACGGAACCACACAGCTCCATATCTGCCTCCATACCTACTGATAACTTGGAAAAATTGTATTCGTAAAGGGACACAAGAGTTTATAAGCGCTCTTCACTGTATAGCGGCCTTTATCCTCAAATTTTCAACACCAATCATCTCTCGTCGGTGGTCTACCCAATGGTATTGCCATAATCCGTTCACAATCATGGCTAGAGAAAAGTAAGCGAATTAAATCAAGATTCCATGAAGCATTCTCCAACAAATCCGCAACCAAGAAAACATTTGAATCAGGAGGCCTTGAAGAAACAATAAAAGAATTCTCCTTATCATTGAGCCACAGAGAGTCCCATATTAAAATTTAAGAACCATCTCCTACCTTCCAATGCATACCTTGTTGTAACAAAGAACGGGTTTTTCAAATACTTTGCCATAAATAACTCGGATTGCTTCCTAAATCTGCTGATAAGAAAGATGAACCCGCAAAATAACGAGCTTTAAGAACACGAGATACTAGTGAATCAGGTTGAGTCATCAACTTCCAACCCTGCTTTCCCAAAAGTGCAAGATTGAACTCATGGATCTTTTTAAAACCAAGACCACAGAAAATCTTATTCTTGGCCAATCTTTACCAGGACATCCAAGTAATTCCTTTCTCATGATTAACACCTTTTTCCCACCAAAACTAAGTCATGATACGTTCCAATTCAGTACATAAAGTTTTAGGTAGAAGAAATAAGCTCATCACATAAGTGGGTATCGCTTGTAACACAGCTTTACCCACCTTAGAAAGTGATCTTCTCTTCCATGCATTCAATCTTTTCCACACTCTGTCTTTTATAAAAC
>JANIJH010000001.1:3717643-3737182 GCA_024520975.1 Erythroxylum areolatum
AAGTTCCTGCGATTAATCTGCAGACCGACATTGGAAGGTAAGCTTGAAAGGCATCTCAATCCCAATTCCCGTCACTGTCTACAAAATGTTGAACCTCGAGTTCATTAGAAAGAGTAGGAATAGGGGTGGTGGTCTGGTGAAAAAGAGATCCCACGTCCTTAATCTAAGGGTCTAGCCAAAATTGGGTCCGTGCGCCATCTCCAAGAACCCATTGCATGCCCTGAAGCACTAGGTGCCAGGTTGATTTAATGCTCATCTAGATCATGGATCCGCCAGATGTGTCGATAGTGGTGGGGGGATGGTTGACATCAAATTTATATTTGGCCGTGAGGACTTGAACCCATAGCGCGTTCAACTTGGCAATCAGGGTCCATCGTAATTTGGCTAAGAAGGCATCATTGATTTCACGTATTTTCCGTATGCCAAGGCCCCCCATCACTTTTGGTTTGCAAAAATTTTCCCAGTTAACTAAATGAATCCGTTGGTGACCATTGGATGATCCCCATAAAAATTGCCGCATTAACTTCTCCAGTTCATCGCACAGACTTCGAGGCAGTCGGACCGTCTGCATGGTATAGCTAGGAAGGGCCGCTAAGACCGATTGGGCTAAAGTGATGCGTCCGGCAAAGGATAATATTTTGGAAGCCCATCCTGATAAACGGTGGTGAACCTTATCCAGGATATATTGATAGGCTTTCCAGTTCACTCGATCATGAAGCAGAGGAACGCCTAGGTAGCGTCCTAGGTCTTGCGCTTGGACGAAGCCCAGTGCACTGCTTAAGGAGTGGGTTGTCGAGTGAGGAATATTCTTTGAATAGAAGAGTTGAGATTTAGCGTGGCTAACACCTTGGCCCGAAGCATTGCAAAAGGCACCTACAGTATCCCGAATGATGTCCACTTGATCCATAGAGGCTTCAGAAAAAAGGATGAGATCGTCAGCAAAGAACAAGTGGGAGAGTGGCGGTTTGTTTTTGTTTAATTTAATAGGGCGCCATCGACCTTGGTTCACTGCATGGGTGATTGATTGTCCCAGTCGTTCCATACACAGGACGAAAATATAGGACAATGTGGGATCTCCTTGTCGAACGCCTCGAGAGGACCTAAAGGCCTCACTAAGTTCACCATTCCACCTTACTTGTAGGGAAGCTGAGGAAATGCACTTCATAATGGGATTAATTAGTGACTCGGGAATGCCTACTTTAAATACGGTGTCTTGGATGAAGTCCTATGAGCGATGGTCATAAGCTTTCTCCAGGCCTACTTTAAAAGCCATCATGCCTTTTTGTCCGGTTTTCCTTTTCATAGAGTGTATGACTTCTTGGGCGATAATATTATTGTCCGTAATCAATCGCCCGGGGACAAAACTGTATTGGGTAGGGGCTATCAAATCCTCAAGATATGGTTTAAGCGATTAACAATAAGTAAGGATGGAACCAGAAACCAAATGGCATCTTAGTTCCATGACTACCAGAATGTCTTATCACTAAACCCATGAATTGACGGTCTATTTTCATAGTTTTATCTCTTCTCTCTTTGAAAACTTCCTAATCACAAATTGACTTTTTTTTTTTGTTTTGCCCACAAGGTGTCCTAGGCGGGTCGCAACTATAGGAAGACACCTTTAAGCTATTTACATTCAGACTAATCCCCGCTCGAGCTAGGTAGGTCCCTTGCGAGAGGCAAAGCTCTGGCTCCAATTTTTAAATGGCTGCATACATAAGGGGGGTTTAAACCCACGACCTCACTTAAGCTAAGAGAGCCCCTGACCAACTCACCTGCCCCCTAAGGTTCTCTTTATTTCCATAAGCAAGCAACCAGAAATTAGTTGGCATCTTAGTTTGATGATTACCATAATGTTTTATAATCAAACCTATAAAGCAATGATCTAGATTCATAACAAAACTCAAGCTTATGCCTTAACCCCAAGTGGCAAAATCTGTTGAAGTCTTTTGAGTTTATAGGTAACTTGGATGATTCCAACTGAGTAATATAACAGATTGCTTCTTTGAGCAGTGACTTGTCACACTATCTACATTCGCTTGTATTGCAAAAGTTGTCTTTAAGACGCCAAATTTTGTGAATGGAAAGTTTTCATAGAGAAAAGAGATAAAGTTTCTCTCTCTCCATCCTCTTTAGGTTAATTAACTTTTTAATAATTTAATTTATTAAATAACAAATATCATATGTGACATCATTATCCCACATAATAGCCCCGTGACAAAAATTAAAATTTGATATAGCATGTCTCATTATCAATGTTAATGAAAATTTTACATTAGATTGTTTTTGTAAAAAATTGAAAGTTTGAACATTTTAGTGCTATTTTTTAAATTCAGATTAGTATTACAAAATTAAGTAAATTTGGAGATTTTTGGCAGTTATCATTTAAAAAATTATATAATGGTATGATTTTATTATGGTTAAAGTAATTAAATTCTTTAGATAAATTAGATTTTAAATATATCTAATTTTATAATATTGGTTATAAATAAAAATTTAATTAAATGTACACAATTATTAATGTGGAACATTACATAGGTTGAGACTATTTCATATTAGCATAAGAATATATTTCAATAAATAGATTACAATGTATTTGAAAACAAATAATTAAAATGGATGTTAATTATAGTCTTAAATATTCTATTGATTAAAGGCTTAAATGTAAAACAATAAGAGATGAGTTAAAAATACTTGAGGAGAAGAAAGAGGAAATTGAATAGCGCATAAACATGTACAATATATTCTCCAAGGTGTATTTGCTCTGTGTGTGAGGTAAGTTTGGTTGTTTTTTAAATCAACATTCAAGGTTTTTATAGGATACAATGGAATCTATCGCAATTTTCACTATTTGAGGCATTAAAACACACAAATCTATGTTAAAAATGATTAAAGATTTATACTTAAAACTATCCAATTCTAGAGTTATTTTTGTCAAATCTTAGATTAGATTGTGATTTTTCTATTATTGAATGATAATAGGTTGCTTCCATGCTATATCAGGTAGTATTAGAGCTTTGAAAATCCAAAACTTATTCTTTTAATAGTGACCAATAATACCATTAACAAAGTTTGTGGATTACCCAAATTTTAAAGAGCTATTGAAGAACAAAAAGAGTTAAATTGCAATATCAAATGACAATAGGTAGAGATAAGGGATCAGTTGTTGCACGCGTTGATGTAAGGAGGTAATAATAGGAGAATTGGGATCAAGTTTATAGGGAAGATGACCCTATAAGACATCCTTAAATTCAAAATCTTGTTTCACAAAATTATGATAATGATAAGTAAAAAGTTATTAATTAAAGATGTGGTAAAGGAGGACATAAGTACAAACTAAAGGTAGATATCCCATCTTTTATTAATGATTTAGATATAGAGGCATTTTTGGATTGGTTGGTAGAGGTAGAATGCTTCTTTGACTATATATTGAAATTCCTAAGGAGAGAAAAATCAAGTTAGTGGCTTATGGTTAAAAGGGGCATCAACATGGTGAGATTAGTTGAAGGCGGCTAGGAGAAGAGAGGGTAGAAATCTTATTCCTCCTATAGTGTGACGAGCGGTGTGTATAAGGCCCTGGAATGAATTCACCAACGTATGGTTAATTAGCGATTACTAGTGATTCGGACTTCATGTAGGCAAGTTGTAGCCTGCAATCCGAACTGAGGATCCTCACCTTCGTACGAGTTATCACCGACAATTTGCTCAAGGTTCCAAACTCAACAGTGGCAACTAAACATGAGGGTTGCGCTCAGATGAGGATAAAATAATTATTGAGGGAGAAATTTCTACCACTAGATTATGAATAATATATCTTTGATGCTTTCCATCAAAGCCATCAAAGAAATAAGAGTATCCATGAATATAATATAGAGTTTTTAAGGTTGGAAGCTTGCAATTAATTGTCTAAAACCCAACCTCAATAAGTTGTAAGGTACTTAAGAGGATTGAAGCCAAGTATAAGAGATGATATTGAGATCTAGATGGTGCTAACAATTTAAGATGCTAGGAATTTGGCTATAAAGGTAGAGTCTATGCTTAACAAGAAGTTAAGGGAGTTTAAACAGTATGGAAATGAAAATACTTTCATTGAGAAAGGAAAAGAGGTAGTGAATGCAGCCTCTACACATAGTGGTAATGGAAAAAGCAACACTAATAGTAAAAATTCAACCAAGGTAGCTCCAACAACCTCTAAATCCACAAATCCTTATCAACCCCTCATAAGTGTTATAGATGCGATGAACTGGGCAATAAATCTAATAAATGCCTAAAGAGGAAAATAGTAAATATGGTAGAGCAATATTATGATGAAGTGAAATTATGTGCAATCGAAGGAGATGATTGGGAGAAGCAAGAGGAACAAGAAGATGATGCTTTTGTAGGAGTGATTAAAAGTTTGATGATATCTCACAAGAAGCAAGATGATTTGCAAAGATTTAAAATTTTCATATAAAGTATATAGCTCAAGAAAACTTATGTGAGTTGATTATTAATAGAGGTAGCCAAAACTATAATGTTGATGCAATGCATTTAGGTTAAAAAGTTATTTTGGGTAAACCATGGTAATATTATGTTGATGCAATACATTTATGTAAGTTTTTTTTTTACCAATTTATGAAAAATGGGGTGAAACATATCTTATTACCTATAGGTAGGAAAAGGAGTGTGAAGCCTAATATAAAGAGTAAACAAAATCTTAATTTCAAGTAGAAAATAATAACATAAAATTTTTGAGTGAGATAAACAAAATGAGGGAGATACATTTATTAATTGTAAAAGGGAAATAGGTGAGAAAAAAAGATGAAATTCTCTTGGAAATCCAACCTATTTTAGAAGAGTTTGGGAATGTACTTCTTGATAATTTACCTAATAAATTGCCCCTTATGCATGATATTCATCACCACGTTGACCTTGTTTTTAGAACTAATTTACCCAACCTACCATACAACCATATAAGTCCAAAACAAAATGAGATATTGGAGAAGAAAGTATAAGAATTAATTAAGAAGGGACATGTTATGGAGAGCATAAATTCATGTGTTGTTGCTACTTTACCTATGCTATAGAAATATGGTAGTTGGATGATGTTTGTTGATGTTAGGGCAATCAACAAAATTACTATTGGGTACAAGTACTCTACTAAAGTTAAATGGTATGATGGATCAATTGAGTGAAGCAATTATTTTCTCCGAAATTGATCTTAGAAGCAGTTATCACTAAATAAGGATAAGGCATGAGATGAATAGAAAATTGCATTCAAGATAAAAGATGGATTATATGAATGCTTAGTTTTATCATTCGAATTGACCAATGCATTAAGTAACTTCATGTGCCTAATGAACCAAGTGCTACAACCTTTCATAGGTAAATTTATTGTGGTTTATTTTTATGACATCCTTATCTATAACTAATTTATTGATGAGCATGTTGACATATTAGAAAGGTGTTTGAGAAGAGGAGTTGATGACAATAACCTAATGGTGATTGGCTAGTGGCGAGTGGCGAGTGGCAAGTAGCAAGTGTTGAGTTAGTAAGTTGGCAATGAGGAGACATTCAGCTCAGCAAATAGGAAACCTAGAGGTGAGGAGGAAAAAATAGCTAGAGAGGAGATGATTGAAAGAAGACTGGAGAGGTACAATGAGGAGATGATTAAAAAAAGAATTAGGATGAAGAGATAACAAATTAATGGAGAGGATAGATTGTTAGTTGAGGACAATTGAGAGAAGAGTTGTAGGTAATTATAATGGGCAAAATTTTGTCACAAGTCACCAAATAATGGGCCAAAGAAGAATTATGGCAAAAGTTAAGTGAAAATATAGGCCAATTAATGGTGAAAATCAGAGCCATCTTTCATGTCTTGGCTGGCGGTAACATTGTCTCTTGATAAGAGTGGGTAAAGCGAGAGCCAAATAATTATGGAAACATTACCAAATGACCCTGTTCATCTGTCTTCAACTTTGTCTATGTCTAGTCTACCTTTTAGTGTTAAGCATGTTTTGTTTAATTGTATAGAAAATCTAGTTGAAATTACCTATGTTCCTGTAGAAAATCGTGTTTATGTGTCTTTTTTACCTTTGTTGATTCCTTACAGTATCTATTCTCGTGATCGTTCTTGGACAATAAGTATACGTACTACTTTGTTTACATCTAGACCAAAAGTTAAAGAAATAATTCAGAGTTCCAGATTAGAATAGTGTGGTCTTAGATATACCATAGTAGAACAATAAGTAAAGCTTGGGATACCAAAAGAGCTGATCTCTCTCTAAAGAGAACACAACTATACACATTTACATGTCGAAGCTATACGCCTTGTTCTCAAACTTCATGGAAGAAAGGGAATACTTGCTATAGCTAGGATATCTCTTCTAGATATAATGTACTAAAATGCCTTGATTGGTACTCTGCTGACTACTCACAACAATGGAAGTGTCATTATGACAATAGCACCTGATTTCAACATCAGGTTAGGTGATCCCACTTTTTCTGAACGATTGCAAGTTCAGATTCAGATCACTGGAGCAAATCAAGATCCTGCAGCCATCATGGATACCTTACATCATCAGATGATCTATCATCTACAAAATCATACTTTGGACCTCAACTTTCCAAATTCTACTTCGAATGCTCTTTATATGGTTGCTGATTGTTCCAGTGATAAGACTAGTATCAACCAAATCCCAAAGCAATTACCAGCTGTAGAGCTTGAAAAGTTAATGGCTATTGAATGGATCACCAATTACCAGAAGGTGTTCCATGCACCTCATCGACACTCTTTTCAAACAATCACTCCTCTAATTCTGAAGACATTAAAAGATGGAACAGTGAAGTATATCTATGCAAAGCCCAACAAAGATCCATCTGGACCTTTTATATTCGGAGCTTTCTTTTTTATCCAGCCCATATTTTCTCATACAGAAGGTAAATCTAGCCCTCCTATCCATTATTTTAAATCTAATGGAGATATGTCTATGTAAGTCATCATCGTGGACACTTTATATGGGATGTTGACCATTTATGTGCAAACTTGACTGTGAAGTTTGTCCCAACCCTGAGTTAGACATGATGATGATGATGAGTGGTATGCCAGACAACGAAGGAGGAAGAAAAAGTCTAAACCTCGTTTTATGCCTTCTTAACAGTATCATCCACACAAGGATGATTAAGATCCGAATGATTTCAACAAATCTAGTGGTCTATCCACAAAAAGATTCAAACCTAGATCTCTTTATGAGATGTTGAAATCTTCTACCTGTCAGCCTAAGCCAGCAATTCCTATCATTATTCCTACTCCTATAGCTTGTATGATGGTTAAGTCATACGAAGAAGAGTTTCCTTCTTTACACAAGAGTACAGATGAAACAACTAAGGTTATCTCTAACCCTTATATTTGAGCAACAGGAATCACTTTACAAGGAATACTTGTTTCAAATCCTTTTGATGAAGTTCTTAACTGGCAGACATCAAATGCAGTAGCATAGAACAAAATCCTTAGAAGAATTGATTCCAAGCTAGATGGAATCAATCAACAGACTTATGCTACTCAACATAAAGTTGACGACGTTTCTAAGCAAATCTAACAATTATACCATTAAGACAAAGCTCAGATCTATCAACTTGACATTGATCTTCGACATTACTTTGCTACACAGTATTTTGGACCTGACTTCGATGTCAAAACTAGAGAACTTAGGAAGATATAAAGAATTGTGAAACAAATGGAAACTGATATGTAATCTAAATAGTCTAAGACTGTATATGACTCATCTTCTTTAGTATTTCCAAATATATAGCCAATATGTATCAGACATATCCAGAAGAAGCTGATTATTCAAAGGTTTTCAAGTTCAACTATCCTCTGATCAGACAACATATACATCCTCAGGCAGCTCAAGCAAAACCTAAAAAGCCAAAGTCAAAACCAAAGCCTGAACAAGTTCCTGAGCCATCACCTTCATATACTAAATCTGAACTAGTTATCCAGTAGAGTAAACCATTACAGATTCATACACCTCCCAGTTCTCCACTAAAGTCTCAACCTTCCACCTTTATTAGGAAGAATAAAGCGCCTCTGACAGAGTTCATAGCAACTCTTGCACCTACACCTGCTGTAGAAGATTCCTCTGCTCAATCAAATAATTCAGAAGCTTGTTCTGAAGCTTCTATTAGAACATCTGAAATATTTGCAATAATTTCTGAGTCATCATCTAATCAAATTTCTACACCGACTTCTGATTCCTCAGTACAGCTAGCTAATCTGTTAGACTTAGCACAAGTTCTAATGACTATGCCTAAACCTACTAAAGCTGAATCAGATACAAGCTAAGCAAAATCTATGGGAACTGAGCCTTTTAGACCTTAACCAGCACCAGCTTAACCATTTGCATAGACCAAGCCTACTTCAGGACCTTGGTTTACTTTTGGCGATCTTCCTCCAAAGAAATGGAGAGATCACTTGCATGAATTTAGTGCATGGATAGATCTTCAAATGACTCAACCGAATAATCCTTTACACGATATTTTGTCTAAGTTTACTTCTCATTTTACTGGTACTTTGCGAGAATAGTGGCAAAGTATTAGCAACTATTGAAGACTTCAGTATATCTAAGTCACTATAGCCGGAGCTCTTCTTGGAATCATTCATAAAGAATTCATTGGTGCTTTTTAGCTTATAAATAAGCAGATCTGTCGAAAGTATTTTGCAATGAAATGTTGTTCACTTGACAAGCATGATCTACAGAAGCATTTTAAATGTATGACGGAAATGTATTATTTTTTAAATGGATGGAATGATGTTAATCTCTGATATAATTTTATATTATCCCTTCCAGATCAATTGCAACCGACAACGGACCATTTTTTCTTTATAAAGGGATATTGCTAATATATCTCTTGTAGAAATCTACCAGCTTGCTTTAGCTTCTCTTGATAAGTTGTGTGATCAGTATGCCTCATTCAAGAACATCGTTAAAGGTGGTCCACTTCTCAAACAGGCTTGCAAGAAGCCTTATCTTCAAATCAAGTGCAAAGATAAAAAGAACAGTGAATGTAGCAACAAAAAGAAATCTCATCATAATCATGTCTATCATCGATGAAAGCTCTGCACACAAATGGAAGGATACAAACCCTTAAGGAAAACTTATGTGAGAAAAGATGGAACAAAACGAAAGTTTGTCCGATTCTTCAAGAAGAAATCTCATCATTCTCAGAAAGATCATCGATGTTTTTCTCTATGGACAACTAGGACACTTTGCACGAACCTATCCTCATAAAAGCAAGAAAGATGTCAAGTTATTGAAGCATATGCAATCAATTTTTCCTATTCATTCTTGTAATAACTTTGAAGATCTTATTGAGGAATAATCCACTGAAGATGAAGACATTCAGTTTGTTGTTTCTGTTACGACCTTTGATGATGAATCCTCTGAATCTTCTATCTCTTTAGAAGATGATTCTCTATACATGCTATAATAGACCTGCATGAAGATAAATCGTCCTCCAGTACAAAGACCATATGTCCAGATCCAACTCTTTAGACAAGACAAATACAATCGACCCATCAAAGCTATTGGATTTATGGATACTGGATATAGTCGTATGATTATGAAGCACAACATTTTACCTTTTGAAGCATGGACCTCACATGATGTGTACTTTACTGCTGCAGATGACAATTCATTCAAGATCGGGCTTGTTACAAAAAGAAAGATCGGGACACAATTCTTTCCACAATGTATAGTTTAGACTAAAGTGCTTGACAGCAATCTACTTGACCAAGATATTCTCATTGGTATGGATGTATATAGCAAAGTCTCACCTTTACAGATCCTACTCACAGGCCTCAGGTATCGATCATTTTACAGTCCCTACACTGAAGTGAAAAATGTGTTTGAACTTTCTCAAGTTCCCACACCATATACTTCATTGCGAGATAAATTGTTAGACTACTATCCTGAATCACAAGCACACTTTTCGCATCCATATCCTCTTTGGAAAAATGTTGACTTGTTCATAAGTCTACCTTTCAAAAAGAAAGAGGATATCAATCCTTAAGGTCGCACAAGATGAGTGTGTTATCCTTCTAAAGCAAGGATTAATTGAGCCCACAAAGTCATATTAGGCTTGCCAGGCTTTCTATGTGAACAAACTTTTAGACCAAAAGCATGGTAAAAAGAGATTGGTGATTGATTACAAGTTGCTGAATGCATTCCTACAAGATGACAAGTTTCCTCTTCCCAAGATCAGTTCACAGGTACTACTTTTAAAAGAAGCCGTTGTCTTTTCTAAGTTTGATCTTAAGACAGGATCTTGCAATTAGGTATCAACCCAACTGAGCGATACAACACTGCATTCTACATTCCTAATGCAAAATACTAGTGGACTGTCATGTCATTTGGGCTTAAACTTGCTCCATCACTGTTTCAAAGAACCATGACCAAGATCTATTAACTTATCTTCAACATTGCAATCATTTACAACGATAATATTCTCCTGTTCTTAAAGACCCATGAGGAACATCAAGCCTTACTCTAGCAATTCTTGGATCTTACTCAATGGTATGAAATTAAGCTTTCAAACTTTAAAAGCATCATTGGTACAAAGGAGATTGAGTTTTTGGGTTTGCATTTCAAAAATGGATTCTACCAGCATGGTTCATATATTGCACAAGAGTTGTTACACTTTTTTGATGAACATCTCACTGTGAAACATCCACAACAATTCCTCAGGATTGTTAATTACATCCATGAGTTCATACCACACGTGGCCGCTTACGCTTCATACTTATCTAAGTTACTAAAAAAGAAACAACCACCCTAGACTTTAGAACACACGAAGGCTATCCAACATTTAAAGCATATTTGTCAAGACCCTCCACCCTTAAAGATTCTTGATAAGGGACAACGTATTTTATAGACAAATGTTAGTGATAATTATTGGGGTGCTGTGCTTCTAGAAGAAATCAATGGCAATCGTCATTATTGTGGTCATGTAAGTGGACAATTTCGATCATCTGAATGCCATTATCACATTAGTTATAAAGAAATCCTAGCTGGTAAAAAAGGTATTAAAAAGTTTGTTTTCCATCTCACACCGTATCACTTTGTCATTGAAATGGATAACACTTCCTTCACTAAGATTCTTGATCAACCCAAGAAACATCTTCCCAGCTATCAATTGCTTCATTGGCAGGAATGGTTTTCTCAATGTAAGTTCTCCATCCACCATACCAAAGGTCACCATAATACACTTATTGATTTTCTTTCTCAACTTACCAAACCAATCTTGTTTCTTTCATCCTCTTTGAACCATTTTATTCCTCTTTTTTAACTAATGGAATTTCCCAAGTTTGCAAAATTTAAAAAAGATTTTCCCCGTTTGTTTTCTACAACTCCAAAAACTGTTATAGACCTTTTCCCCCTTCTTCATCAAAGTCTGTTTTATTATCTTCATCTCACACTTCTCAAATTTGATGTTTTACCTACTCCTGGTCATTTTGATGCTCTTACCCCTTATAAACTAATGTATCATCTCTATGATACTCTCCATAATACTACCTTATAGCATCTCTGGGCTTTGTCTGCCTTATATGCTTGTTCTATATATTTATCACCCCTCCATGTTTATCACCACCTATCTGATCCTACAAATGGCAATTCTCTTTTGTGGGCTTTCTTATAATGGTTTTAACCCCTTTCCAAATGGCGTGTAGACATGCCTCAAATCTTAACTCATTATCGCTTATAGGACACTGCTTTAACTGATCACAAAGTTTATGCTATTTATATCATACATCATCCCTACTATATGAGTATTTCTAGACATCTATGCACACTAAATCACCTTTAGCATTGGCGAACCACCCTTGATTAGTTTATAGAATGCACACATCTAATGACATATTTAGATTCTTTCTTAGACCAACTCAACCAATTCCCTAGCTTACCTCTTTCCAATATTAATACATCCATTGGTCCGTGTTTTGGAGATACTGCTCTTCTTGCACCAATTATTCCTCCATCATTTGACCATTGGACATCGGTGGCTCCCTCTAATATTATCAACATTCGAGTTGGTAAAGTTCCTTGCCCTACCTATCGACATTCTACAGTTTTAAGCATACCATCCAAACCTATCCAAAAGCCCACTTCTGTTTCTAGCCCAGGACTTTCTACATAAACTATAACTGATATCGACCATATTCTTGAGCAAATTGACAATGACATGACCTTAACAGATGACTTTGATTGTGATAATGACCTCACTTTAGTACTTTAAAGTGGGACTCGTCTTTTTAGGAGTTTACTTTTGAGTCTTTTGATGAAAGAGAATTGTTATGGCCCATAACTACTATGCAAGATTCCTTCTTATCATCATATTGTTTGCTTTTTAGAAAGTTGTTTACTTTTTCAAAGTAGTTTTGTTAAAGGTGTGATTATTGTACTTAAAGTTGTAGTTAGTATGTCTCTTGAGAGTTTTACTTTTATGCCTTTGCTTCACTTATAAAAGCAAGGTTTATCCTTCATTGTAATCATAACTAGATTTGAAGAAGTTTGATTTCAATGAATGTTAGTTTGGGTGTTTTCCATTTTCTCTAAGTTCTCCCTCTCCTAAAAACTTAAATCTTGAGTAATGTTACTATCTGTCATTATACAGAGACAAGTATGCTCTACACTCGCCTCTTCTGAGAATCTTGAGAAAGTCTAAGACAATCTATGACAACATAAAATATTGTTGCGACTATTGTTTCAAAAGGGGAAAAGAGTTGTGAGAGTGTTAGGTTCTTAAGAGGAAAGCTAAGAGTTGTTGTGCATCCTCTGAATCTTCTATCTCTTTAGAAGATGAGTCTTTATACATGCTATAGCAGACTTGATTCCTCTACCCAATTAGATAATTCAGAAGCTTGTTTTGAAGCTATTGTCAGAATGACACTTCCTTTGTTGAGAGTAGTCAGCAGAGTACCGATCAAGACATTTTGGTACCCTATATAGGCAGTGTCTAGAAGAAATATCCTGGCTGTAGCAAGTATTCCCTTTCTTCCATGAAGTATGAGAACAAGGCGTATAACTTCGAAATGTAGATGTGTATGATTGTGTTCTCTAATTGTATAAGTGATTTGGTATGCTTTCCCTTCACAAGGCCTTTTGGGGGCTCAATGGTTTCAAAACTACCAGGTTTCAGCTTGGGTCACTGCACGCTGTGAGTTCGAACCCTAGTCATGCAATTTGGGAATAGGACTTGTAGTACCATTGTGTCAGAGTTGTGCAAGTGGGGCATGATGGTTGTATAAGTGATTTAGTATGCTTTCCCTTCACAAGACCTTTTAGGGGGCTTAGTGATTCTGGCCCTCCTATCTATTATTTTAACCTAATGAAGATTCAGTCTATGTAAGCCATCATCGTGGACACTTTGTATGGAATGTTGACCCATCTATGTGCGAACCTAACTATGAAGTCGCTGGATCTAAGCTTTGTATGAGTGGTATAGTTGTTGGATCTGCGTAGAGACGACGTTGACTTTACGTTAAGTCAATTCTTCTAAGGACTTTGTCTAGTACTATTGTGAACTTTCTTAGAATAGTTTCAACCCCTTTCCAAATGGCGTGTAGACATGTCTCAAATCTTGACTCATTATTGCTTATGAGCCTTTTAGGGGGCTCAGTGGTATCAGAGCCACCAGGTTTTGGCCTAGGTCGCCTCACGTTGCGAGTTCGAATCCCAGTCATGCAATTTGAGAATGGGACTCATAGTATCATCACGTCAGAGTTGTGCAAGTGGAGAGTGGTGATTGTTTAAGTGATTTGGTAGACTAAACCTTCCCAAAGCCTTTCGGGGAAAAAGGTCTGTAATAGTTTTTAAAGTAGTAGAAAACAAAAGGGGAAAATCTATTTTATATTTGCAAACTTGGGGTCAACCCATGTCGTGAGTTCGAATCCCAATCGTGCAATTTAGGAATGGGATTGGGACTCGTGGTACAATTGCGTTAGAATTGCGCAAGTGGAGCGTGGTGGTTGTATAAGTGATTTGGTATGCTTTTCCTTCACAAAGCCTTTTAGGGACCAGACTGGTAGAATCCATCTTTGAAATGCATACCCGGAATTCAATCTCCTTTGTAGCAATGATGCTTTTAAAGATTAGCTCATTTGGAATCTTAAACTTTACGTATTATTCTACTATAGTAGATCTAAGACTGAATTGTTCTAACCTGAAACTCTAAATGTACTAACCATATTTGTCCACAACTTTTGAGTAAGATGATATATAGGTTTCAAGAAAAGGAAATTCAGCAATCATCTAACAATAAATAGACATTGTCAAATAACCTTTACCATGCCTTAATTAGCATAAACATGTTTCGCTAAACTAAATTTTGTTATTAGTTAAGCAAGTTTGGTTGATGGTTGACTTCATTCAAAAAGGAGAGTAATTACAAAAATAGTCTTTTTATAAAAAATTGCAGATTAACAAACCGAGAAGACTTGTACACCAGTGCGAAAATGAAAAAGAAAAGATAAGCACTACCCATTAAACGCCTCCAACGGCTGTCTGGAGAGCACATTACCGCACGAGTAACGTCACCGTTGATGAGTCGGAAATAGTAACCCTGAAATTAGAGGAGGAGTATAATCTACAGTAAAAGTGACCACTTTAGACAGAGAGAGATAAATAAAAAGCTGGGAGGGAGGGACTCTTCGAGAAAACCTCATACTGGAAGTGACTTCTTTTCAACTCCCGAGGTCTCTCTCACACACATAACACACACGCACTCTCTTTCTCTCTCTTCTGGTTAGTGAGGGAGTGGTGGCACTGAGCGCACCAACCTCCATTGTCTAAGGAGATCACGCACGCACAGGCAATGAGTTTCAATTTCGTTTCCTTTCGAAGCTACTTAGATAACAGTATCCAATAAAGCGCTCTCTTCACTTTGCACGCTTTTTGGTTTTTACCGAGACGAAGCAAAGCCCAACCCAAGTGAGGGTCAACTGAACATCAGCTTCAGATCAAAGCCTGTCGTGTCTAGAACTTGAAAAGACTTCGACTTTGACGAGTTCGCGTCAGAATACGAATTGGGTAGTATCGAGTTCTTGGAAATTATGGATCCACCCGCAATGATGAATGATGGGTCGTATAATCTGGCGGAGATCTGGCAGTTTCCGTTGAATGGTGGCGGCCGGAGTCAGTTTGGGCAGAGCTTGGGTCAGTATGAGGATTCAAGTCGAGACATTTCCGGTGATGATCCGGTGAGTTCGGAGCAGATAGGACGCCATAACGGTCCGAGAAAACGGCGTGATTTGGACGATGATTCGGCAAAGGGTGTTTCTACAAGCAATGGAAATGAAAATGGAACGGTATTTGGATTCGTTTGTTTATTTCAATCTACGCGGGCTGATCTAACTTGTTGTTCCCAAAGCTATCTCCTTTTCCTTTTCCTGTTTTTAATGAAAACAAAGTTTAATGTTGGTTAACTAAGAGCTTCCTCTCGGCTTTTGTCTTGGTGGTGGTTATTTTCAGAAGCTTTTTTAAGTCTTTGTTGTTCCATTGAACTGCTGATCTAACTTGGCTATGACGGTCAATTAAGTTGACTCGTTCAATTCCAAGTTGATTAACTAATTAAACGTGGTATTTTCTGTCTGTATGTGGGAACTGTGGAACCGTTGGTACCCAAAACCGTGAATTTGAAAAGCTAGTGGAGAGTAGTTGTTGACCAGCTTGTGATGTGAATTGCAGAGTGATTGTGATCCAAAACGGCTTAAAACACCGGGAAGTAGAGATGAGCATTATGATTCTAAAGCTGAAACCGAACCCGGTTCAGGCCAGCCTGTGGAACAGAATGCTAAACCAACTGAGCCACCTAAACAAGATTACATCCACGTAAGAGCAAGAAGAGGCCAAGCTACTGATAGCCACAGTCTAGCAGAAAGAGTAATTTTCTTTAAGCCTCTTAATCTGACTTTTATTTGATGGAATTATATTGGGAAGCCTCCTGGGATTTATGTGTTTATTTACACGTGAATGATGTCATATTATAATCAAGGTACTTGGTGAGATTGATAATAACTATTGTGTGGACAGGCTAGACGAGAAAAGATTAGTGAAAGGATGAAAATTCTCCAGGATCTAGTACCTGGCTGTAATAAGGTATGGTATTTCTATTTCTTGAGCTTTTCTTAGTCGTGCTAGTCCGTTCCTAATAGTCTGGTTAGATAATTTGAGGAGTTCTTTGATGGATATTTTAATACCTATATCGTATTAAATTACAAACAAGGATATAAGTTTGGTCAAAAAGAATGTTCAATTCTGCTACCTTGCTAGTGTTGTTTTGAAAGGATATATTGGTGATTTGCATTCATCCTCGTTGTACGTTGGCCTAAAGTCCTGTTTGCTAAAGTAGGTTCTCTGATGCAGGTTATAGGCAAAGCACTAGTACTTGATGAGATTATAAATTACGTTCAGTCATTACAACGTCAAGTAGAGGTAATGAGCCTTATTTCTCGTGGAATGAGCATACTGATTTTTCTGCTTTTGTCCCTTCTTATGTTGATTTTAAGTCTTACTTTTAATTGGAAATTGTAGTTTTTGTCTATGAAACTTGAAGCAGTGAATTCGAGAATGACTCCTGGGATTGAAGTGTTTCATGCAAAAGATGTGAGTTGCAATACTTCAATTCACCATTGACCCTCTTTTGATTTCATTTGGATTTGATTGCTACCTTTGGCATCAGTATGTCAGCTTATTTCTTATATGCTTTGTGGGTGATCATTGTTTTAATTGGTTGCTTCGTGTAAAATTTAAAATTTTCATCAAAAGTAGCTGTTTGATGAATGTTTGGTCCTGGCTAAAAAATACTAACGTGGGAAAGAGGGAAAAGGACACCTTCACTACTATTTTTTCAAAGAAATTTGACCAAGCTGTGATGAACATTGATCAAGCTTTGGTTTATGGTCTAGAATGAGGTCTTTTGAGAATAGTGAGTACATGACTGATGTGTCTTTCTGCGATGCTAAATAAAAATGTCTCACTATGGTTGTCAAGATCAACATTGATTGATGGCATTATTTTAACAGTTGACGGAATTAGCTTCTGCAGTCACAAAGTCATGAATTTCATCAATCATATATTGCTGTGTAAGAACTAATTCAGCATATTAGTAAATACATCAATCTGCTAGATTTGACAGTTCTCTCATATTAGTTGACCTGCTCTTAATGAAACTGTTGAGGGAAGCAATTCATTTTGCTACAACATCTCTGCATTCTTCTTTTATGGTAAAAAGGAGAACTTAATGAGGTCTAGGATGGATGCTTGATCTCGGGAAGAGCTGAACTTGGTAGAGGGTAGGAGAATTGTTGAGGTCTCATTTTCCTTTGCCTCTTGAATAACAGCAATTTCTTTTACAATTTCAGTTTGGCCAACCAACGTTTGATACTACTGGCATGGCATTTGTCTCACAACCTGCGGGGGAATACAGTCGTGGCGCATCGCCGGAGTGGCTGCATATGCAGGTTGGTGGTGGTTTTGAGAGAACGTAATAATCGAGTCTCCCGAGCAATTAATAATAAAATCATCAAATGGCTGTCAAATTATATACGCCAGCATGTTCATCAAAGATAAACCTGTTACAACACTTCAACATCAGGCATGGAGCTGTAGTTGCTGTCTAAAAAGACCGCTGATTCTACTTTCTGAAACATCTCCATTTGTTTGTGTTGGAAAATGATTCTTTTTACTTCACATATGACGTACTTCTCTGTACTAATACTGAACTGATCTCTCAGAATTAGGTATTATTCTTGTAGAAGAAAACTGTTTGCCCAAAAGTTGCTAATGTTTGCTTAACATCCTCAATGAGTCCTGTCATTAACTTTTGATTGTTGAGAAGCTGCAGTTCGTTCAACAAATGAGCATGGATAGTTAACTTGGAAAACTCCGAAATGAGAAGCGCTAGGACTATGAAACATTTTCTGCCGCCCCTGTATACCTGTCCTCGTTTCCTTCTACTCTGCCTGTTAAAACCCAAACGGCCACAGACAAGACAACCAATGAAATACGTTTTCTACTGAGGGCCCGTTGACATTAATGATCCAGTTCCCCTCTTCATCGAAGCTCCCATCTTTTTGGGACGCCCGTCACTCACACGTCAGCACCATGAAATTCAACGACCTTTTTAGTTTATTAAACGACATCGTCAACCATCTTCCACGTCTCAGATGAAGTCGTCCTGGCCGCTTTTGGAAACTCTCACAGACGCGCGCGTGTACATTTTCCCGAGAAAGCCCACTTCCCCAACTTTCAAGGGTCTAGACAAACGCGCCAAAAACTGAGCGTGGGTTCGAATTTCAAAATGGACACGTTTACTGTATCAACATAAGCTTCTCATTCTTAGCTGCTAATTAAAACGGAAGACTATTACGCGCTTTTAAATTCAACTTTGTTTTTTTTTCTCAAAGCCAAGGAGAGAAAAATAAGTTAAAATGAGATAGAAAATAAAAAAAAGAAAAAGGAAAGGAGAAAAATCGAAGCAGATGAGAGGATTCCCATTTTCCTCTCTGTTTCATCGTTGATATCAAGAGGAGAAAACTCGAATAAATCGAAGAGAAATATATTTGCTGATTGATATCGAATCGAACATTGCTCGCCCTAAGATTGGATCCATTTTGAGTTCGGATCGGGTTTTCAGTTCTTCGTTCTGTTTGGTGGAGGCGAGAGGATGAGTGGCGGCGGATGGGAAAGGGTTCGGTCCTCGAGATCGATGTTGAATCGTGATGTGAGTTTGACCGGTCGTACGACGACACGGACGGTTCGACTCGGCCGAGTCCAGCCTCAAGCCCCCGGTCACCGAACTATTTACTGCAATGATCGCGAGGCCAATCTTCCTGTTAGATTCAAGGTATTATTATTATAAGCTTTCATTCTTTTGAATTTGATCATTTTGGTTGCTGAGAAAAAAAAAGTTTTTTTAGTTACTGGTGAAAATTCAGTTGACTTGGTGCTCCTGACTAGTTAGGCTTTAATCGGATGCGAAACCGAGGTTTTTTCTATTATTCAGTAAAGGCATTGGTTGAAACCTTTTTGCTTGATGGTGCAAAATTGTAAGTGTCCATACTTGATTTTTAAATGAAAGCTTGTGGCTTCGGTATCTTGTCTGTTTTGTTCCAGATAGATGTTCAGATCAAAGTTCAATTAGATAGCAAAGAAAAAGTTTTTTTTTTTTTGAGAAATAGCAAAGAAAAAGTTGTTATATATATATAGGTGCCTGTTCTATAGTAATTATAATTTGTTTTAGAAGTTTACTGTGCTTGAGGATGAAAAGAAGTGCTTCAACCAAACACTATAAGAACTTACGATTTAGTATTTATTTACTTTCCAACCTGTCTGAGACTCATTCCTTCTTGGATTACTTCACTATCGTATAATCTGTGTGAAAACATTCTTTATGTTATATATCTCTAGAAATAGATCTGTCATGTACCAAGTTGAAACGCTTTGAATGCAATTTTATCTTATTCATATTTTTGGGCCATTAATTTATTTTTGGTACATGAGA
>JANIJH010000001.1:3751431-3761473 GCA_024520975.1 Erythroxylum areolatum
ATAACTCAAAAGTAATGTTAGCTCCCTTCACTAATTGCCCCCTCCATTTCAATAACCCATGTGAATATTGAATTACCACTTCCATTTGCCTCCTAAGTTATGAATCAATTTCTACAAGGCATGATCTTCATTCTAAATATCTTTAATTACTTTAACTAGAATTTACATTTGGCATTGTATGTGTATATATAGTTTAGAACTAAGAACCCTCGAATGAGCATAGGAAGAATGGTTTTCCATTCCATTCTTATAGATAATCTTATAGTCATATCCAACAATTTTGATAACTATCTTTGTTGAAATAGAGTTGTGATCTACTTGATTATGTATTTAAGACTTTTGTAGTCAGTTTATACCACAAATCTTTTTTCGATCAAGTGGTGAGACCAGTGTTAAATTGTTATAACCAAAACTAACATATTAACAATGTTAAATTTCCATAATTAAAACTAACATATCCTTCTCATAAACAACCAAATGACTATACTTGGAGATAAATCCTTCATCAACACTACTCTAATTCCTTACTTGCTTGAGTCTTACTAATGTTAGGTCGTATCATTGCAATATTCTTAAAAAGCTTTATATGTTCTTCAAGAGTGCAATCAATAACTTATTAATTTGTCTATAGTCCTTTATAAATGTTCTATAATATCTAGTCATCCTAAGAAAATTCCTAAATTGCTAGATATTTGTTGCTAAAATTGTCTCAATTTTTTTTTTATCATTGTTAAAAAAAGAAGACATATCTTAAGTACCGAATATATTTAGCGCCAACAGTGCATTTACTCTCGTTAGTATATAACAAATGCTTTCTCAACACTAACGACACCTTTTCCAAATGAATCAAGTGCTCACACAAGACTGGGTAAAAGCATGTCATCGTAAGATACCAAAACAAATTTCCTTAGATAAAGATTAAACTAATATTCGTTAAGGTTCAAAAGGCATTAGTGAATCCAAAATGCATGACAAAAAACTCACAATATCTTTTCATGAATTTTAAAAGCATTTTTCGGATATCATCCTTATTTATCCTAATTTGATGATGACCATAAGCAAATCTAACTTTAAAAACTACTTAAAATCATGCAATTCATCTAACAACTCTAGTATGTTGTATATGAAATTTATCTTTATATATATGTTCATAAAGAGCCTTATAATCTATATATAATATCCAAGTTCCATATTTAATTTTAACCAAAAATATTGAAGAAGAAAATGAACTTATGATGCATTGGATGATCCCTTACTTCAACATTCCGTATATAACCTCCTCAATGGCATCTTTCTAAGCTCTACAATGTCTGTAAGGTCACAAATTGGTGGTTATTCCACCTTTATTTAATGAAATTGTGTGATCACGTCCCCTTTTAGAAGGTAACTTCTTAGGATCTATGGATACATCTTGATACCTTTCTAGCAACTTTATTATTATGCTAGCTTTGTCCATTCCTTAAGAGCCACCATTACTCCTTTATTTGTTAACATCGTTCATTCAAATAACTGGATTAAACCATTTTTTTTTCTAATCTAAATGTAAATTATGTAAGTGACTAGTACCTCACGTAGATTGAAACCCTTTCTATAGATTTTTATCTTAAATTGGAGTGAATTACCAATCACTAATAACATTATGTAGTTGAACCCTTTACTAATGCCACTTAAGTTTCGTAGTCCCCTTAAAAAATTTGCAAACGGATTCATTAAGAGAAGCTATACACTGCACTCTAATACTATATGATTACCTCCAATAGCTAACATTAGAGCGTCTCTACATAATTGATGCCCTTCCATTGTCCACTTAAAACCTTTACAAAGATGATAACTTATTTACTACATTCCTCCATCAATTTATTCCTCCACCAATTTAAGCCCTCACAAGCTTGATTTCCTTTAAGAAAAAATCTTCTTCCTCGTTAACCACTCTAATGCAATATAAAATTATGAGTATTGCCACTATATTGTCAAAAAGTGCATTGGCTTATTTCTAAAGGAACATACCACCTCCATTTGCCTAAAACCTTCATTAATAACTCAAGTCATAACTTGCAAAAACATATTTTGGTTTAACAAATCAACATTATTTACTGCTCATTCCCTTACCTTAGCTTCTTGGCTTTCTTCTCCCACATTTTGAACAATATACATAAGAAAAATTTCTTTTTAAACTTGTGCCTAGGAACATACTTTTCATCACACTAAAAGTATAGTCTTTTAGCCTCCATTCATTTTTGATCTTTGCTAGTGTTAGTTAATTTTAGGCCAATAGTTTTAGTTATTTAATTTGATGGGATTGGGTATGTAAAATTACTAATAAATACCTATTAACATTAGATACACCTCCCCGATGACTTCTCATAGTTGTCTTATAGAGGTGTTAATTGTTGGACTCTAGCAAATTTATTCATTATTATAAGTTCGATGGATTTAATAACTTCATAGCTCATTCAATATTATGTGTAAACCTTTTCAAGAGTACACTTACCAAACAAGGTTTATGAATAATCAAATTAT
The DNA here is from genome assembly GCA_024520975.1 of Erythroxylum areolatum. NCBI lineage: Eukaryota > Viridiplantae > Streptophyta > Magnoliopsida > Malpighiales > Erythroxylaceae > Erythroxylum > Erythroxylum areolatum. Next base: position 3,753,952 of record JANIJH010000001.1, read on the forward strand.
AAGAAAAACATCAAATTTGGCATAATATTCTTTTAACGAATTGTTTGAAGTAGTTCCTTCAAGTCTCCAACTTGATCAATATAATTGTTTCTCTAAAACATTGCTCTAAGGGCAAGATATATTCCCTTAAGTTTAAAACCAAGTCAATCTTTTCTTAATATGTAATTAATGCCATAGTAAAACTTCTTAATTTAGTTATATTATTATGATCTTCACCTTAAGAGTTGGAGGATGGAAAAAAAAAGAATCCATTTTTTAACTTTCTTGTCGTCAAAATGAGGAAACTACAACCTAGTTAGAACCATATAATCTAGATGCGAAGATGATTAAGATTGGTTGGTTTGTAACCTTTCCACTACAATACTCATTTGTTATTATAAGCACATTTGTGGAAGTTATTGCATCATCAGTTCCAATTCATTCAATTCTCTCTTATATTTTACCTTTAGCTCTTTAATCTGCAACTCTATAATTTCTTTAAATGTTCTTTAGTCTTGTGATTGGGTTCCTTCTGCCATCTCATATCTTCATAAGTTAAACATAATTTATTACTCTAATACTAATTTGATTCAACCATAATGAAAACTAATTTCAATCAATTTAAAACCTAAAATTTGAGAGAATATGTAAAGAAAAAGAGGACAAATAAAAAGAAAAGAGAGAAAATTTAACCAAATTAAAATATATTATTAACAACCATCAATAACTTTCTCAAAAAATTGGTAGTTATATACTTTTGTTACAAATTGAATAATCTACAACCAGAACATTTTATTTATGATATTTTCCTTAGAATCATGACAACATTGTTTTTCTTTATCTTTTTCACTCCTTTAGCTTTTACGCCACAACTCTCTTTCTCATCACCATAGATCCCTTTTTCTTTATATTAACTTGTATTATTATATAAAAAATACAACAAAACATCATGCCCTAAATAAATTAGTACCATCATTTGTGCTCCAGTTATAATGAGAGTATAAATTGGTGATCATGACAAAAGCAATTTGGAGCCTTTGTGCTAATCTCAGAAGTGAGAATATCTAAAGTATAACCTATATTGTTTGATAAAAACCTCGTAGCTCTTTCAAGTTCTAGAGATGTTGAAGGTATGATCAATACTTTAGCGCAAGCCTTTTTACATTAGCTTTTATAATATAATGCTCTTTTCAGTACCACTTCTAATTCATTTCTCATTTAACTAACTTTCAAATTTGATGCCTACGTATAGCTAAATAGACCATGATCAAGTTAATTGATCATACTTTTCTTTCCTTAAGATTTGGAGTGATTTGATTCCCTTCATATATACTTTTGGTTCATGATTACACTCTTAATTCTTGTTGAAAAACTTGTGTAGTTCTTGTTAGTAGGCTTATGGTTGAAAACCATATGGTTATATCTCATTTAAATATCAGAAGACACTCTTTTTGAATTACAACTTTTATCAAGCCATCATTTTTTACAAACCATAAAATTAACCTTGCCACTTTGTGCTTAACTAAAATTTCAAAACCTAGTGAACCTGCTTTCTTTTCAATAATTTGGTTTACATATGTTAAGATCTTTGATATAATAGTTCATCAATTATTTTCCAACCAAGATAAGTTTTGAAACTTCTTATATCATACATGTAATTCTTACTAAAGGATCACCATCTATAAACTTTTCTTACAAGTTAAAATACAAAATAAGTTTGATATGGAGGTTTCCGTTCCTAGGTTTGGAGGAAATTTAAGGGATTTGGGTAAGACATCATATTTAATAATCATAAATTTCATCTTCATATATATATATATAGTATATTATTCACCTCTAAAATAACCATCACAGTTACAAGTTAATGTCTTTAATAATTTCAACAAGATATTTTAGAACAAACAAAGTTTTAAGTTAAGGTAAAGGCTAAAGGTGCAATTTTTGACCCTAATATTTTTATTTGAATTTAAATTTAACCATAATATTTAGTAGCATTAAATAAGAACTCTAATATTATAAAACTATTATTTTTGAACCTTAAGTTGACATAACCCTCAACTTCCATTTGAAATATGTCTAACAAACATATTTGGCTTTTTTTTATAGTAAATATGGGCTCGTCATTTTATTTAGGCACCCTAGTTCATGATGTAGGATCTACTTGGTCTAGACTATCCTTTTTTGATTTAAGGATGAAGTCCTTAATCTTGCCCTTAAATCAGACCATTTGAAGGTTTTTTTTTTAAATCTCTGTTATTTATCTTTTGTCTCACATTGTCTAAAGATTAAGAAATAGTCAGGTAAGCCAATTTGATAAGTAATTCACTATTTTCTTTCCCTTTATTAAGTGTCTATTTTGGTCCCTTTTTAGTTAATCATTCATTATTGTCCAATGCATAAGAGACAATGCCATCCTTGGTTGATTTGTACATTATGGAGGAAAGAGATAGAATGGTGTTTTATAGGCACGTCTCCTATATATATTTTTCTTGCAAGTGATCCCAAAATTTATTATAGGTACCTTAAGTTTTATTATAAATTTCTTTTATTATTTTACAACAATGTCTCTATGTATTTATTTTATTATATGTCCTTATGTTTATATTAGTATACTATTTCTTTTTCCTTTTTTGCCCCATATGTTCTCATGGTCAAGGTAATTAAGGTTTCATATTTTTATTATTTTGTTTTTTATTTGAATTTTTTCCAATTGGATCACCATGTATAATAAATTAGTCAATTAACTCTTTTCTTTTCATTTCAGTGTGTGAATAGATGTAAAGCATATTATTTGCAGGGTGTGGAATTAAATGGATGTACTTATTTAGATTAGGTAATTTATTGTAACAAAAACTCTATCATGTTAATTGTTTAGATTTGAATATTGTATGCCTTTCAGAAGATGGAGATAAGACTTGGATATTGAATGCTTGTGCATGGAAATTATTGAACCTTAAAGGACATAAAAACATGTGGTTTAGGAATTGAAAGAGAAAGGTCATACCTTTAGACTGATATAGGTTTTGAGACGTTGGGTCCTGATTCCTTTGGATATTTGGATAAGGGAGGCTTTAATTGCTAACCAAAGGTTTTTTTTTAATAGTTTATAAAAATTTAGGTATGTCAAGGATGACTTGGGCCTTAGGAACTATGATACAAAATTTACAGTAAAAAATTTTACATATAAAGACTATACTTAGGCCTAAATATTAATTTTCAAAATTTCATTCAGTTTGACATATGCAAGCCTTTAGAATTTTTTTATTTACTATGCTATTTGGTTATTATTTTATTTTATTTGATTTGTGTTATATTTGAGTAAACATACTGTTATTTTGGGGTTATAATGACTAAATATATATGATAATGTTAGAACTTATTGAGGACATGAATTGCAATAGAAGACTTTGGCGTACTAGGATACATATAAAAGATCCCTTGTAAAGAGATCCTTGTAACTCTTATAAGTCTTCTACCTTTTTCCTCTAGTAGTTAGCCTAAACTTGTAAATAGATAGTACTTACTTTTTAGGGATTTAGTCTAAACCTTTTTTTCCCTACCTAGCTTGATTCAGTAATAGTAGTATAATAGTTGTTGTTGTTGTTGTTGTTGTTGTTGTTGTTGTTGTTGTTGTTGTTGTTGTTGTTGTTGTTATTATTATTATTATTATTATTATTATTATTATTATTATTATTATTATTATTGTTGTTGTTGTTGTTGTTGTTGTTGTTGTTGTTGTTGTTATTATTATTATTGTTATTATTATTATTATTATTATTATTTCTTTATTTTTTATGTGGGTCATCTAAAAATAGCTTCTATACTAGTTAGGGATAAGGTTGTGAAGGGTTGTTATAGTAGTAGTAGTTTTTATTGTAATGACTAACCATGAAAATTTGAGATTATTTTATGGTGGACACTTTAAGTCAAATATTAAGTGGAGTTATGAGTAGGAAATCATACACTTTTGATAAAGTTAGACTTGATTTTGGAGATAAAGGCAAATTTGTGAAACGTGGAGGATCTTATGTACCAACAAGTTGACAAAGCTTTTTACAAAGTGGCGTGTTTCAAGTTCAGTAAGTCTTTAAGACTCATTGAATCAAATAATAGTTGCATTTGGTTAATAAACTTGTTAAAAACATACGAGAAAACTGATGTGCATGTTACATATAAACTACACATTTTAATTTTTGTTTCAAAAGTTTTGACTATTAAGATGATATTAGGGTTGATTTGTATGGTGATCATAGACTTCCTAATAAAGTAAACATAATTTTAGGGAAAGTTGTTAAAGTCATCAATAAAGCAGCATAGAGAATATTTTTAAGATATATATGCTGACGATGTAGATAATCATTATGAAGAAAAGAGCAAAGTTCAAAATAATGATAATGATAATGAGACAAATGAACATAATCATTAAATTAGTGGTGAAAATTCAGATCGAAGTGGAGATGTTATTACTAATTATTTAATGTTAGGCAGGAGAAAGTGAGTCTAAGCAGAATAGACTAGGTTGCATAGAAAGATGCACGTGTGGTTGACATTATATGAAAATAATGACTAGTGTTTCAAAATCAAGACATATAGACCCAAGCTTGCGTGTTTCATATATAATAAGGCTAAAATGATATTAACCAAGTTCTTGATTAGGAACTACAAAGTATTGGAGAAGTCTAGCATACCACTACCACTATGATGGTTAAAGAATGTATAAATTTTTTAAACATATTTATAGATTTTAATATGTATAAAGATGCTAAGAGGAAGTTAAGGAAGAAGAGAAAATTAAATTGTGCCTTTGAATATTGTAAGGTTCAAGGTCATATCTATGATGAAATTAAGTAATCCAAGATCTATTATGAAAATAGTCTCAAAGAATCAATAAACCGCATTACTGAAATTCAAAAGGTTATAAATTTGTTTTTCAGTCATGAAAAGCATAATAGAAACATTTAAGACCCATATTTAGGATGAATGGTTGCTTTTTAAAAAGGTGAATAATTAATGCAATTGGAAATGATGAAGATAAAAGGCTTTATCCTACAACATAGGCTATATTGGAAGTGGAAAAAAAAAAACTAAATCATGAAGTTGATCTATATCACTCTTATCAATTGACTTGGAATTAGAAAATGGAGATGGACTCGTGTTATCTTTGATATGTATGAGGTTGGTTAATATAAAATTTAGTATCATTTGATGTAATGTTATCTTGCGTTACGTAATTTATATATTATATAGTATTGAATTTTATGTCTTTAGAGATTAATAAGAGCTATTGAAGTTATTTTACCAAATGTAATTTACAGAATATATGCTAGACATATTTATCATAATTGGTATAGATTTGGAGTGAAAAAAACTCAAGAAGGCAATTATGGGAATATGCATAGTCTACATATGTTGATGCCTTGAATAAGTAGTTCAATATTCTTAGTATAATTAAACTTTGGTGTGCTTTAGGTTTCTTTGAATATCCAAATGAGAATTGGGCTAGGTCATACTATTCATTTGATTTCAACTATCCATTTGTTGATAATAACATGATCAAAAATTTCAATGGACAAAGTACATCTCCGTTATTAGTATGCTAGAAACTATAATGAATATGATCTTGAAGAGACATTCTAAAAGGAAATTGTATATGTATACGTGTGGAAGACAAATATTTCACTTATAATTTTCAAAAAGGTAAAAAAGAAATAAATATGCAATGCAATGGAATATTGTGTGATGGAGATGTAGCATGTGAGTTTAATGTAAGGGATAGAAAGCATACTATTAGACTAAAAAGGGACCATTCTTGTAGCTGTAGAGCATGAGACCTATATGGTTACATATGTAACATGATATTATTGTTATCTATTATTCCAAAAAATTAAGAAATTTTAAAAGATTTATGAGTGTATACGATAAAATGTTAAGGAGTAATCTTATAGCCAACCAATAAGTATGAGAAAATATAACTACATGCAAAAAGGATGATGCCAAGGAGGTCTAAAAAGGTAAGATGAAGAAACAAAACAAGCAAAAAAAGTGTCAAATATAAAAATGATGTCACTAAAAAGCTAAGTGTAGAAGTTTAAGAAATGTGGAGCTTTTAGACACAATAGTTTAAGGTGAATAAAAGACAATCCATCAAATCCTATTGAATGACCTACTAATATAAGTAATTTTATGTTTGGCAATAAATTATATTTAGTGTGACATATGCATATACAATGAAAATATGATGTATATTCTATTTATGTCTCAATAATAACAATTTTAGGCCAGTTTAGAGGGCTATTACCAATAAAAGAGATATTCACAAGTATGCACATATTACCTTTTTTGTTTATAAAATATGTCACTTACTTTAACATTAAGCATACCATACTTAACAAATTGACATTGACGAAAGAGCATTAACTAATAAGGAATGTATAAATAGTCAACAAAGAATAAATGTGAGTCTGATATGCACTTACCTACTTATATCCATTGTCTATATTGTAATCATCAATAAAAATATAATAAGTGATACATTCATAAGTTGTTAGCTCTACACAGATAATGAGTATGAATATATATATACTCTAATGAAGATGGTGATACTAATAAGGCCAAAAAAACTTAAGTAAGAGAAACAAAAATATGCCAAAGAAAGTACAACTGCTAATAAGATGTCATCAAAGAGCTATGTCTATAAATGTAGGAAAAATGGAGCTTCTAAACACTATAATCTAAGTTGCATGAAAGAAAATCAAACAAATCATGTTGGACACATACCCATGTAAGTAATTTTAAGTTTAGCAATAAATTAGATTTAGTTATGACATGCAAATAAATGTAAATATGATACGTATTATATTCATGTCAGATAATAGCAATTGTAGGAAATTTGGAGGTCAAAACCATCAATAGGGATAGGTACATACATATTTTGACCTTTATTGTCTATGAAATATGTTGCTTAATAAATAATAATTATGCATAATATTTTTCAACAAACTGTCATTGACGATAGAGCATTAGTTAGTAAGAGATGTAAACCTAGTCAATAAAACATAATTGTGTGTTTGATATGTAATTACCTATTTATATCCATTATTTATATTATTCCTAATTACAAAATGCTAATCATTGATGCATTCACAAGTTGGTAGCTTTACATATTCAAATAAAAGGAAATATAGACATATTGATCCTAGAAATTTAAAATTGTCCTTTAAACCAAGATATCTAAAGTTCAAAGGAAAATCTAGCATCTCTTTAAGAAAATTATAAGTTATCATAATCAAGAGGAGAATAATATTAGAGCGGTGGTAGTGTGGACAATGGACAACTTCCTTCTCAGACTAGTGGGTAGTAGCAAGCTAACCAAGGGGGCACTCAATCACAATTATATTGTTACTAGTATTGATTAACAATTGATTGAAATATGATATGCTTATTTAGGTTATTTTCTATAATTTTTTATGTTGGATCCCAAATTGTTCTTGGAAGTTAGAACTATTATATGTGAAATGTTGGAGGTGAAAAGTTGGAAAATATA
>JANIJH010000001.1:3789183-3802453 GCA_024520975.1 Erythroxylum areolatum
AATTAGAGGTCAATGAATGCTCAATTAATAAAATGCAGTATGAAATCCTACCCGTCCTAATTTACCAATATGTCCATTACATCGGTAACGGGATGTTACATACTTCGTAGCTAAAACAAAAAAAAAAAGCAATAAGGAAGCTAATACTCTATTTCTAGACCTCTCTTAAAATGTTAAAGTTCTCTTTCGTTTTGTAATGGATAATTAAAAAACTTTTTGATTGACTTTCTCTTTCATTTTGTAATGGATAATTAAATAACTTTTTGATTGACTTTTCCCTCAAGAAAAAAAAAATTGTAGAAGAATTTGAATCATGTTCATCTTTAACTCTTTTATTTTATAATTATTGTTTCAATTTATTCTATTAAAGTGATTTATCAAAAAACTGTGAAAGATATTTTAATGCACCAATGTTATGATTTTGGTTAATTTTCTAACATAAAAAAAAATTATTAACTTTTTGGCTCGAATGCTTAGGTGATGGTAGACCAAATGGAAAAAAGATATAATTAATAGAGATGACAACTGATGTGGTCAAACTAGGCTCATTGTCAGCTTGGTTCGGATTGACTCTCTTAAGATACAGTCTAAACTCAACCTGAAACCTGACTGAGTTTGCCCAATGATGCTTGAATTTGAAACTTATCTTTAGCACATGTGCTCTAGCATAAAGTTCTCCACATCCAGTATGTGTGCTCCAGCATGCCTCATTTTTCACATCGTGCTAGCCTTTAGAAAAGAGCAAATCTATAGAATTAAGAAATTCAAGTTGGGTTAAGAAGTAGAAGAAAGGTGTAAAACCTATCAAAATCAAATGTCTAACCTTTAATTTCTCCAATCACTGCATCCACCTTTAGTCCATGAAAAAGTTGTCCAACACCCATATTAAGGAACCATAATACGTGCACTTAAGGCAGCATCTCAATCTTTAGATTACGAATTGAGCAATAGATCACTCGCATATATGTACCTTCACTAACAAGCCATTACACTGAGAAGCATTGGATTCTTCCAACACCTAAACTTTAGTGTTTCTACTGGGATTCATAGGGCTTGGATAAGACAAATGTGCCATATGCGTTAGCATATGTATTGCACATTGCAGTAAGCTTCCAATATATTCCCTCTTATCAAAGCATGGTCTTGCCATGGAACTAGTTCCATGATCAATCTATTCTATCCGAAATATATTCACGTAAATCTACATTCCCTAATTTTTATATATTCCCTTAGATCATATATCCTCATTCCTTGAAAGAAGTTACTGATACATATCAAAATTAGCTATGCCAACTAAGAGTGGTTCAAATGATTTTGGCATATATACGTGGACCATAGCGGCCGGAATTGTAAAGTAATTGTGTGATGCGCAGCCATTGACAGTACAGAATCCTTACATATGTAGAAACAGTACAGTATGATGTATATCATACTTAGTATATATATGACGTTTTTTTGTCTTTGTCATGCTGCTATTTCTCATGAATATATATGGTGTATTTGTTCCAATTTGATCTTAATCAGTGGGTGAAATTTTCTTTGAATCAAAGGTGAATATGAAATTAACTCAATTACAAGAAGTTGGAAACTGAAGAAAGTTGGTATTATAAGGACATAAAAGAAACACTGAGACGGATTATAAATTTTCTTTTTCATACTTCAATGCAAGATGGTTTGATATGAATCGACGGATGTAGGGATTTGTGTGGAATCTCGTAGATTTAATCAGTTTCTTTTGTTGGTCAGTTTTTGTATCTATCTAAGCATTCTCTAGGAAGTGTAGATACTACAATGTCACTGCATCACTCGTGCAAGAAATTTTGGTTATTCGAATATATTCATTCGCTTTCCTGAGTCCTGACCATATAAAACACAACAAACTATCTGATTCTAAAAGGGGAGGGCAGCCTCTGATTTCAATCATTGGATGATAACTAACATATTCTCGTGAGAATCCATTTTCCGACAATTTTAATGAGTTAGGCTTTCCACCAGATATGGTTTTAAGGTCAAACCCCCCCACTCGGCATATGCTAAGAATATAGGCCATAACGAACGAATGAATGAATGAGGGAAACTCCATATACAGGAGTGGATTTTAGCCAGTTTGTCCTCGCAAGCCGAGTTTACAAATTTTTTCTGCCCTCAAAAATAGCAAATAGGGTCGTCCTAAAGAATGTCCTTTCAGTTGAATGACGAACAAATACAAACATGTTAAAAATATGATGAGTAGTTTGGACACAAGGTAAGTTTAATCCAATATTAATGTCGTTATTGAAACACTCAGCTTGGTCAAGTTTCTCTGATTAAAGAGAAAACAAAATGAAACAAAGAAGAGAATTACAATCCTAACGACTTAAGGAAGTGATCTTACAAAATTCAATGGCGAACTTTTTGTCTTGTAAACAAAACTTTATCACAATGACTAAATTAAGTAATTGGTAATCTTTTAATCACTAATTTAATGGTCAAGCAGTATCTGAACCAATGGTTTAATGGTCAAGCAAACTAAGAGTTAAGTGGACGCAAAAATAGTTTACTTGTTGAAATAACTTGCAAAATACAACAATGAATGTTCAAACAAATATATGTATCTCCCTTAACTTAAATGACATTTAAAAATAGTAAAACACGTCTTATTTATTACTAAATTTGGGTGCAAAACGTTACTTAAAATGAAACGATGTCATTTTGAGATTAAAATTTAAATGACATTATTTTAAATTTTTCTACTAAAATAATTTTGTTTGGGAAGGATTAAACAAATTCAAATTGTGTGAGTTTTAGGAGTAAGACCAACCCAACAATTAGTCATCCCAACATCTCATCAACTTCATGTAGATGTGGTTAGGAGTAAGACCAACCCAACAGTTAGTCATCCCAACATCTCATCAACTTCATGTAAATGTGGATAATTTTCCAATAAATTAATGTACTTTCACTCTTTCGTACGTAAGGGATAAGTTAGCCATAGGCAGAGCCCGAGACTTTTATTCTCGTATATATAGCTGCATGAAAATACTCGAATCAAAGCAAAAAAGTACTAGTATAGTACTATTGTATTTGGGACCTTATCGGTATAAAGTAAAGAAGTGGTTCCCTCCTTGTGATGTTCGAAACCAGCTAAGCCCTCTATCTCTGTCCCCTCAAGGTTCGAGAAAGTGTAACAGAATCACTCCAACCTATAAAGGATACCAACCATCCTAACACTTAGAACAGGAAAACTGGATAACAAAATCCCTGTCTTAACTCATCCTCTTCTCCTTTCCTTTTAGCTTCCTTCTCTTTATATGATCATAAGCAGTACGCTTTGCAGACCCATATGAAGCCAGTAATATTAGTCTGATACTCTGGTATACAAATTCCTTTCCATCAATATATCACAAGGTGTCTTTGTCCATATTCGTCTATACACCATCATCATCGATCGTCAGAAGATTTTAAATATAGGGTAGAGAAAAGGGCAAGTAATGGCTAGTTCCAAGTTTTTACTTGGGACGATTGCGATGGCAGGATTTGTGTGGCTTTTGTTAGTTGGAACTCTGCAAAGCGAAGCATGGAAAAATATGGCTGTTACGATCCAATCGTCAGGAGATGCTGAAAATGAGCAGATGATTGGCAAGGATAAGCTTGTAAGTGCTCCAGAGCTGGATCTTAGTTACATGATGAACAAAAGAAAGGTTCCTAATGGACCAGATCCTATTCACAACAGGTACATATATGATTCCATTTTCTTGTTTTCACCATATATAATAACATTTAGTATCTTTGATCTTAGCCTACTTATAGATCAAGTGCGTCTATCGTTATTTATTCATCTAACTTGCTTGCAATTGTTCAATAAATGTCATGTGATCATTCTCGGAATAGGATCTTCTGTCTAATTTTATGGTGTCTTATTCTGTCCCATAAATCTCAGTTATTTATTTATGCAAGTTCTACATGGGTCCAACATAAATGAACGCAGGATCCACATAAATAAATGACTGAAATTTATAGAACAGAATAAGACACCATAAAATTAAACAAAGGATTCTATCTCATCATTCTCATGTATTATTGTCCCATTAAGTATAAATTACATGCTATGTGAAAATTATATGTGCATGTAAGGAATTCAAATATAACTTATTTTACAACACTTAAATTCTTATGAAAACGTTACCAAAACTTAAATGGTACGTGTGTTTTTGAGTTTGAATCACTTTGTATCCTTTTTCATTTTTATCCTTTTGCGAAAGTCAGCAAAATATACACCTCCTGCTCCTTAATTGTAGTAAAATTCAGGAAGTGGGTTTTCAGACAATTAAATTCTTAATATAATCAAAATATACAAATTATCCTTGAAAGCCAATAAAGAGTGGATTATTGTCGAGGGATCAGATACGAAAAAAGGAAAAGCACCTATTGTCAGGGTTTCGTGCTTTAACTGTTACATTGAGTCCTTGTTCCGAAGCCATTGCTTAGGATGAGCATGGTAACATAATCTAAAAAATGTTTTAAACTCTAAAGTGAAATAAAGTCTGTCTCGTCACTTTATTCCATCCGTCACCCTTAAACATGTTTATTCAAAGCTATGTAGCATTTTCTTATTTATATTCCACATTTATGAGAGGCCTTTTCTTGGTGCCTTTTCTTTTTCTTCTTTTGTTCACTTTCTTTACAGGACGTAATTCACTAATCAGCATACTTATCATCAGGGTAATAGTATATAGCCACTGTCACGCAAAGTTAAAATATCAATATAATCATGTAAAGCTAGGAGATATTATCAATATAATCGATCAGACCTCATTAAGATAACATATAAAAGAGAGAATTTGCGCAGATTGCTTTTAAATTTTAACAAGAACTTAATACTTTTCAGTATAGACATCGCTTTGAAAGAAGAAAGTTCAATAACGCCATCGAATATTGAAAATTATTCTACATAGAACAGGCTGCAGTTTTCATTGACTTGTAAAATGAAAGTTGTGCTTAAACTTCGTAGTTCTTTGTTTCCTTTATAATCAATTTCAGGAGAGCTGGAAACTCTAAACGACCTCCTGGAAGAGCATAGTTATGATAGCTTCACAGGTTCTGGACATGCAGAAGTGGAAAAGACGATAAATGATGTCCTCCACTTTTGTTGTATTCTTTAGAACTGGGACTACGGCTCCTGATCTGACCAAAGAATTCCAGCGTGAAACTTCATTTACTTACACAAGCTGAAGTGAGGGAGATGTATGTTGGGGAGAGGCTTAAAGAAAAGGAAGCTTGTCAGAAACAAAATGAGCTCAAAAGATTCCAGATGAAAATAGATTATTAATTTATTAGGAAGCCTTTGCAAAAACTAGTGTTTCTTTAATATGTTTGCTTGTAATTTTTTTCCCGTTTCGAGTGCAAAATAGAAGAAGATAGATATATGTTCTCATCATATAAAAAATCAATCTTTGCTTTGTGAAGAACCAAATAAGTTTCATAATATTTTACATATTATAACATTATATAAGGAGAAGCAAATGGAACAAAAAGAAGGAAAGGAATCTATAGCAGCCATGCATGTCGGGGAGGAGTTCATGTACCAATCTCTATCTATCAAATCGATCACCTTTGGTTTGGCTTTGATTTGTTCCAACTTTTTATTAATATGCCAAGGCATGGTAAGATAATTTTCGTTCTTCAATGTGTTATGGTTATATATAATTGAAAAGTTGGGCATTAGTTCCCCCAAACTAAAGTGAATCCACCATTTAAAGGTGGTCGTCAATGGAAACAAAATAAAGGTGGATTGCTTGCATCTCGTGTTAGTCCTTTTCTGTTGATTCTTTTGTGGGGTTTTTCTGTGTTGTGGGACTGTTTTGGTCCTTGGTCCAATTCAAAGATTCGAGGAATGCCTTAGATTCTGTTAGTCTCATTACAATCAAAGAACAATAAAAGGGCCATATGAGCACACAGTAAAGGAATAAAAACATATGGTCTCCATTCTCTTCAAAGTAGCCTTCAAAAGATGGCTCTCTGCTTATCTTTTTATTCCAACTCTTTACCTTTTCCTCCTCTTTTCTTTTTTTATTATTGTTTTCATTTTGATTGAGCAGCAAGCTTGGAGGGACTGCATCTAAAGTTACTGTAGATTCAAACTGGCCCAATCACCAGAAGGGCAAAACGAAAACAAAATAAAGAGAGAAAGATAAGAGATCTGAAAAGAGTACTGCTTTGGTTTCCAGCATGTGATAGTGATACCAGCGTAGAACGAGTTTATACATTTAGGAAAGGGCGAACTCTTAACTCTTAAATTTTTATAACTAATAACTATAATGAAAATTTTCTATTTTTATTTATAATCCATTATTTTATAAATAACTCATAATTTACTTGATTGATTTTATATTTAATAAATAGAAATTTTCAATATATAAATTAAGCATTAATATTTTACTCATGAATAATATTATTAATAATTAATATATTTAATATTTAATATTTAATTTTATTTTATTAAAAATAATAAATATTATTTATCATATTTTATTGATATAGAATAATGTATTTTGTAGTTTTATATGAAAATAAGTTCCTTATTATTTTTTATTTTTATCTTATTAACCCTTATATTCAATGTCAATGGTGATTATTTTCATTTTATTATTCTATAGGAATCGAGAATAATGCTAATTAAATTTCACAAAAGCATCCAAAAAATAATTAAAATGAGCTTAAATAGAGTTTTATACTAGTAGATTTTACTAACTTCCTCTAATGCATAATGCATAATGATCAATTGATAGGAAGCAAGGGGATTGCTTGCTCACTTCCTATAGTTAGCTTTAAGTTTTGTTTGATTACTAAGTTGCACTATCACACTATATATAGTAAGACTTTCATGCAATTTCCAATTCATTGTTGTTTGCCCATTTAGTTGGAGACTAGCACAATGGAAAGTAAGCTGATGTCTAATTGAATTAAATAAGTCTCTTTAAAGTGCAAACATCTACTAGTATTTATGTCGGAATGTTCACATATTTCTTTCCATACATAGATGATAAATAATACTACTTAAGGTAACCTTACATATAATAAAGTCTCCTTTACTTGAAATTTGCCTCTAGTAAGCTTTTTGGATCAATTCTTGCCATTTTGATGAAGAGGAAATGTTACACAAGAATTGTACCCTATCCCAAATGACTAAAATGAAGTTGCATTTAAAGAAAAGATGTTCTAGTGATTCCTTTTCTTGATGGAAAAAGACATAAAAATTAGATAAGTTTAGGAATTTCGATAATCTGTTCAAATGTACTTAATTTACCTTTAAGTTCTAATTAGAGAACAATGAAGCTTAAGCCAAACTTGTTTAAATTAAACCAGCTTATGCCATTCCATTTTCTAGTCTTTGGTCCTCTTAGAGAACCTATTTAAGAAATTACCCGAGGAATGTCTACTTTAGGTGATGGTATCCTTGATGTTCAGATTTAATTTTGAAGGATTCTAAGGATTTGTTTGTAATATAGGAACTAGGGCAAGAGTTGTATATGACTAGAAATCAATTTGAGAGCCTCTTTAATCGATGTCAGCTTGTGTATGATCCCTTTAAATGTTTGTAGTTCATTAGCTCTAATAAGAGGGCCAAATGAGGTTCAATTATTGTGTAAAAAGGATGTGTAGAATCTATTGCCAATATGGTAACGAAAGTGTAACCTAACAACTTTTCTTAATTTGAGAATATAAACCATAGTCCATGAAGAATTGTATTTAGGCTCCATTAATGATAAATTATTACTTCCAAAATAGTAAGCTTAGATCCAACTTACCTAAAAAGCCTTTTATTAGTCAACTTTCTTGTTAAGTCATTTAAATTGCATATATTTTGGGCGTAATTGTTGTCGATGTGTTGAAATTATTATCTGAATTTAATGGGATTGTTCTATAATTGTTTACAGATGATTTTCAACAATCTAAGGACGAAAAAGGACCAAAAAGGTGCAAAAGAAAGAAAGAAATTCAAAATCCCCCAATCTGGCCGAAATTCAGAGAATAGGCGTGAGCACGCCTAAGGATGAAAAAATTCTGCAGTTAAAATTTCAGAAGTTGATTCCAAGTAAAACACAATCTTTGAAGATTTTATTGCCCTCCTTTCAAGAAGTCTCTCACCGAAATTAGAAGACCACCTGATCTAGATCAAATCAAGACAAGAAAAAGAAGAGATTTACATGAAATAGGAGAGAGGAGTCATTGCCGCATATATACATAGTTGTATGAGGGTTAGGGAATCATCGTGTATTTTTCTTTCTTGAGGGGGACTGTCGCACTTGACTTTCTCTGGCTTTTCTGATTTATATTTTCTACACTTCTCAAGTAGGAGTATTGTAGGTTGAGGATTCTGGGGCTGTTGTATCTTGTTTTCTTCTTGCTGATAACGTTTTCTTCATAGTTTCAATTAGGGATTTTCGATTTTATCATCAAAGACCTGTTATGGAGACTGTTTCTTTTATTATTTCTTTTGATTTCAATTCAAGTATGAGTAGCTAAATTTTCTTATCTTGGTTGAGGGATCCATGTTACATGTTGTTGTGGTGAGATTTTCTAGATATTTTTCATATTGTTGATGAACATTGGATAAATTCAGATCTGTCTTTTAAAATTGAATTCGTTAGTTTCTAGATGCGTAACTAGAGATTAATTGGTTCAAACGCTAAGTTAACAAAATCTGACGTTCAATTTTAGTAACCATAAGTAACAATTAGGATTAACCCCTTTACGTTAGAGTCGGAAAATTCTAAGAAAATATCCACTTGATTGATTTCATATCGTACATGTTTATTACTTGTCATTGATTCTTGATTCTTAATGCTATTATTCAATTTAATCTATGATCGTATCTAGGTTGTTGTTTAATAAGATTACTAGAATACATGTTTCTAATCAATATACTTAAGAGAAATTTCCCCCAATGAATGTTCATTAATAGTTACAATTTTATGTCGATGATCCATAATAGCATGGTAACGTTGGTGACCAAAACCAATGTATTTTTCCTATTGAACTTTTAGACTTAATTAGTATTTCAGTTTGCGATTTTTCTTTGATTTTCACTATCACTGCCATGAGTAACAAAACCCCCCTTTTTAGTGTTTTCGTTATTTGTGCCGTTTGAATTTGTAATTTTCATAATTGTGAAATTCCTCATGGGAACGATATCCGCTTACTGCTACTACATTAATTTGTTTTAACGGGAGTGAAAAATCTTTTATATTTGGTTGCAGGCGACAGCATCACCATTTCTTCATATCTTCTTGATCATGAGCCTTTTATTTGTCACCTCTAATTGATAAAATACCCAATCCTCCCTCTTCTTTAGGCACACAAAGTTCCTTCCACTTAACTTTAGCTAATATCTTCCTTAAATTCCTCACAAACCAATGGAAGTTTTTCATTATTTTTAATTATTTTGACAATATTTAGGGGAATCAAAACATGAGATGTCCAATAAATGTGAAGGCTATTGACTACTAAGTTGATTAATTTTAGCCTACCTACTATAATAAGGTTCTTGTTGCACCAATTTGATAGTTTCTTCTATATCTTTTCAATTAGAAGGGTGAATCTACTTGTGTAGGTCTTTTGGAGGAAATTGGGATTCCTAGTTATGCTAGGGATGGTTTCATATACTTTAAACTTCTCATGCTAGAAAATCATAAAGTATTATGTTGAGCATTAGATGCAATGTACAAATGGGTTTTTCTTTTATTGATAAATTGTCCTAATATCACTTTAAATAAGATCAAGGCTAATATGAGTGCATAAATAGGGTTAGCATCTAATTTGGAGAATAATATGAGATCATTAGTAAAGGTTAAGTTGCAGATTCTCAAGGATTTTTATTTGGAATGGAATTTGAAATTATGATCTTAAGAAATAACCATATTAATTAGTATAGTAAACACTTCTATATTTAAGGAGAAAAAGATAAGGAGATAGAAGGTTTCATTGTCTCAAGCATCTAAAACCTTTAATTGCCTTTATAGTTCTATATTCACCAAAATGCAATAAGAAGCAAAAGTTATCTATTGTTTAATTCAAGCCACAAATAAATTTGGAAAGCCAAATTCTTTTAGAGTGATTAAAATGAAGCTCCAGTTAATATAATTAAAAGTCTTATGGAAATTCACAATAATGCCATAATCCTAAATTGTGTGTCTTTTGTTATATTTTAAAAAAAAACTCTTAAGCTAGCAAAATGTTGTCTCTAATGTGCCTTCCCTTTTTAAAGGCTCCTTGAGAGGAGTCAATAAGACATGCTAGGGAGTCTTTAAGCATGTCATCTAATAACTTTTAAATAATGTTATACACTATATTGCAACATGAAATATGCCTAAAATCCTTTAAAGAAGTTAGAGAAAGTACCTTAAGGATAAAGATAATGAAGTTTTGGTTTAATTCCCTTAACATTTTTCCATTTGAAAGAATTCAAGCACTAGTTCTGCAGCTATGGTATTTGTTTATGGCTAGGTTTTATTATAAAAAAAAGGCATCCATTTAGTCCATCAGGTCCTGGAGCTTTGTTTAGATTGGGAGAAAATAAAGCAACTTCAATGTCATTTAAATTGAAAGTTTTTAGAGTCATTTTCCAGCTTAAGATGAAATCCTTTCTTTGACAAAAGATTGTAATAGCTAAGTGAAGGAAAGGCTATTAATAGGGGAGCCAAAAGTGTTAGAGAAATAGTTGAAAACTTCTTACTAAATCTCATACTGTAAGCTAACTACTATACCATCTTCCCTCATAATGGAAGCAATCATGTTATAAGTTTTCCATGTTAGCACTAAGTTATGAGAAAAGGAAGAATTCCTATCACCATCTTTAATCTATTAATTTATTAATCTTTCAAGAATGAAAGCTTGATATCAAGAGCCTGGATATAATTAAATAAAGTTGCTTTTTCCTAATCCTTTAAAGACAAAGCATTAAGTTGCATATAAGGGAATGTCAAATGTTGTTAAGAGTGTTCCTCACTTCATTTACTACTTAAAAGGTGCTAATCTTTTGTTATTAAAAAGTTTAAGCTCTTCTTTGATTTATCTTTGAGCCCCTTGAAGATAGCTTCCTCAAAACCTTTAAGCTCAGCCAAAAATTTATTGAATTTGAAGGGGAAGCTTCTCTTCTCATGATTGAGTAAGTTTTGTATAAGAATGGGAGAATGCTTTGTAAGTATGAATTCTTAAATGATGCTTTGCTCTTAAGGACGGAGGAGATCTATTTTACATTCACCATAATCGTGTTATATTCTTTCCCAATATACATTACCTCTTTTACTTGCTACTCTAAGTGAAAAATTAGCCCTCCATTTTGAAATCGAAGATTTAAATAAAGTTGGTTCAATTCTTGAAATACATGGAGTAGTTCCTCAGATAAGCATTTGCTTCAACTTTTGAGAGGAATAATAAGATATTAAAATCCCCTAGCATAATTCTAGGTTCAATAATATTTTTCCTAATCTCCTTTAGTTCATTTCATAATGAAATTCTCTAGAAGCAAAGTTAAAAGCATACATAAAAGTAACTTAACACTAAATACTTTATTGCTTCAACTTTAGAGATAAATTAACCATTTGATTTATCATGATCGTATAATGAGATTTTAATTTAGTAGGAACATAAGAGACCATAATCCTACCATTATAATCAAATTGATGGTTTGTAATGATTAGCTAGTGATTTTTCATAAAGCTCAAGTTATTTCAATGATTCTTCTTGTGCTTAGATTCCAAAATACCAATGAGCATTGCTTTATCATCTTGAATAAAATCTGATAGGGCTTGTTATTTATTGGGGGTATTGATCCCTCTGAGGTTACATGAAAGAATTAACATTAGGTAGGAGAGTTTATCTTACCCCTTTTGCTTCCTTTTGGATTTTTTTTCTAATTATACTTTTGAATTTCTTATTTACCCTAAATTCTTCTAATATTTTTCCATTTGAGAAGTAAGTAGAGCTTTCAACAATAGGAGTGACTATCTCCAATGTAGTAGCTTTCGGGATCTCACCATTTGCCTCATCACCTTCATGTTGTTCAACTAATTAAAAGATTGAGTTTAATTTATAAAGATATGTTGAATTGTATTCATTGAGTGATCATCAAATTAAGGTTTAGTACAGTGAACCTCAGTTGTTTCTTTTACACAACTAACTCTTTTCAAGCTGTGTCAACATTAGTCATCTCATTTTGGTTCCACTCCTCAATTGCCTCATCAATACAATTGACCCCATTAAGACACTCTTGCATTGATCTTATTAGTGATGTCCCTTTCTATAATCATTTCAATGCCCTTCCTTACCTTCATGCCATCATCACTTCTATCCTTTATTTTCATTCGTTCCTTATATTCTCCTAATTTAAAAGATCTACTAAGAGGGTGCCAATCTTTCTGGTGTTGAGCTAGATCAAATCTCCAAGAATAGGTAGCTGAAACTTTATCCCTGGTAAGGTTATCATGCTCATTTACTTTTATCAAATGAACAGTATTAGGAAGACATTGTTTGATATCCACTATGACTACAAATCTTAGCATTGTGGATTCTTTTGATTCTAGTTATTGTTTTATAAAGATAGATAGGTTTCTCTATAAAGCTTGCAAGATAACTCAATCCTTTTATGGTCCAATACTTCAAGGGAATGTTATCCAGCTTTGCTTAAGTTTTTACAACTTGACTCATAACTCCTAGAGATATCCTTCTTAATTTGGGCAACATATTACAATATGTAATGATGAGTCTCAAAATCAGTTTGGTTTGTAAAAAATTTGCACAACTTGAATAATTAATCTTATCTCTAGTTGTAAGTCTTTGGGTTTGTCATGAGCTATATGACAAAAATGTGAAATCATTCAACTAAAGCATAGTATGCATCTTAACCAAATATGATTACCAATATATAATGTATATATCTTAGCCAATTATAGATACATTAACGTCAAACAAGATTAATAATGTTTGGTAAATATGTATTCAAGTAGGGAAGAAAATTTTTAAAAAATTATCTTTGTTGTTAAATATTTGTAATTTAGGACCCTTTTGGATAAAGGCCCATGAATGAGGCCCTTCTAAAGGGATTGGAGAATTCCAAGAGAAAAGAAGTTTAATAAGCCCGGATGATATAATGTTACGGTCTAATTATTCCACATCGGTAATAAAAGAAACTGATATAGAATTTATAAGCTTATGAGCTCTCTCATCCTTCAAGCAAGCTTTTGGTGTTGGTTCTCTTATAAGACTTATAACAATTAGCTTTTGGGGTTGG
>JANIJH010000001.1:3802471-3824281 GCA_024520975.1 Erythroxylum areolatum
ACCTGTAATTGGTATCAAAGTTAACATCACTCCTTCAAGTCCTAGTATCATGCCCACGAGTGGTAACATCGGCATTGTAGTATTTGCCCAGGACTAGAAAAGATCTAGTGCACAACCAACTTGTGGGTATGTGAGTAGTGATATCAGTATAGCAGTGTTCGCCTGAGACTAAAAAAGGTCCAGCGCACAGTCAGCCCGTCAGTGCTTGGGCTACAAAGCATAGTGAAATGTTACGGTCTAATTGTCCTACATCAGTAATAAAAAAACTGATGTGAAGTTTATAAACTTATGAGGTCTCCCACCCTTTAATCTAACTTTTAGGACACAGATATAATTTCTTAACAAATTCCTAAGTCAACAAATGCATCTATAACAATTGTTAAATATCAAACATACTCTCGTTTAGAATGCGCTGAGAATTGAGATTACCTTTATTTAATAATATTAAAGGGATTGGTTGGTTCAAAAATGAGGGGCCGAGACCGACACGTGGCGACTTCTCACCGATTTTGACTCGGCGGAGCCACCAGGGAGAGAAATTTCTCGTTCCCACAGGAGCCAATCAGACGCCTTCAATCAATACACCAAGCCTCCAATTTGGCAGCCATTTCATTTGCATTTAGAGTTTCATTTCACTCTGAAAACCTTAATTTCCATTTTCCAATAATCAAATATAAGATGAAAATAAAAATAAAGCACATACACATACTTGCTCTCTCTCTTCTCGCTGAAGAACAAGTTTAGAAAGACAAGAGACAGGCCGATGAATGACTGACGTATCTCCTGAACGACTCGTTTCGTGCCTCCACGAATCCGTGTACCCGATCTGCTAGGAACGCTTCCTTTCTTTTTTTGGTGTAATTTTCTGATTCTGAATACCGTATCCGACCATTTGTTGATCGGATACGATGCCGTCTCACGGAGATCTGGACCGTCAAATCGACCACTTGATGGAGTGTAAGCCGCTCGCGGAGGCGGAGGTGAAGACGTTGTGTGATCAGGCGAGAGCTATTCTGGTGGAAGAGTGGAACGTGCAGCCGGTGAAGTGTCCGGTGACGGTCTGTGGCGATATTCACGGCCAGTTCTACGATCTCATCGAGCTGTTTAGAATAGGAGGAAATGCACCTGACACTAATTATCTTTTCATGGGAGACTACGTAGGTCAGTTTTATTCCTCGATTCTTCGTTTTGAGTACTTTTGACGGGTTTTGCCTTCCACTTGGATATTCTAATTTAATCAATTAGGAAATGGATGTTAGGAGCAAAAACCGATGTACCTAGTGGTGAAGCAATTGGAGTTTATTGTTGCTGATGTATTCTTTGATCTATTAGAATGTTAGTTGCATCATCCGGTTTGTTTCTCAGATCTGTAGAGCTGGTGATATTCTGGGATGATGATGCTCTGGAGAATAATTCTTTTGTTTCTGTATTAATCTATTTATTAAGAGCTGAGTTTTCATTTTTAGTCCAAATTGTCCTGTGTGGTTGTCCATTTTTTAGTCTTTCTGATTCACCTATGGTTACTATTATTGGTTCTGAGTGTATTTTTGTTGCTGCTTCTTTGGAGTCTGGAGCAACACATTCCTGCAATCATCTTGTGATTATGTCAGTTTTATTAATGCAGATCGTGGTTACTACTCGGTAGAGACAGTCACACTCTTAGTGGCGTTGAAAGTACGTTATAGAGATAGAATTACAATTTTGAGAGGAAACCACGAAAGCAGGCAGATCACTCAAGTGTAAGATTATGAAGCCTCTTACCTGATTTAAGTTTTGCTATTAACAAAAGTATGTGAATGCGATAGTGTTCAGGGAACAAAAGAGGTGGATTTATTCTTTTTAGGTTGACAAATTTTCAGTATTTTCATCAACCAATATGTGAATGCGATAGTGTTCAGGGAACAAAAGAGGTGGATTTATTTTTTGTAGGTTTACAAATTTTCAGTATTTTCATCAGCCAATCTAAATTGTACTATTATATTTTTCACTCCTAATTCTAGAATCTTCTTTTGGAACTATTTCGGGAAATGAGGAAGTTTTGTACCTGCTTGCAACTTTGTACTTCTAGCATGGTCTTCCACTTTTGAAAATCCTAGTCCATGTTATAGAATAAATAAAGTCAAACAAGCACATCTATTCTGAAGGCAAATGATAAGTTACGAAACGGGAAATTATTTGGACTTATAAGGAATCACAAACGTGTATTATACAAAATGAGAAAAAGAGGTACTGATTCTTATTCAGCCCATGTCTTGTGGAATATGCTTCATGAATTTAAGTTCTTTATATCTTGACCATTTTGCCCCTTCATCTGTTCTTTTTACCTTTCAGAGGTGTATGCTCAAGTCATTTTGATAACTGTTGCACATATCGGTATTCTGCAATATGACTGTCTGGCAGTGGCATATATTCTTTGAACATGTGTTGTGTATCTTGTTGGTGATTTATGTGATGCCAATTATCATACACGTTGGTGATATGCTCAATCATGCAAGAGTGGGACTAGGGGAGTGAATTGTAAAGAATTCAGGTAGCAAATGAGTCTTGACTGTAGAAGCGCTTGTTTACCCTGCTGAGCACTCCTTTTCAGTAGCAAAAAGTGTTAGTAAGTCTCTTGTCACCGAAAGAATCTGTTATGGTGGAAATTGGAGTTGGAAGTCCGAGCCCTACTGTGTTTTCATTTTTGATTTGTTTGATAACAAAAGTGGGGAAAATCAAGCTGAAACGAGAAGATGGAGCTATAGATATCACAGTTCACAACTGTCATTTGCAAGTTTTGAGTCTCCTCATTACTTGTTTTGTTATCTTAATATATTTATTCACAGTGTTATCACCTTTCTTGCAATTGCAGGTATGGATTTTACGATGAGTGCTTGAGAAAGTATGGAAATGCCAACGTGTGGAAGTATTTCACCGACCTTTTTGATTATCTACCTCTCACAGCCCTCATTGAGAGTCAGGTATCAGTCATAAACCTTACAGAATATAAGGGGTTTGCTCGATTTAATTGTTTAACAGGGTAGTAAATTGTTTCTCTTCTCTGTTTAGATCTTCTGTTTACATGGAGGGTTGTCTCCATCTCTGGATACACTAGATAACATCCGAGCTCTGGACCGTATCCAAGAGGTATCCACTCCCTAACATCATGTATGAGCATCATTGCCTGATTGAGATCGTAATCATAAATTCTTTTATTCATATTAGAACACATTTCTCCTATCTTACACTCTCTAGTTGGCCAAGGAATTGTATGCTTTAACCTTTATGGGTAGTGAAATTGCGATATAATCTGGTGATTCATTTCATTGAAGATATGCTTAAATCTTTCCAATTAAATTGTGTTAAAAATAAAAATCATCTTTGATTATTTTTGGTTGTGCAAGTAGGTCCCTCATGAAGGACCAATGTGTGATCTACTGTGGTCTGATCCAGACGATCGCTGTGGGTGGGGAATATCTCCCCGTGGTGCTGGGTATACGTTTGGACAGGATATAGCTACTCAGTTCAACCATACGAACGGGCTCAACCTTATTTCACGTGCTCACCAGCTTGTGATGGAGGGCTACAATTGGTGCCAGGTGAACCAATCCTCACAAACTCTTAACTCCAATACTTATCGTCAAACTGAATTCACCGGTGAAATATATTTAACATAGAAAATGTAAATTAGGGTGGTTTTATTTATTTTACCTTGAAACAAAGTAATCTCTTTCGAGAATTACACTAATAAAGATGAAAAAAGAAGAGAACAATGGACCCTGTCAGTTGGCATCGATATTTTTTTACCTAATTATTGACATACGAACAAATAATAAGCAGAAATTGAGATTGGATAATTCCTAATAGTTGTTATATTGTATAATTAACATTTTTCCAACAGTAAAAAGTCTCAGACGTTATTTTAGCCGTCCACAATTTTTTTATTGGTTGAGTAACTTCATTTCTTAAATTCTTTTGTTTTGACCCTTCAGGAGAAAAATGTGGTTACTGTATTTAGTGCTCCCAATTATTGCTACCGGTGTGGGAATATGGCGGCAATTCTTGAGATTGGGGAGAATATGGAACAGAATTTCCTACAATTTGACCCTGCTCCTCGGCAAATTGAACCCGACACCACGCGCAAGACTCCTGATTATTTTTTGTAATTTTCATATTTATGTTGCAAGGCTGTTTGTAATCGTTGTTTGCTGCCTGTATCATCACTGTAGATGTGTCTTTTTATACAAATATAAATATAAAGAGGAGTTTTCGATGTTTAAAGAGAGGTTGAGTTGAGAGCAACACCATTTTCGAATCTGTTTGACCCTACGGTTGAACTGCTGTTTTGTTTACAGCAGCCATACGAAAAACTGACTGAAAGGCAATCTTTCTTATGCAACTTTCGAATGCAAGGACGCAGTAACAATGTCGAATATGTTAATGTTTCAGTAATTTGATGACAGAGATCAGTTGTTTTTCTAAAATGTTCTTTTTAGATTATCATGCTTGCATATGACATAAAATTTTCGTTCTTATGAAAAGCTAATTCAAGACACCGACCCATCAGCAATGGGGCCTTGTTTCATAATTATAGTATTGAAAACCATAAAATAAATTCGTACCTCTATAAATTTACTTTTCATATTCATATATTGATATTGTTGAATTCAAAACATGATAGAAGACTAGAAAATATAACCTCTAACAACATTTAGCTAAAGTTGTAGACTTTAATTATAATTTCTTCTAATCGAAAACAAAAAAATAAAAATAAGTTGAATAGTATTCAAGTGAAGATAATAAATTTAAATGTATTTAATTTTTTAGAATTTTTTAATTTAATATTAGATCTTCAAATATTTTTAATTCACTGATAACTTTCAAATTTTGTACAACTCAAAAGTCAAAATATTGTCTCGATTAACAAAGCACACTTTTAATAGACACTTGACCAGTCAGCCTATGTAATTTTAATTCAACTGAAACCTAATTTTTTATATACCCAAGTTTTTTGACACTCTTCAAATTCATTTCCCTTTTTTTTTTTCCCTTCCCTCTCCGTCTCTCTTCTATACTTTCAGACAAGAAAGCTTTAAACCAGCGACTACCAACTTCCTCATTCAGACAGTATCTTCCCGTTCAGATCTTCTGTACCCAACCCCCTGTTCTAATACCCAACACCCTGTTCTCCGTAAAAAATGACGTCATTTTAAGTATAAACAAATATAAAACGGCATCGTTTTTTAGTGTTGAACAAAGTTAGAACAGGATTTTTAGGTACAGACGATCCGGTACCGTCATCTTCAATGACAACTCCTCTTCCCCTATTCTCTAGTTCCTTTTACCTTCCAAATTTCCCATAGCCACCTTGCTCCAAAAGGTTGATCTCCAACTCCAAGGGCCCCCAGTCGCAGGCCCGACCACCGCTGGAGAATTGAATCACGGTTTAATCTTGGTCAACCCCCTAACAGAGCGGTCCACTGCCTCCCGTTGTTGCCAGGAGTCGAACCTAGGACCTTGCTCCAATTGACCCTGTTAGTTTGCCAACCAAGCTACCCGTTATTAGAGATGAGGAAGAGCTATTTGAGGAACTTCCAGCAGCAGGAATTCCTGTACCAAGACCGACTTGTACTAGTTGATGGCATTGGATTCAAAGGTCTAAAAATAAAAAGATCTCCATCCCATTCTGAACTACTCTTCCCCACCGCACATAGAAACCGTGAGCTTTACTTTCAAATTTAGCCTCCATAAATTTAGCCCAAATAACCAAAAGATACAAAATTTATCATAAGCTACCAACAGTAAATTAAAAAATCTACAAAAAAAAAGGATAAAAAGGAACCGAGATAAACTAAAAACCAGTTCCACTAAAACATCAGAGCTTTAATCTCAAAAAAAGAAAAGATCTAAGAACTTAAACTAATCTTCACTCCTTCCCGACATGTCCAAAAACAGAACACAACGACGAGCAACACACATGACACATCCGAAATAACACTTCCTGTCCTTTCAAACACCCCACTTCAACAAAGACCAAAAAGTGGACATCAACTACTCCTTGAAGAACTTAACTCCCTTTTGATGACTCTAATCATTTCAAAGAAGCACTTCACAAGTTTGCTCTTGATAAAAGCAGAGAATTGATTTTTATTAAAAACACCAAACAATTTGTGAGAATCAAATGTGTAAAACATATATACTACGAATGGTAGTTTCAAGTAATTATTTTTAATTTTTCTGGTTATTGTCATAATTATTTAGACATCATTAGTATTGTGGACTGATTACTCACATATAAGAAAGACAAGAGAGAAATGGGGATGAATTTGTAGAGTGGTAAAAAAAAAATTGGGATTAAAAAATTATGGTTTTGCCTAGATAAAGTCAAGGTGTTCACTTAAAGTGTGTTTTGTTAGCAATATCAACAAATAACTAACGAAGGCAATATTTGATCTGGATTGTATGAGTTTTAAAACCTGTCACTAAATTAAAAATTTTAAAAAGTTAAATACTGAATTGAAAAAATATAAAAAAAAGTGCTCTAAAATTTGTTATCCCACTCAAGTTTAACAAATTTTAAGCATTTAATGCTAAAATGTTACTTAATCATTATCTTTTCTTAAAGTACAACTTATTGAGATTTTAAAGCACATTGTCTACGAAATGATGAATCTCTATCATAAAGGAAATTAGTTAAAAATTTTGATTATGGCATTCTCAAATAAAAAACTTGAATATCTTAAAACAGGATAAAAATAATAAACTTGAATATGCACAAATACAATATGAAACTCTATGTTCATATCTGCTATACAAATCAAACTGATATAAACAAAGTTTTTAAATTTTATTAAACTAAGAGTTTCTTAGACTATATGTTAACTTATAAAGAGTAATTAATTTAAATTCTAGAAAATTGAACTCATAAAATTTAAAGTTTAATATATCAAATTTAAGTTCAAACATTTTCTTGAAAATCGCAATTTTTATATTAATGATTGAGTTCAGTATCTTAAAATGATATTTACTTCGTGCAAAATGTTCTTCACCTAGGGATGCCTGACAAGAACTTATGATATTATCAACTCATCAACTATAACCATAAACTGCTAGAAGCAAAAAAAAAATTGAGAGGTAAACAATCAAATTCTGGACCAGAATATTCAACATCGAAATCCCTGTACCGTTGCCTTATACAAAAATTAATTAATTAATTCAGAAGCAAAATGTGGAAGGAGAAAAGTTTTAGAATCTTCATTTAATGACGACCAAACAGAGATTGGGCATTGTGGTGATAGGGTCAGAAGACATCGAGTGCAGACAAATCAAAAGTAAGGCTATTACTAAATAAATAGAGTTTTTTCTTTTCTTTTCTGGCATACCAAATGCTTCATCTGCTTTCTTAAGGCAACTAAGATGTTTTACAAAATAAAAGATAAAGCCAATTAAATCATCAAAGAAAAAGGACTGAAAAACGGCATGTTCTGATCTAAAACCTGGAATTTGTCTGAAACCTCCCAGCTCCAACTCCAGGCAGGGTAGCACTTCGCTTTCTTCGAAAGTACACGGCCGATCCACTCATGATCAATAAACAAAAAGCAATTCCCTGTTCAGGGGATTCACAGATTAGCATCATGGCTCACATTTAGTTACGAGAAAGGCTGCTCTTAAATGAAAGAAAGGTAAATAAACTCTGAACAGTATCACCATTTTCTGAGAAGTATTACAAGATGAAAAACGGTGCTCTAAACAATCCATTGAACTTATTATGTACCAATCAGCATCTTCACAGAAATTACTGATTCCCAAGTTAAACTACTTTTATTCTTTTTAAATTATGCAGAAACTTATCATCACCTCACCCATCCATCAGTCAGCAATGCTCTAGTATTAGTATCTGATCTATGAAAAATTTAGAATTATCAATAGCACAACTTCCAGATGCGGTGAAGAGGCCATGACAAGGAACTAGCATACCTCAAAACCAATTACTGATAACTTCTCTTCATTAGCCGTTGGTAAACAACTTCTATACGTAATATAAGCTTGTGATCCACCTTGTGTTGCTGGTGTATCACTTAGTAAATTCCTATGCTTTCTCACTGCAGTCTCATGTAATGTTACATGAGGACTTGCATCACTGTCGGAAGAAATCTCTAAAGTAGATCTGCCATCTTGATATTTCTTTCCATCTTCAGCCTTCACCTCATCTTTAATTTCAACACATTTGAAAGGGATGCGATAACCAGTCTCGCTGCACATATATTGACCATCATTCTGCAAGAAATTGAAATCAATAGCATAACACTACTTAACAAAGTAATTTATGTTATTGGAAAAACTACATACAAATCTAAACAATACACTAAGGATCATTAAATAATAAGAGTGCCATATACTTAAGCTTCAAGCACAAAC
The DNA here is from genome assembly GCA_024520975.1 of Erythroxylum areolatum. Taxonomy (NCBI): domain Eukaryota; kingdom Viridiplantae; phylum Streptophyta; class Magnoliopsida; order Malpighiales; family Erythroxylaceae; genus Erythroxylum; species Erythroxylum areolatum. Next base: position 3,810,869 of record JANIJH010000001.1, read on the forward strand.
AGATCGTGCACTTGTCATACATGTATAACAAAAATATACATGAAGCTAGACAATGATTATCAAATGTCAAATACTATGATAAGATGATATAAGACAACTTAACAGATTCTTCCTCTTTTTTCTTTTATTGATAAACTAATGTATCATAAGCTCAATTTTATGACCAATAACCAGACTTATATTAACAACAAAAAGTACTCGATTAATCATACTTACCTCAGAGGATTTACATAATCTGATTCCTACTTTCCAATTTAATCTTATTTTCTATTTCACTAACAACCAAATCATAGGATCATCTAAATCAAATCAAATTCAACATCCACAAAAGTTAACGAAAAACAGACGAAGTGAGATGAATAGATCCACAATTCCCGCGATAAATCCAATTATCATACCTTCTCAGAGTACTGACAGGAAACACAAGGACCGGAAACAGAGCAATCGTAAGTACGGTTAGTACCGCGTGGCGTCTCTTTGAAACCGAGTAGAACTCTCCGGGGACCGTTCCTGCCTCCAAAACCGATTAAATTACAACTTTAATCACAAAAACGCGTAAACAACTTCGTGAATCTGAAAATCTAATATGCCAGAGACAGAAATATAATTAAAAAGAGATTTAGCGGTCACCTACTGGCCTGATCCAAGCCGGTTACGGAGGAATCGGGAAAAGATGCGATGACGAGAAGGAAGAAAACCAGAAGAAGAAACTCTGGCAATTTCCGATGCATTTTTGTTTTGTTTTGATAAATGAAAATAACTATCTACTTGTTTTGTTATCGTAATGGGCCATTTGTGATTGGGCTAATATTTACAATTGGGCCCAAAATTGGAATTCTTATTCTGTTTAATTCTGTAAAACAAATAAATGTTACAAATTTTATTTTTATATTAAAAAATGAGTTGGTACTTTCTTTTTTTGGAATCTCTATAACGAAAAAATAAAGAACATTAAACTAATAAATTATGATCTAAAATGTGAAAACCGCCCATAGGCATGTTTATTTGATGTCTTGGTCCAATTAGTTTTTGATCCAATGTTTTAAAAATCAAAAGTTAAACTAGTAAGATAACAAATTTAACGTTTAAAAGGTTAAATCAATATTAGATCGTCATAAAATCAGCTAAAGATTTAATAAAATTAGAGAATTTGAAATATGATTGAAAGAGATTGTTATTAGTAATTGAAGATTTTCAAGTTTAATTAAAAAAATTTGTTAAATAAAAATTAATTGATTTATTTTGTTTTATAAGAACTTATTAATTTACAAAAATTAACCGATTAATTAATAAACTGGTCAATTTTAAATAATGTTTTAAAAATTGAATTGAAAGTTAAACTGATAAAATAAGATATTTAAGGTTTAATCAAAAGTAGACCTTCATAAAATTGACTAAACATTAACTAAAATTAAAAATTTTAAAATATAATTGAAAGAAATTATTCTTATCTATCAAAACACTTGAAGTTTAATTAAAAATTATTAACTAAAAATTAATTAATTAATTTTATTTTATAAGAACTTATTAATTTACAAAAATTGACTGATTAATTAATAAATTTATCAATTTTTAACAAGTAGAATTATTAAAGTAAATTAAATCGAAAAGTTAGATATTTTAAGGTTTTCACGATTGAACAGGTCTAATTGATTGATTTTTTTAATCATTAGTTTTAAAAATAAGAGTTAGAGAGTTAAAAACTGTATCGAAAAGTTGCATAGTTTAAAATCTTTACGATTAAACTAGTTGAACTAGATGTGTTTTTTAATTATTGTTCCTATCTAACTGATAATTTTTTCTAACATATTAGATATACACTAAAACAAGTTTCCTTTTTTTATCTTTTTAATTTAATGATACAACTCTTCTTTCTCACTACGCCCTTGACAAATTTTAATTGGTATGCTATTATAGTTTCATCAAACAATTATTTAATGGTAAATTAATACTTAAAATTGGGCTTAGTTGGGAAAATTTTCCCCCTATCCATTAATCATATTTTAATTTAACCATATGTTAAATGATATTTTGTGTTTTAATACTAACTTTATTTTTAGAAACATTTGGAATAATTGTTTAAAAACAATGATTCTCCAAAGACTCATATACTTGGTACAAAAAGCTTTATCAATACCATCCTCGCTTCTAGCCGACCAACCCAATCCCAGTTTCCCCTTAAATCCTTCCTTAATAATGTTAACTTTCTAGTGGCTTTTGTCCAAAGCCATAAACATCACCTTTTATCTAGTTTAGATCCTCTGTATCATTTAACCTATTCCAACTCTATTTCTGCCCCCAAAACGATGTCGTTTTATGTGTAAACAAACTAAAATGACATCATTTTAAGGTGGAAACAGAGTTGGAATAGGTTAAGTGGTACAAAGGATCTGATGCCACATTTCACCCGTGTTAATTCTCTGTCTCGAAGTGGCTTCGATAACTTAAAGGACATTAAACATACACTCTACTTTCTTTAAAGACGCCTCCCCTAGAAGAAGAAGATCATTGGCAAACATCAAATACGAAATGAAAGAACCTCCCTGAGCAATCTTACCTATAATTGTATCATCTTAAGTGGGGTTAGAATATGTGTTTATTCCTCAGCTTGTTCATTTTATATTTCAAGACGGAAAAGTTTTAAAGACCCAAAACTGGCCTTTAAGAGTTGCGAGAGAGTAAGGTTACTTTTATTGGTGATTTTGACAAAGTAAAAAAGAAATTTGGAGGTAAAATTGATGCATTAGTGGAATATTTTAGAGCTTTTAAATAGGCAGTACAAGCTACATATGAATCTTAACTACTTGAGATGAAAGATAATTCTTATCTAAACTACCTGAAATAAAAGATAATTCTTATCTTAACTACATGAGATAAAAGATAATTCTTAGACTAGAAAATCTCCCTAAAAATCTCAACTACTTTGACTACTTCTATCTTAACAGAAATGTAAGAATTATCCTTAATTTCAACACTCTACTTTCATTCAAATGTTGAAACTCCTAATTGAGCATTGAACTCTTCATGTTTTGCTTACGACAAACTCTTGGTTAATAAATCTACAATCTATTTGTCGGTTTGACAATTATTTTGCTGAATTTCTTCTTAGGCAATCAGCTCCTTTATGAAATGATGTTTGATTTCAATGTATTTTGTTCTGCTGTGGTGCACTAAATTCTTTGTTAACATCACCGTTGATTTGTTATCGCATTTTATACTGGTAGCTTTGGTATGCTCTTGCCCCAAGTCACTAAAAATCCTTCTCATCCATACTGCCTGAAAACATTGCCATATACTTAGCTTCTGTTGAAGATAAGGCCACCGTGCCCTATTTCTTCAAGCTCCAAGATGTGTCAGCAGTGCTAAGGACAAAACAGCTGCAGGATGTACTTTTCTTATTTTCCACAGAACTGGCCCAATGTGTAAGGTTCCAATCATGCATCTGATACATATAATATATCAAATATACACAACGAAAAATAAAATGGAACCTCAAAAACCGTATTTATTCATGCATATAGATATAAAAACAAAACATAAAATGCTATATGTTTACATACCTTTCCAACGATTTCCTTCATTCTTTAATCTTCTCCATGTTGGGTTGTCGTACACTACAACGATCAACGTAGGCCGTCTTTAATGAAAGTCCATATGAAGATAGAAGGATAGAGCCTCACTAGGAGATAACTAGAGTTCTTTCTTTGTGCTAGCAAAGATAAAAACTCTTGTGAGGGTTAGAGGGAAAAAGAGTGTGTGTGTGTATAAGAAAGAACCCTTCTTTCCATTTTTCTTTTTTCTTGTGTCTTACACAAGATGCATGAAAATGATCTCTATTTTTTTACACTATTTGGCCTTCCGTAACCCCCATTACCAATGGAGAGTTATGAAAAGTTAATGATCATGAATAATATGCATTAATGGAAGTTATGGGAAGTTAATGATCATGAATAACATGCATTAATAGAAGTTATAGAAAATTAATGACCATAAATAGCATGCATTAATGGAAGTTATGGGAAATTAATGACTATAAATAGCATGCATTAATGGAAGTTTTGGGAAGTTAATGACCAAATTGGTAGCTAACAATACTTGTTTCTAATCTATTTTATGTAACATTTTCTATCACGATCACATCGCGATACAATCCTAAAACACTCTCTCATATCTTGAATCACCATTCAAGATCATTTTACTCATCCTTCGAGTCTCCTTTGTGTGTGACCTATTAGGTTTCCGGTTATGTTGGACACTTAAATTGACACTTAATTCAAGTAAGTCAAGAGTGGTATCTACCAACACATCATGACCTTTAATTGACTCGAAAGTTGGTGGTTTGACTACTAACCCTTCTATACATAATGTTGCCATGCAATTCATCCTTTCACCATCTATACCCCACTTGGTTCAGAGTATGGTCAAAGTGTCAACTTCCACTAAACTAACTACATCACATCTAGTCTAATTGATTTTAGATCTTTTCCTGAGGATCTCATTACCCTATATATCATTGAAGACTCTCTTTATGACATATATATGCTCTAGTTAGAGACTCCCGAGTAATGACCCCGACAAGAGGCCATAGACATCATCTCCTTCTATCAGGAGTGGCGAATCCTTTATTGGCTACTCAGTTACCTCTGAATACCTCAATTTATACCCAATTACTACCCTATGAGCAACCCTTGAAAGGCATTAATGTATAGAATCAAAGCACAGAATCAGTATCCGATGTTGGATCCCGAAAATTTTTCTAAATTACTTATTATTTATTTAATTATTTACTTATGTTTTGTTTGTTTATTTAATTATTTATTTTTAAAATTGGGTCATTAATTTAGTGGGCCTAAGTAGAAATTAGAATTTTGAATGGGCATTTTAGAATTAAATTAGAGTATGGTATGGTGTTTGAGAAGATTAAAGGAGTTAGTAGATGAATTAAATGAAAGAATGGGAAAAATTAGAAAGGCCAAGTAAGTGAGGGGCAATTTTGGAAGAATAAGTTAAAGATGAGACTTGAATTAAGAAAGAGAAGAAGAGAATAAAGACATGGAAGAGAAGAGAGGAAGAGAGAAAAATGTGGGAGAGAAAAAGAAGAAGAAAAATCATGGGAGAAGAGAGAAGGAAACGAAGAAGAAAAGAAGAGGAATCATTTTGTTAAGATAAGCTCCATGCTATTTTCTTCTTGTTTGGTTTGAAAAAGGAAGTAGAAAAAAATGGGTTTTTTATGTTGGGAATGAATGGAGGAAGAAGATGATTGAGAGACCCATTTGATTTTTAGGGTTTTTAAACTAAGTTTTGGCTTTTCTAACCTAGATAGACCATGGGTAAGTTAATGTTAAACCCAATTTAGCAATTATTTCATTTATCGTGATTTTAAAGTTTTAGGGGTTTTATTGAATTGGAATTTAATGAAAAATTGGTTTGTTTTAGGAAATCAAGAAAATCCTACCCAAGAGCAAGGGGAAGGGTCAAATTGAGTTTGAATTTTTAAGAGTTATAAGGTGCGTAAAATATTTATGGTTATTGTGTAAATGGGCAATGTGCCTATGTGTGTGTGTATATACTTGAATTGCCAAATTCTGAATTGTTGTATATGCTTGAATTGCCAAATTGTGAATTGTTGTAATGTGAAAAATGCATTATGATGTGTTTTATGTTATGCATTGAAAGATGTATGACATTTTGATATGATTGAATTATGAGTATTTCAATACTCGTAGATGACTTACCAAAGGTTTACTTGATTTTGATCTCATACTGCTTTAGTTGGTGAAATATTTAAAATGTGTACAACTGCAGCAACTCCTTCGACCCAAAAAGAATTTGGCATTCCTTTTTGCTTAAGCATGGATCGAGCCATATCCACGACGGTTTGATTCTTACGTTCAACTTCACCATTCTATTCGAGAGTATATGGAGTTGTGAGCTGCCTCTTTATTCCCTGTTCATAACATAAAGCATCAAAATCTTTTGAAGTGAACTCATATCCACAATCAATACAAAGCACTTTTATAAATTTTCCATTTTATTTTTCCACAAGTGCCTTGAATTTCCTAAAGCACTCGAAGCTTTTTGATTTGTGCTTTAAGAAATATACCCAACTCGTCCTTTTAAAACCATCAGTAAATAGGAGGAAATATTTGCTACCAATTAACAATTCTATCCTCATGGGACCACATAGATTAGCATGGATGAGTTTGAGAATATCTTCAGCTCTTTTTAATTTTCCTACTGGAAAGAATTGTTTTGTTTGTTTTCTAATCATGCATCCTTCGCAAACCTTCTCTAATGGATTAATGATGGGAATATTACTCACCATTTGCTTGTTCTTTAGCAGTTACAACCCTTTAATGTTCAAATGGCCATAGTATTGATGTCTTAATTCACTTTCTACAAAAGTCTTACTCACTATGGTTATTTATGTTCTTTCAGTAAAGTTAAGGGCAAACATACAATTTGATTACATATGAGTACAATAAAGAATTTTACCAGTGGTTTTACATGTCACTGTGCATTTACCATCATCAAATACTATCATATAACTAGATTCAATCAATTGACCAACACTCAACAAGTTGTGTGCTAGACAAAGAGCGAAATGAACATCCTTAATGATTTTTTCTGGTTATCTATTGAGATCTCAGCTGTCCCTTTGCTTTCAATCTACAGTTGTTTTTCATCTCTAAGCCGCACTTATGATTTGACAGTCTCATCGAGCCTTTTGAACTTTGAACGATCTCTGATCAAGTGATGTGAGCAACCGCTATCTATGTACCAGATATCGTTCTTTTCCTCCTTTGCTGTAGTTATTTTCACAAACAACAAGTTATCTTCTTATTCTTCAGCATAATTCACCTCTTCTGGTTTAGGCTAACAATACGTATCAGAGTGCTCATATTTGTTACAATATAAGCATTTAAATGTACTATTTTTGCCTCGACCCCTTCCTCGGTAGCCTCCTCGACCTATTCCTCTTACATATTGATTTGAAGACTCAAGCTCCCCTTGATCTAAAAAGCCCTTTCTTCTTCCTTTCTATTTTATTGATTGATTCGTGCCTCATGAGCTTAAAGTGATCTCATTAGCTCGTCAAATGAAAAAGTGGGTAGATCTTTTGATTCTTCAATTGTAGCCACCATATGATCGAACTTAGATGGTAAGCTCCTTAGAACTTTAGCAACCACTGTTTCGTCAGATATTTGATCTCTATTAGACCTCATTTGTCCTACAATAGATGAAACTCTTGCCAAAAAATCATACACATATTTTTTATTTTTCATGAAGGAAGTTTCAAAATCACACCTTAGTGATTACAATTTGATGGCGATTACCTTGAAGGAACCCAACAATTTTGAGTGTAGTCCATGCTTGCTTGGATGTGGTAGCTACTGCTATCCTTGAAAAAATCAACTCATCTACTGCTGGCTGGATGGAGAAAAGTGTTTTGGCGTCTCGCTTCTGATGCTCTTTGTTGCAAGTCTCATCTTCTTCATTTTCTTCATAATCTGTTTCGACTTAGTTTCAGAGATCTTGGGATCGGAACAATGTCTTCATCTTGATGCTCCAAAATTCGTATGAGTCTCCTTTGACATCAAAATTTGTGGCTGAGAAATATTAACACCTACATTGGTAGCAATGCTTGGTGTGAAATCGACTTGAAATAATTCCCAGTTCTAAAAGAACCTAGCTCTGATACTAATTTTGTTGGAGATTTTGACATAATAAGAAAGAAAATTTAATCAGTGCATTATTGTAATAATTTAGAGCCTTTAAATAGGTAGTATAAGTAACGTATGAATCTTAGGATAAAAGATAATTCTTAGCTTAAAAAACTTCTAAAAATTCTTAACTTCTTTGACTACTTTTATCCTAATAGAAACCCGAGAATTATCCTTAATTCAAACAACTTTGCAATCAGACCATCCTTTATATAATAATCTTAGTTTACGCTGACACAAAAGACACGAGATTTTGATTAAGAAACTAGAAAATTTTGATAGGGAAAATGTTCAAGTTTTAACTAATACAAGTATAAACAATTGTCAGGAACAGATCTTTTATTTTTACTGCTTTGCACCGTTCTGTTCTCAAGCTCATTTATTAATTTATTGTAATAAATTGGATGGATAAAAATATGTGAACAGAGGAACAAAGTTAAGGCAGCAGAAGATCTGCTCGCAACATTGTCATGCGAGAGCACACCTAACACATAGAGAGGCAAAGTTCGTAGATAAAGTAGCCCATTGATGTTAAAAGAGTGTCGCATCTTGCTTTAAGATTATACTGGTTTGGAGGATTTAGGGACCATGGTGAGGATAGGAGAGAGATTCTGATTAGACTATGAAAAAGCTTTGCTCTCTTTCTTTTTAACTTCGATGCTGTTGTTGTTTTGATAGTAAAAGCAGAGCATAGGAGAAGCATTAAGAAAAAAGAAAAGTAACAAATTATTTAGATTAGAATCTTTTCCAAAGTTGATTCTTGTAATCATAACGAATAGGGTATCTGCAAAAGGGGTAAGGTGAAGTTTGGGACACGTTGATCGGGCAGTTGATGAGATATTGACATAGACAGAAAGGCTCATACGTCATGACTCATACAAAATATGGTGCTCCATGCCCTTTTAGCCTGGATATTCAATCACTCAGTGTATCACTCTTCCATAGCTTGATCTATAGCTCAATCGAACCTAGAAAAGTCAAGCTGCCTTATGCACCTCCGTAATATGACCACCTAGCAATAGTATATTAGGCACCACATGCGAACAAGGTTTGCTATTACTGTCTCCTTCAGACCAGCAACACTGTAATAAGTAACATATGCTGGCCATGATTTGAATGATGATTTGCCAACAATTAGCCACTAGATGGAAGTAGTAAACTACTTTAGTTTACATCAAGTTCGGACTAATCTTAAATTAACTTATAAACCTTGTATCTTTTAGACTAATAATTGTATCCAATTCTCCTAGTTTACGTATCATAACGTATAGTATAATATCGATATTTTTATTTTCAGTTGCTTCTAGTATTATTTTGAGTTGACAAGTGTTTTTAATTTTTAATAGCCTTTAATGATATGTTTTAGAAATATTTTAAACCACAACTTAGATGGTTAATAACATTTATTATAAATTAGTTTCGGATCCTTTAACATACCTACACTATGTTTGGGCTATCTTACATAAGATGATTACTATAGATTGTTTTATTCTTTTTTTTTTTAATTTTTCTAATTTTTTCAAATTTTGCGAAAAAAATACTTAGTTGAATTTTTAGATTTAATTTTTAATTTAAGTTTTTTTTTCTAATTTTTAAAATTATAAAAACTGTAAAAATTATTTTTTATTTTCTGATTATGTTTTTATTAATTTATTATTGACTAAATATGTATTATTTAATATATTAATTTTAATAAGAATGACGAATAATTTAATTTAATATCATTTAATTAATTAATTAATATTAATTATTAATAAGAGTTATGAATAATTTAATTTTATTTAATTTTTGAAATTAAATTATTTAAATATATAAATTTCAAATAAAATTTAATTTAATAATTAAAATATATTTAAAATAAATATTATTTTTTTAAAAATAAAATTTAAATTATTTATTTTAATAAAAGAAATTAATTTTATTAATAATTAAAAAATAAATATTATATAAGTGATTAAAAATTTTAGTTGATTATTATCTTTAAATTTTATCAAATATGTAATTATATAAATACATTAATAATAACAATCGAATAGGTATTGTTTCTATTTAAAAAATTAAAATTAAAAACTAAAAAAGAAAATCACAAAATGAAACAAAAAGGCCCTAAGTTATCGCAGGGTTAGAATTTAGACATCTATATGGTACATGATATTCGCTACTTTGATCACCGTTCTCGTTATTTCAGGAAAGGAATATTGGCTCACAAGTCACAACCTTCACAATCACTATTACGCGTCCGTCAGGAAAACTTTCTTCTTTGTCAACTAGGACTGTAGGATTCTTCACGCAACGAAATGTCATCGTCGGTGACCTGGTAGCTAGGATCAAGTCATGAAATTATTAAAAGCTTGCTCTACGCACTCACATTACTTGCCCCACAGAACTGTGACTTCTAACCTCGCCTTTCTCTAAACACAAATCCCTGGCGATTTCAAACTCCTATTCGTTGTCCTTCAGTTGTCAGTTCAACTGCTTCCTTGCCCTACTAGTAATAGCCATGCCCAATACTTGTAAGAAAAAGAAGAAATCTCTTTGTGAGAAGTCGATGGAATTCGTAGTCAACATTATTAAACTGTCAGCTATCTCACTAGCAAGTATGAGTCTGAAGTCAACTGCTAGACTGCCGGAAGCAGCCCGACGATGTGTGCCCGAAACTGCTGATACCGTTCGCCCGTCGCCGGTGGCTCATCTTCCAGGAAGGTCAAAGTCACAAGAGCCTGAGGGTGACTTCAAGTCCTACACCCAACCTCCACTGGTTGAGTCAAAAAGGGAACTTCCGATTTATAACACCAAAATTATTGATGATATTGACGCAAGAGCTTCTGATTATATTAGAAGAGTTCGAAAAAAGAACCAAAACCATTTGAATTCTACATCAAAACGATCTCCACAAATGCTGTTACCTCCACCACCTCCGAAGTTGACGAAGAACTTGAAAACAAACTGTTGTATTCCATGATATGATTCTCCCCGTTTCACAAACAGAAGAAGATTACAAGAGTAGAAATGGGACTCCGTTAATTAGTGATCAGGTTGATTATGAGATCTCAAATTTTGAGTACTATTGTGTTATTTTATTTTATGATGTGATTGTCTTATCCTGGATGTTTACATGTTATAAGATGTGAAATTTTGAGGTTTCTTTTTGTGAATTCAATTATTTGTTATGATAATTTTGTTGTCCAGATGTTTGGAAGTTATATGATGAAGGTAATAAGTAAGAGTTACTAATTTGAGTTTTTAATACCCTATTGGTAGACCAAATTAGGAGATTGATTGGCCAATTTGGATAACGGTAAAAAAATACATTTTGAACATTTTACTAAATATAATTTTAACTCAAAAAGTTCAAAGCGTAAAGTTCAAAATAAATCTTTAATATATGAAAATTTTAATGAAATTAAACTTCTATCATACTACTTTTTTTTAAATTTTATCTATGAATTCGACTATCATACTATAGTGAATTCCAACGACAGATTAAAAAAAATTAAAAGTATGTATATTTTATAATTAATAGATCCCCTTTCCCTCTTCTTATTTACCTTTAGCATTCTCCAACAATCCTCCACTCAGACAACCATCGTTACCACCATTAGTAGTCCCTTATCTTTCACTTTTATGTCCTACAATTTCTTCAAAGGTCGTTCCATCTTAGAGTCAAAATCCCCAAAACTACTCTATATATGATAAGAACTGCTCATCTTGTTGGGAAATTGAGTTGAGATTCGATCCTGACCATAGCGGAATAATCACGAAATTTTTTCGTAACTTTTGATTTCCCTAAAAACAAGATTTATTTAATTCTATAAAATGACCAATATAAATTATAATAAAGTAAAAATTTAATTCGTAGTTTATTCCGAAACTTGATCTTTATCTTGTTGTATCCTTCGAACTGTTTCTAAAACCGATCTATCTCAACTATCATAACCGCACAAATATCCGACCTCTAACGATATCCACAGAACAGGTTGAGAGAATTTTATAATTCTTACAGAGAAGGTTAAGCAAGAAGTGCCAGTTTCATAGAGCTTAAGCCTATTTATAATAAGCTTTAGACATTTTATTAATTTATTTGAAATTAAATTCTAATTCTAATTAAATTTTAATTAGAATTACAAATAATTCTAATTAAATACCAGTTATACCCATATAAGATTCAAAACCCATTCTATATGTGAGACCCATTAGGTTAATAAATATGTTGACAATGATTATAAAATCTAATTTTAATTTATAATTAAAATTATATAAATTAAAACTCCTTTTAATTTATCTTTAATTCTTCAATTAAACAAATTATAATCATAGATCAAGATTGACGTTTAACAATACGTCATGACCACTCAAATATTTAATAATGTCAAAGTGGTTTTGACTAACCTTTTTTATTTTTTCGTATAATTCAATCTTTTCATCATACAATATTCCGATTAGACATAGAGTATGGAGTTAATGTCTACTCTATTTTGAGTGTGATCATATTAGCTCTTCGTCATTAGCTATTGATTTAATTAATGACTTTTGTAAACTACTTACAAAGCATCATTTCATCTTAACTAAAGATTTCTTGAATTGATACCAATCGCGAACAATGAAACATTCTCCCTAATTTCTTTAGGATGATGAATCCTATTTTGATCACTCAACTATCTTCATATAGTTCATGCTGCATCCAATGACTATCAATTAAACAACCTATGATTAAATAGATCATAAGTGGTATCAAAACATAGTAATCCCCATACAAGATAACTTTGATGACCTCAAGTCAAATGATCACTTATACAATCATCACAATGAGAATTCCATAGGCATACAAGTAATGTTTCAAATAGATTTCTAATATCGGGTATGTTTAGTGAACTTGTTCTCTAACAAGCATCCACACGTTTGTTTAATTATCTGTATAGTTTAGCCTATAAGATCGACTACTTCTTTCATAGGGAAAAACAAAACGTGTGTTAGTCTTTTTATGTTCTATTAATTTCTAATCTTAATATAATAATGACTACGAATATTTAGGAATAATACATAAATGCAATATGAACCTCATAATTATAACCTTATTATAATTTCATTTGCAATTTACAATTATCCTATGGGCTTTATCATATACATCTAAATATGTACAAGATAAAGAATACCTTTAAATAATTTGTCGCTAAACTATAACCAAATCAATTAGCTATAGGGCATAAACTAATACATCTCATGGAAATATATGGAACTACCTCAAAAATAAGAGAACATGGGTCTCATCAATTCATGGAGATGGTGCCAAAATATTGTGACTTGACATGGATTGATCCTTATATTTTTCTAGGTTTCATGAGACATAGGAATATTAGGTTTCATAATGGAAGTATGCTCCTGAAAAAGATAGGCTAAGTTAAAAAGTAAATACACTGGACAATGGTATAACATAAGCATCAAAGTCATGGTAGTTGTTACAAAGGTTTTCCTTCAAGTACCAACTTATCCGCTTCAACCCTTTTTCACGACAATCTTACTTAGGTTCTTTAAAATAAGATTCAGCCTTTCCACGTGACCATTGACTAACTGTTGGACCCCTGAAATTTTTTGTTAAAGTAAGCAGGATTTCTAATAATTTTAGAGTTTAGATAGATTTAATTTTGGGACTTTAATGGTGCCAAGGTTAGTAGGATTTGTTGAATAGATA
>JANIJH010000001.1:3842568-3856050 GCA_024520975.1 Erythroxylum areolatum
AAAACACATATCAGTACTGCAAATCCGTGAACAGAAGTGGGTAACGGGACTTATACAGAAGACCGAAGTCTCGACACCGAAGTGTCACAGTAGAGACCGAAGTCTCGACACAAATGTGTCCATATCAGAAGCCAAAGGCTCGACACCGAAGTGTCACAGAAGCGCTACAGATCATAAAATAACTGAAAAGAAACTAGTTATAAATAATATGTACAAAACACCAATTAGAATTAAAAACAAAAATTAAAGCACCTCATTCCCTGACAACGGTGCTAAAGTTGTGGTAACACGTCGAAACACTACACAAAATAACTAGAACTAGAAGTATAGCTAGTGTTAAGTCTAGGTATATTACACAGAGAGTGTTCAGTTAGCTTTTGTTATAAAAAGAATTGGTGTTTAGGTTTTTTTAAGGGGGGGTGTTGATTTGGTTTCAAATAAGAAAATGAAAATGAAATTAAACTAACAAAAGCAAATTAAATCAAACATCATAAAAATGATGAAAAGTAATTAATACGTTAGGGACCTGGTCATCAGTTCAATCTCGGCCTACACACAATTAAACATACTTTATTGAATTGTTATTCTCATACCTCTTCTAGTAACTATTAATCGTAGGCTAATAATAAACTTTGTTAACCCTGATTTGCCCTTAAGTTTTGTTTTATTAAGAAGTGCTTGTTATTTAAACCTAGCTATTGGACAACCTAAACAAGCTCTCTAGATTTAATTGGACAATCTTATTACAAGTTAGGAAAACAAATTAATCAAGGTAACAACCACACAAGCTCAGGTCATTTAACCTAGGTTATGTTATCCCTAATGATTAAAAACTATTAGTTTCCACATATGAATCGGAAACACAACGATTACGTATTGTATTTGATTCTAGCAATGGATTCATACATAAAAACAATCAAATAGAGCATTTAATCATTCTTACACAACACCCAAACAATAAAAATAGAATATCATAATCAATTCCTAAGAGAGAAAGGACAACAAACAATGAAAGAATGCTTAATCGGGTTCTTTGACATTGATATCATCTCTGAACCGGCATTGAGAAGCTCAACTCCCTATGGGTCTCTAAAGGAATGGAGCTTTGCCCTTTCTCTTCTTCAAACATGAGACTTCACTCCCTAAAGGTGATTTCCTGAACGAAACATACCTTGTTTTGATGGAAACACATTGTATTGATAGTAAACAATTAGGTTTCGTGCCAAGTCATAAAAGTCACGGGTGTGACTTGGTGTGTCACAGTCGTAACTAGCCTCATTGAGGTGTCACGATCATGACACCTCCTTATATGACCGTGAGAGATGAGTCACGATCATGCAAAGATTGTCATGGGTGTGACCCATGGCATATTTATCATGGTGGCGTGAGCCGTGTTTACGACATATATTATTCTTTTTTTTTTGCATTTTCTTGTCTTCTTATTCTTTTAATTGTTCTTCTTCTTGCTTCATGAAGAAAAGTGAGAGTGAATCTCAGCAAGTCAATTCAAATGTTGTACTTTCGAGTCACTTTACCTCTTTCTCTTCCGAATTGTATCTAAAACTAAATATAAGTGAATGTCTTGAGCATTTTGTAGCATTAAATACTAAGTGTTATGGAATAAATATATAATCAATTAAGCACATATCACAAATATCTACCCACTAAAGCTTCATAACTAGAGGAAGGACAAACCCAAGGAGAGAAGATTTCTGTTGAGTAAAGCGATAATGAGATTTGGGTTCAGTGTACTAAATGTGTACTTACTTAAAAATAGTCTTCCTACCAGCTAAAGGTAAAGTTATGTACTACTGAATTTCCCCAGAGTTCGGGTTTCATCAGGACTCTCTCTGAGTGTTGTTATTGTTATTGTTGTATTGAACGCATACTTACAAGCGAGGTTCATAAGTCACTACAAGGAGGATTTTGACGAGGTGATGTAGGTGGTTTTGGGTGAAATGCAATGGCAGATTATGTTGTTTGGTTTAGGGATGTCGGTAAAGTACAATAGGGAAGATGTTGATCAAGACCCAAATGATTAAAAGATGATAGGGATAATTAGAGATTTCAATTAGTACATTAACCTAAATAATTACCAATAAACAATAATCTAAAAGTAGGTCTCACTATATCACATGACAAATATGTTGCAGGGAAACCACTATTATATTGTAAAAAATATTAAATAACGTCATATTAGTGTTGATGTAGCATTTAACTAACAAAAGTCTAACCTCATCAAAATTTTCATTCTTTAAGTTCTATTTTGAACGTTTTAAAAGCTTTAAAATTCAAATTGAAGGCCTCAAAACATTAAAATTTAATCATATTCTGATGAAAATATTGAAGTTTAAAATATACTTTCGATCTTTACAAATTCAATAAGGTTGATTTGAACTCAGTGCTTAACATTGATAATAGCAATGTTATCTGCTAAATGACGAATGTATTAAGTTGATGATCCTAAAGTGGACGGTAAGCATTAATCAGTTCTAAAGTTAGCAGAAAGTTTTTTCTGATGTTAGTAAATGCTTATGACTTGTTAGACATGTAGCTTTATTCAAATCTCTTTTGATAGATAATTGAATAGCATAACCTGCAAAGTTTTGAGAAATTGACTACCTTATAATTGGTGTGATATAGGCTTGCGTGAGTAGCTGAAAAACTGTGTGTATCCTGCCAATTTATAAGTAGTATTTGGTACTTGAAGACATTCGATGAGACACAAAGAGCCAAAGGTGACAGGAAAAACTTCCCCGCTGGTACAATTGATTAGTTGATCATCAAGTATCGACCAATTGGCTTCCTTATGCTTTAATGACGTTGTTCCACAGATGGAATTATTTGGCTTTCACCTGCCAACTTAGTGGAATAATTTAGTGACTTCATCATTTCAGTGAAGTAGCAGTTGAACCGCTTCGAGTTACTAGCCTAGGAGACGAGTCACGCATTCTATTATTTAAGCGGAAAAGCGCTTGTAAGTTTAGGGGTTTCCAGGTTGAACTTAAGTCTCATTTTTCTTCTGTCAATTTGCTACTTCTCAACACTACGAGTTTGTAAGTTGTAACCAAACTGGTGTGTATAAACAGAATATATCTGGTTCAGATATAAATAAACAGAATAACTCTTCCCTAAATTGAAAAGCACAAAGGCAAAGGCATACATAAAAAGTAGAAATTGGAATATATAAACAGAATGATTCTGGTTCAGACATAAATATTCTAGTTGATGTCTCAAAACAACTGGGGACCAAATTGTAGGGAAGAGTACTTGGCTCCTTATCATTTCAACATAAAAAGGAAACGGAGAAAACAGACTCAAGAATCCCATTTTCACCACTAAAACGACAACCACATTCCGCCTTCTTTTCTTTTCTTTTCACTTCAGTCTCGCTTTCTTAATCCTTTACAAGCAAGCAATAACCTAAACAGCGATCATAGTAGTAATCATTGATCAAAATAGCCTTAAAACCTTGGAAATTAACGTATGATTACTCAATACATCCTTCAAGCAACACTAATGATGCCATCCCCAGAACTAGACATGGTTTGGAAAGATGACGAGTACGTCGCCTGTGGTGACTGCTCGTCCGAGGACGCCGTCGATAGCTTGAGTGATAGAGGCAAAGGGTCATTGGTAATTGTCTGATTCAAGTTAAGATTAGCCATCCTGGAAGATGGAGGAACTGCTAGCGGCAACATTGGTATAGGACGAATAAGCTTGCTCGGCGATTTCGCTTGGCTACTCGGTCCTAACATAAGCTTCTCCATGCAGCTCTCTCTGGCAACAGGTGATCCAACCGGAGTTAAAGTCCCAGGAGAGGATGACATAGCGAACCCTCCTAAATTGTTGTTAAACTGTGGCGTTCTTTGCGGCAGTGGTGTCATTGCAGGTTCTTGACGGACTTGATCTTCCTCCAGCGGTGGACTTGCCAACTTTATTAAAAGTATGAGAAGAAGGTGAATTAAAAGATTACACAATACTGCAATCCTTGAGTTGTTACTATTGTTGTCTAAATTTTCTGCGGTCCTTTATAGTCACAATCACATAGTAGTAATTATAATTTCAACTCCCAACTATAGTTAGAACCTTGGTTGAGTTTATTGATATCCGAAGGCACTTACAGTATCAGTGGTGACATCAAAGAGACTCGATCGACGACGCCGGCGCTTCTGGTTGCTTCGCCTGAGAAAATACTTCTGAGCATGACTAGCGACTTGGGTAGGTGTGCGAGTCTTCACAAAGTTCCTTGAAATTCCTCTCCAATCGCCTTTGCCTACTTTCTGTAACCCCAGCAAGAAAAGCCTGTGCTCTTCCTGTGTCCACGGAACTCCTGCACAATTATCCAAATTAGACAGAAAAAGAAACAACCATATGAAAGCAGTTTCTGATAGTCTTTAAAGCACCTTTCTTGCGCTCGCGGCTTCTACCGGAGTCGTTAACAACATAGTCGGATACATAACCGACCGCAACCTCGGAGTTGTGGTCGTGAGACTGATCATACTGCGACAGATTGTTCATGCTAACGCTTTTCCTAAAAGATTTAATCCCCTCAGTTAACCTAACACCAAACAGCATAACACCATTTTCGCCGCAGGTGCGAGAGTTGTGGCCGTTGTTGCCACACTGAGAGCAACTACGGGACATGTTACTGACGACTACAAGGCTGCTGTCCTGTCTTCCTCTTAAACAAACAATTACTGGACTATTGCACCATGCACAGAGCTTAAAAAAGAAAAAACTATAGATGAAGTCTGTTTCGTTTGATGTGTATAGTTAAAGAGTTGTTATAGGCTCTTAAAGGGATCGTCTTGTCTTAAAGGGGCGAAGTTACAATACTACAGAGCTGATGCCTGATCCAATATATATATAAGATCACGAACCATTCGACGTCCAATGTGCTGACTTTTACTTGTCGATAAGACCTAGGCAACATTTTTCGGTAATATCTCACCCATTAATCAACGAGCACCATCCACTAAATGCTGGTTTCTTAGTGGAAGCAATATCGAGTATTGAAATGGAGTTATTGATTGGTTTGATTGCTTTAAGTCTTTCTTAGATTCATGCCATGGATGGGACTTGGTGCTTATAGTAACTCGATTGGTACATGATATTTTTACCTGAAATAAGGGTTACAGTCATAAGACAGCTGTCTCAAGGAATTTTACTTAATAGTTATAGTATGTTTCCATTTTAATTTAACGGATCAGATTTTGTCAGATAATGAAATAGATAAGTAATTATATTCAATTTTTATTTACATTAAATAAAAATAAGTACATGTTAAATTATAAATCATAAATTTTTCTTAAGAAAAATTAAGAGGAGGTGATCAAAAATTATATGAATTTGCTGGAATTTACTCAAGACATAACTCTTAGTAGAAAATTTTGAACTACTAAGATAAGAATAAAATATCTAATTTAGAGAGGTCTTTTTCTTTTTCGTAAATCTTTTAAACATTTTCTTTAAAGCTTCAAGGCTTATGTCATGTATGTTGCTTAAACTTATAAACTAAATATTCTCTAATATAGCCTAAATATGTTCTTGCATTGGCTTGTTTGATTTAGTTATTTATTCACTTGTCTTCTTCTTTATTTGTACATTTATTTACGTATTTTTGTAAATACGTATCACAGGACCATCGATAGGTAAAAGGGATCAATCTACTTTTAGGAATAACTCAATCCTCTAAATGATTGTTTTGACGTATCATAGAAATTTTTTGAAATGCAAAAAGCAAATAACTCTTTATGGTGGGTCACATTAAAATTACCTTATGGAAATGTTCGTTTAATATCCAAAAACTGCTCAACAATAGTCAGATAAATAGAAAATGCTAGGGTGAACTAAAAAAGTTTAGGTAGAGCCGGATCTAAATATTAACTAAGTAAATGTCCTGTAATAAGAAGAGTATTTATGAACCCCGTAGACCATCCCATAAGTGAGGTTACATACCTTTGAACTTTCCCGGACTCCACAATCAATAATCTTTCAATGGGTTGTTGTTGTAAATTTTTTCTTATATTTATTCATTTTCATTTTAGAAACTTGGGAAAAAAGGAAAATATTACTCATTTTGTTTGCGATTAACTCATAAAATATAATCAAGAATAAAATATAAAGTATAGAAATAAATGTGATTCTTAAATGTAAAACAAATTAAGATCATATCGTAAAAAAAAACCTAATTAGTCATGATGATTGGAATAGCAATTAGACTTTTTTTATATTAAAGAGAACAGGAAAATAAGAATTGGCATGATGATGAGAGTGTTTAATTAGTGGCACATGTCAGCCCATAAATGGAAACAGAAAATTAGTTTAGTATGATAATTAAGTGATACCATTAGTAATAGGCTCACAAAAAATGAAGATAAGAAAAGGAACGGTAGAGGAGTTGGGTGCGTCTCGACCGTCAAGTTGGCATATTCTCTGCCTCTTTGAGACAGATTTGGCTGTCCTTCCCCTTAATTATATAAAACCAATGGTGGTGGGATAAGAAAACATGGACCCTACCCATCACCCATATACACTACATATCCATTCAACACTCACTTTCTCTAATGCTCCTCAGCCCTCCTTTGTGGATTCATTTCATTTGTTCCCAAGAACCAAACCCTACTTGTCCACACTCAACCCTTCACAGCCCAATAGTTTCCTGCCATGTGTTGGTTACGCCAGAGCACGTGTTATTATCACTGAGGCCTCTCCCTAATCTGTCGTGTTATTATTAAAGTGCCATTTTAACCTTGTTTTGTTGTCTAGTGGCCATTGCTACGTCACATGCGCTCTTGGCTGAGTCGATTCGTACTTTGTTAAGTCACTTTGGTACACACGAAATTGGTGGCGGCTCATCTTTTCTATCATTTCATGTCCCTCCAATTGAAAAAGAAAAAGAGCAATTTCCGACTTTTGACAACTAACTAATTTTTTGTCCTCTTTTGTCCTGTCTTTTTACTTGTATTTCATGCCAGTCGCCTGTTACTAAGACTTCAAGGACTAATCTACAATGTCTCAGTACAATATTATGAAAATGATCTCCAATTAATAATGATGACAAAACTAATCATATTAAGAGGAAATCTGCATAGGATTTAAGGGCTAAAACAAGTATTTGTGTTTGATCAGAGGGTAATTATTAGTTTACGATGTCTTCCCAGGCTTTAAGACAAATTTGGTAAGTTCTATGTGGTTCAACTGAATCCGAATAAAGAAAAACAAATTAATACCTATATGTTGCCACTACTTCCTACTGATCGACAATGAGATTGTAACGGACAAAAAGGATATAAAGAAAAATCGTGTTGACGACTTCCAAGTTGACGACTTGTGTGTTATAATATTCACTTAAATCTAACATGCATTGCTTGCTATTTGTTATCTTAGTTAATCTTCGTGATGTGAAGTTAATAAATGTCAGCAATTCATCGACTTCATCTCCACTACCAAACTTTATTGAAAAAAGAGCATAAATACGGTGATTCTAAATATGTCAACGCAGCCAATGGTTTGGGTTCTGGCGCCCCCGGTCTTTCAATTTTGGCTTGGATGTTTGCTCTTGTTTTGAACATCTTCTACTTCAAATTGATGTACAATTTTGCAGGCGGTGTGAACTATGCCCCGAAAGACAACAATCTGGTTGTCCCAAATCTTAAGATCAACAGTAATTAACAATCGATGTTATATTTTTAAATCATAGATTGCCGACCTCCGATGAAATATGGTTTCACATTAAAGTTGATTTGTCTCAGGAGAATTTGAATCTTAAACTTAATAAAGAAATTGATGTTTATGATATAATTATATAATGTTTTTATAGTTCGTTTAATTTTTATTTTCTATATAATCACATTTAATGACTAATAATATAAAACTACTGGAGTAAAAAAAAACTTACTAGCAGTATTATAACTAACGTGCAATGTATGTGTTTCCCCTTATTGTCATCTACTCCTTCCCTTTTATCTTTATTGTTTGGGCAAGTTTTATCTTATGTCATATTCTATACACATGCATTTGAGCCTCACTGCATGTGTAGATAATTGGGTACATGAAACTCTATAAAGCTGAAAGATTGTTCATTTACATGATTGTAATGTCATTCTTAATTTGTCACATCATTTTGGCAATCTCCTTCTCGCTCAAAGGTCGTAGACAAACTGAAATAAAAATCTTCCTGCCATTTCCCTCGTAAGCCACACCAACTTCTTACCTTTTCTAGGAATAAGACTAAAGAATATTATTTGGAAAAGCAAAAAAAGATACATAAGAGTGGTAAAACAAAAGTGTAGAAATTAAAGGTAGCAAACAAATATTTTAGGTGTATTAAACTTAACTATTAGTTGAAACAAGATCGAACCTTTTTAATAGGCTTTAAAAAACAATGGCACGACCATGTCATGATCTAATAACTGGAAATAGAAAAATAAAGAACTAAACAACTGCTGCAAGACATGGTCAAAGAATGTTGCAAAACATAGTCAATAGCAAATAATATAGTCAGCAATTTTGAATTAATCTTTAACACCTCACCTTGATTCAAAGTTACAAACACCAAGTTGGAACCTGAAATAAACATACTTGTCTTGATGAAGGGACTTTGATAGAATATTAATTACCTGCTCATTTGTACTGCAGACACAAAATCTCAAATAAAGTGAACTTGAATATGAATATGCTTTGTTCTTTCATAATAAGCTAGGCTTTTAGACATAGCAATTATTGCCTTATTGTCATAATAAATTTTAGTTACTTCAATTTCTCTTGACGAAAGTCCACAAGAATTCTCATTATCCATATTGCTTGAGAAGCTGATGAAGTTGTTTTTATATATTTAGCTTCAAATGTTGACAAGGTTATTGGTGCTTGCTTTTTTGAGCTCCAAAAAATATTAGTAGATCCAAGATTGAAAACAAAATTAAATATGCTCCTTCTATCCTTCAAACATCTAACCTAATAACAATCACTATAGCCAACTAATTTGAACTTTGAATCACAATCATACCACAACCCAAAATCAATTGTTCTAACAATATATCATAATACTCTTTTTGTAGCTTCAAGGTGATGCTTTGAAGGGAGATGCATATATCTAGAAATAACCAAGCCACATGTGTGTCAAATACATTAAGCCTCTGACCATACTCCTGAAATATCTTTCATATGTTTTTTCAATACCATCTTCAACCTACAACTTCTCATTCAAATTCATTGACATAGCTACATTTTTGTAATTCAAAATGTTGAACCTTTTTAATAGAATTGTAGCTTATTTTCTTCGAGATACAAAGAAGACATCTTCAAGTCGCTTCACTTTAAAACCAAGAAAATATTGCAGGCTACATAAATCTGTCATTTAAATATTTTACTTTAATGAGAGAAAAAGATGAACTCAAATAAATCATGTCATTAACATAAAGGCCAAGACTTAGAAAATCATTTTTACTATGCCTTTTCACATAAAGATTGGGTTTGTTCTTACTTCTTTAAAATCCATTATTAAGAAAGTAAGAATCGATCTTGCTATACCATGCCTGTGGAGCCTACTTTAATCCATAAAGTGCTTTTTACAACTTGTATACTTTCTCTTCTTTGCCTTTGCCAGCAAATCCTTCAGGCTTAGAGATATACACCTCTCTTGCAATTCCCCACTCAAAAAGGTTGACTTCACATCAAATTGATACACCAAAAATTATGATTGTGCATCCGTTGTCAAAATGGTTCTCACAATCTCAAACTGTGCAACTGGAGAAAACTTCTCATCCTAATCGACACTGTAACACCTCAATCCCCTCCGACATATGCACGTGCACCATACAGTCATATGTGTGCATGCCCGACAGAAGTGGCGTGTTAACTATTTCACCTTTGCTTTATCACATGATATCACAAATAAGCCATAAATAACATATTAACTAAAAACCAAAATTTCCTTATTTCATTTCACAATCCATAGTTTATAATGTAGCATTATATATATCGTCCGTATTTTTACAATATTATCCCAAAGTGTATACAACTCGGTCTACAAACTATGCTTCATATATGAGGAAACTAAACAAAAATTAAAAACAAACTAATCCTTTAATCCCAGCTACCGACCTCTGAGCCATGACTTATATCCACAGTAGTACAAAATCCCTCCTACGCAGTTTTAGAAGCTAGGTCGTCTCAGTCTACCGAACCTGAAATTATCAACATTGCAATTTTAATGAGTTTTGCAAACTTAGTAGAATAATCATCCTTGATGATTCACTCATGACGTATCACACAATAGCATGTTATCACATAATTCAAATCACTTTGATTATCATCAAGTTATAACACAAAACACATTATTCACAGCTATCATGTTTCAGTCACATAGTTCAGTCATATCATTTCATTTCACTTATGTAGTAAATAATCATCGATTTACTATCATATATTCATATTTGAAATATTCTCACAACTTTGCAAATTATTCAATATATTCAAATCATATGTGAATGCAATGTGTATAAGACTCACATTCGTTTTTACGTTGTTGTGACTGTGTGCCTTTTCATTGCCCCATATTTATTGTGGATATCGGGCTTTTTATATTGTCCCTTATCTATTGGAGATACAGAGCTCTTTGTACACGATGAGCCTTAGGCTCTTTCCACAAGTGTCTGAGATTTAAGCTCCTTTTTGTTCACTAGTGACATCAGTCACAATTGTCCTTATATTTCATGCATTGGAAATAAAATGCATTCATAAATTCAATCATCGTACTCATTCAGTCACATTCACATTATTTCTTATTCACATTTGTCATTGGACTTTTAGTTTGACATTCAACATTCACGTTGAGAATCAATTAGTCAATCTTATTCATATACAAGCAGCACTTCCTATGATGTTTACATGCATCAAACGCTTCGGACAATTATTATCTGAAATTCAGAACACAATCAGCACATATCAAATTCAATTAGTCAATCTTATTTACATACAAGTAGCACTTCCTAAGGTGTTTGCATGCATCAAAACTCCTCAGACATTTCATGTTCAGAATTCAGTATACAAGTTAGTACACATTTATCAATATCAAATTCAATTCCATAATAAACAAAACAAGTCAAGGTGAGACCATCTTAGGTTACTCATAATTGCTCCCTTTCGCTTATTGTCTTGACGTTCCAGCAATATTAGGAAGTGGTCGCACTACTCCTATATGCATTAACACAATTTCACATTACTATACTACTTATGTAATTGAGTAAACACATGTATAAATATGTCATATATCATGTATGTGCAATGATAAATTCTCAGTATATTTCTGTAACAAATTGATGTACTCCAATTGTGCCAAAATTCACATACTCTTTCACTATTCTAGCTTTTGCTGAAAGCACCTCATTCGGGTCAACTTTGCATAAATACGATCAAGAAAATGATGTATTTCTGTAACACTTTCTTATAGATAATTGTTCCTCTGTGTCTTAAGTTTCTAATGACACCAAAATCATTGAATTTGATTCATTATTCTATGATTTATTCTCAAAATACCTTAGGCTGAGTATATTTAAATATTTGGCTAAAGCATGTTCATGCATTCAAGTTGTACAACCCATATATCTCAATTCCAATATCTAAAAATTACAAACTTTATGTCAATTGAAAGCTAAGAGAATAAGCTATAACACCTTTGTCTGATTCAGCCTACATCAATACAGTTTATTTGATAACAACAGGATATGATTTCTATCATTAGTAGTGCTACAACCTAAGCCAAGACTCACTTTCAAGCTAAATTTCAAGACCCTTAAAAATAGAATTCAAATTCAATTTCTTCTTAACATTTGTAGCAAAATGTTTCTAGTTTATTTTGAATCAAAAATCATCTCATTTGAAGCTCTATTGTAACATCCCGTCACCGATGGGATGGATACAGTGGCTGTGCATTTCCATTTTGGCATGTTCATGCATTATTTTAGCCTCTATATTTGATAATTGGTAATTATTGCATTAGCGTATGTATGTACATACATGTATGACATATTCCCGGTATGATTGTGTTTATTAGAGAGTTGGTGATAATCGTGTAATTCGAACTTTGAAAACTGAAATTTGGAATAAAAAATGAGACTTAGGAGCTTGAATTATGAAATTGGAGTGCACGATCATGAGTTTTATAATTTTGAAAATTTTTAAGAATTTTTCTGGAATTTTTTGGAGTAATAGGTCCGGACCGAAAAAATGACCTAATGGCTAATAGATCGGATTCCGGTTCCGAATTTGATTTGTCCATGGCACGGAAAGATTAGAGTTATGATTTTTAGGATTAGGGTTTAGAGTCATTGGAAATTCGGGAGAAATTAGAATAAGAAACTGGCTTTAGGCTGTTTGGAGTGGTCTTGTGGCAATTTGAATTGCCAAACAAGCCCTTAAGCTTTTAAATCACTTTGTATAAAAACCCTTCCCTTTGAATTTGGTTTCCACGACATTTGCTTCCTTGGTTTGAAAGAAAATTGGTTTTCTTCTCCTCCTCCATCGTGGATCTCTACCTTTGCTCTTTGTTTCCATTTTCTGGTTTAAATTGTTTCCTACTTTGTCTAAAACCTATTCCCCTTTAGCTTGTGTTGGAGAGGTTATTGATGGGTTTGATTTTGGTGATTGCCGTGAGTGTGTGAGAGTTTAAAGGGTTGGAGTTTTTGAAGATTTTAAGGGTTAAATCAAGTAAGCTCTTATTCCTTTTGCTTTAGATAGTTTGATTTATGAATTCATTAGAATATATTGATGATTGATTAGTGTATTGGATGAATTGAAAAATGTTTAGGTTTCGGATGATGTATATATTGATGATTTTGCTTGTTTTTGTTTTGGTTATTGAGGAATAATGGTTATAGATGGAATTGAGGTTAGGGATGAGTTGTTTGAGTATATTGAGTTGTTTTAGGAGTGTTTGAAAGAGGAAAATTGGATTGAAAGTTGACAGAAGTATGAAAGTTCTGGGCGGGCGTGTGTCTGGGGTTGCACGTCGTGACGTGTGATGAACACGCCGCGGCAAACGATTTTCCTCTCGCACGCCGCGGCGAGCGTGCACGTAGGCTAGGGATCTCACCGCGGCGAGCACGCCAGTTTTCCGAGCATGATTTTATAGTTTTAAGGTTTTAGTCTAATTGATTGGTTCTTGATGGATTGTAATTTAGAGACTAAGGACTCCGGATTTATTAGAATGGAAGTCATGAATCGATTTGGAAAGATTTGGGTTTAGTGTCGGGAATGTCATAAACCTGTATTGTACACCAGTAAATCGCTGCATATGCATTATTGATTATGGTAACTTGTGCAATTAGTGATATCTGTGTATTCTGATTGTTTAGAGGCACAAGTGGAGCGTCGATCCTCCGACATAGCTGAGACTTCCCGACATTAGCTCGGAAGTTACAGGTGAGTAACCTAGTTGGTTCCTCGATCTTTGTGTGTTTAAATTACGTGCTTATGCCA
>JANIJH010000001.1:3856150-3872048 GCA_024520975.1 Erythroxylum areolatum
ATTTGTAATTGTACTTTATGGTTACTGTAAAATATTATTAAATGATTGTATCTACTGTAAAAGATTTACTACTGTTTACTGCTTGTTCCGCGTAATTGTGAAATGACTGAAACTGCTTCCTTTTAACATGGAATGAACGGTTTTAAAAAAAAGTATACCAAGTTTTACCGACCGACTGATGTAGTACGCCACCCTCGTGGAGCACGGACTCGGATATCACTAATGATATCGGGTTCGGGTCACTCGGGAGTGGGGTGTTACAGTGTTTATGCCTTAGTGATCCAAGAAGAGAAGCATAAGTAAATGACTAGGGGATGTAAAGAATGATCTAAAGTAGTTGTGTCTTTGGTTGTTCAAATAGTGACTAGGCTACAAAATAATTAAAAAAAAAAAGGAGAGAAAGTTTTGTGTTCAAATTGTAAAAGTCTAGATCACGAGGATAAGGAATAAGATAATAGGTTACCTATATTAGTGGTTCTCTGAACATGGTTTAGGTCATGGGTTTAGAGGACGTAGCAAAAATGATAGAGGCAGAGGCAGAGGAGTAGAGGTTGTGGCTACCTGCAGTGGCTAGTGCTACATAAGACATTGGATGTAACAAGCAAGAATTTTTTAACAAACTTAGATTAAGCAGGTGTCTCGAAGCTCACTGATGATCAGTAGGTTATACTTGTGTTCATAATCAATAAGCATAAAACACCATCTTCTTTAAACACAGAGAAGTTAATCGATAATATTGTTTTTAATGAGTTGGATGTTAGACATATATGTAAGTCAACATATAATAGAAAATAAGTTTTTTTTTTCGGATGTGGGATGTGATATCTTCCTTAATTGGACTACCCAATGGAGAGTTGGCAACTGCAGTGTAAGAAGGGGTTATTAACTTTGCAGGAGGATTAATTTCACGTCATTTTTTATTCGTGCTCAAATTAATTATAACTTAATTTCAATTGCCAGCTTGATTGAAGATGTAAATTGCATTGTCACATTCACTAACAAGTTATATATGATATAAGATTGCACTTTAAGGATCTTGATTGGTGTGGGTGAACAATAAGATGGGGTCTACTACTTTTGCAGTGTTTCTTCAACTCAATCACACATAACAGATGTCCTAGACTCATATGCTTTATAGCATCGACGTATAGGTCATTTCTCTTCTTTAATAGTTATTGCTTCCTGATGTTAGTAGTACTATTTATGGTTCTGGTGGAAATAATTGTTGTGATGTTTATTTTCGAGCAAACTAAACTCGTGATTTTTTTGTTTCTAGTAGTAATATAGCAACTGGTGATTTTGATTTGATAAATTGTGATGTTTGGGGATCTTATATAGTTGCATACTTTTATAGAGCATATTATTTTTTGACAATAATTGATAATTATTTGAGAGATATTTAAATTTATTTGATGGCTAAGAAATTTGAGGTTCTTGAAATATAGTAATTTGTGCTATAGTAGAACCCAATTTAATAGAACTATGAAGGTAATGAGAGGTTATAACGATTCTATTGTAGGTCTTCCATCTTTTGAAGAAAGTCTCCAACCTCCTGCATTGATCACTGAATTTGCTTTAACTATGGAAACTAATAATTCCTCTGCTCCACCTACAACACCTCAGTCATTACCTCTGCATTGATTAACTAGGGTCAGTCATCCTAATATCACTCTTCAGGATTACCATTGTTATTCTACTATTGTTTCTCTTTATCAACTTCACACATATTGTGAGTGCTAACCCTTTTTAGTAGAAAGCAATGGCAGAAGAACTTTAAGCCTTAACTAGTACTTATACATGGGATATAGTTAACTTACGTCTAGATAAATCTACAATTGGGTGCAAATGAGTCTAAAAAATCAAAACCATAGCAGATGTTTCTATTGATCGATACAAAGTTAGGCCTGTAACAAAAAGATTCATGTATGAATATGGCCTTAATTATGAATAAAAAATTTCTTACATTGCTCGTCTTATTTCAATGAATAGCCTTATAACTATTACTTCAACTTAACAGTAAAATTACTTTAGATGGATGTGAAAAATGTCTTTTTAAATGAAGATCTCTTTGAAGAGGTATATATGCAACCTACATCTGGCTATGACTATCAACTAGTTAAATTATGTCATCTTCATAAAGCCTTATATAGTTTAAAGCAGGCTCCTAAGGCTTGATTTGCCAAGCTCTATAGTTTCTCAATTTGATTTTCATTCCAGCTCTTATAATCATGCCTTATTCATTCGTAAGACTACTAAAGGACGCATGCTCAGCACCAATTTAAGATGAAAGATATGGGTTTTTGAGTTACTTTTAGACCTTAAAGTCACTTCTAACTCCTCTAAGTATTATTTATCTCAAATCAAGTATGCCACTGAACTAATCTCTCATGCAAGATTCACTGATGACAAAACTTATAACACTTCAATTGAGACTAATGCTTATTTCATAGCTATTGATGGTACTCCTGTAGCTGATGCTAATCTTTATCACCAACTAGTGGGAAGTCTTGTCTATCTTACTATCCAACCAACTCGTGGGAAGTCTTATCTATCTTACTGTCCATCGTCCTGATATAGCATATACAGTTTATATTGTCAGTCAATTTATGTTTACTCCTCACACAACTCACTTTGTAATTGTCCTTCACTTTCTTTGTTATATCAAGAGTACTTTGTTACATATTCTCCATTTCTCGAATTATTTTACTTTCAAATTAAAAGTTTACCCTGATGTTGATTGGGCTAGAGATCCCATAGATAATCGCTCCATTAGGTTAGTGCTTCATCCTTGGAAACTCTCTAATTTCCTAGTGTGACAAAAAGTAAACTACAGTTTCTTGATTAAGCACTGAAACAGAATATCAAGCTCTCATATAAACTACTTCTAAACTCCACTAGCTAAGGTGGCTTCTCTAAGGTATAGATGTCTCTCTTCCCTCAACTACTCTATTCCATTGTGATAATCGCAATGATATCGAAATAGCCCATAACGATGTGTTCTATAAGTGCACCAAACATATTGAGAATGATTGTCACTTTGTGCATCATTATGTTCTTCAAGGCACAGTCAATATCAATTTTGTCACCCCCAAATCATATTGCTAATATATTCACCAAAACTTATACACCTCAACAATTTCACAATCTAGTTTCCGAACGCTAGTTGGCAAGTTCTCTACCAACTTGACTTTGATGGGGAACGTTAACGTATGTATTATATCCTTAATAGGTGGCTAACTTATGGCTTAAAATCTTGGCATTCATTGAATATTTGACCTAGAATTATTTTCTTTGTTAGCTAATTATGTACCTACAAATTGATAGTCCTGTACAACCACTAGAGTGGAAAAATACAATACAATTCACAATTCTTCTCACTTTGATGAGCTTATTACCTTGGAGATCCACAAACTTTAGCTTTTATCAGATGATAAATGGGTAAGCAAGCGAAAAAGCATTGAAACCAAACTGGAAGTAGAAATTATTTCATGTTTTGAACTTTTCAAATGCTTAAGAAGTCCGTAATTTACTCTTTAACAAAAATAGAAAGAATATATCAGAATGAATAATTACTTTTGTGCTTAGTCTGTTTCACATATTCAATTAGCTAGTAAGGACCTCCAAAGACGTAAGAGATCTCTCCCAAGGAAGAAATCCTAACGCAGGATCAGCAAAATTGGCTTGAACGAAGTCCTTGAGGCCAGTGTCCCAAACTTTGCAGAACTTTTTCTTCCAATCAGCTGGTTCATTGGTCACGGTCCCAAAACCTTGTGCTTTGCCCTTTGAACCCTTATTTTGGCCCTCTTGCCAATCCTCAACATAAGTAGAGGCTCTTCTAAAGAATTTGGCATTATATGTGTACCAAACCTGATATTTGTAATGGTTCAGTACGACTGTGGTTTTAGGCAAATTCAGATGCTTGTATCCTTCTCTCAGTCTAAAGTGATGCACCTCGTTGAGAAGGCTTATACCGAGGAGGTCTGGCCTCACAATAGATTTGTAGCGCTCAGGAGATTTAAGCCGGCAAGTATATCCTACAGTAACACCCCGCAACGGGGCTGAGTTCAACCTAGACGGTCCAAAACTGTGGCAGACTGTTCTTATCTCTGCATAAGTTGGTGAATTGGTGTAGTTTGCCACAAGGTTTCTTAGTGAATTTTGACCTGATTTATCTTCTGCTTTGTGCTGAGGGAAATAGAAAAACTCATCCACGTCGAAAAATGCCAGCCACTTGCATTCATTCCTGGCCCTCAAACCGCAATGCGAAAGGCCAGCCTCCTGTGTTTTAATCCAAGGCCAAGAATGCCTGCTAATATTATGTTTTTGCAAATTAAGCTCGTCGATTACCTCCTGGAGCCCATCTTCGCTATTGTTGTCGTAGATGAACCAGCGTTGAATTCCAAGCCAGCCATGGTACGTAATCCATTCCCTCATAAAAGCAGCTTGGTTCCACAACATGGTACAAGCACAGAGCTCGTACTTGTGTTTTGTAATTTTCTGTTCATTGTTCTTTGTAGTACTGTATATTCTAGCCACAGAAGGCAGCGGGCGAGCTCCAGAATCTTCTCCAGCTACAACTCGACTCACTGTAACAGGAAGTCCCTCAGCCTTCTCTGTGTTGTTTCGCATGCTACGTGGTAACAAACACCTTACCACTTCTTGGGCTGCTGTAATTGCTTCGGTTGTGAGCACAGTTCCTTCGTCTTCATCAAAATTACTAGAGCCAAAATGACACCTGAACTGGGTTGGATCTGATTCTTTGCGAGGAGGTAGCTTCAACCCCTTAACGAACAAAACCGCCGTGTTCCAATCCAAAATCGCCTCATAAACCACCTTATCCAACGAAGGCACCACCGCCGTACTCTGATTAACAGCTGAAAGCAATTCATCATCCGTGGCCTCCCCGGCCCGCTGCAAGTCCAAGGCAGCAGAATAACTCCTCTCCGGAAGCGGACACATCACAATGGACTTCACCTCATGGTACTCATCAACAGATATAGCTGGTCTAACAACAACTTGATCAAGCTGCCCAGCAGAAGCATTTAACAATCTATAGTACACACAGTCCAAGTTCTCGCTCGGGTTAATCTTGCTTGACACAATCAACAGCAAGTGATCACCGAACAGGATCCTATCTTCCACGATCAACGGTGAGGATTTTACTTGAACAGACCGCTTTGTTAGCCTACTCGGCAAGAGCGACATAGTTGAAACTTTAAGCACTGGCCGGAACGACCCATCTTGGAACAGAGATCGACGAGAGGAAACAAAGAGGAAGATCAAGAAAGATAAACCCACTAAAGACATCACAAAACCTACCTCTTCATTGGGTTTAAACGCTCGTTTTCTCTTCCAACGTGGTTCAGACTCCATCTTCTAACAACAGAAAGCTTCATTCCAGGAAGCTTTCAGTAACTGAGACTATAAAGATACGAAGGGATGGGAGGTGTAAACATGGCGCAGACAGGAGTATAGAAGTTTAAAGGTTTCCTTAAATTCGAAAAGGGAATCTCGGAATAATAGACATCTCATTGACAAGAACAGATGCCGTGTGTGTTTCTTGTTTCATTGGCTTTCACTTTCATCATTCAATATATTAAATATTGCAGCGTTTTCTGCAGTTAATTGATTGGATGTAATAGCAATCTTCAAATGGGAAAAACGTTATTCAATTGATTCATTGGCTTAAGATGGGAATTGCTCTAACAAGCGATAGCACTTTCGTTGTAATATTTCAGGAAGTAATGCTGGCTCGGGGACTTCTCCACTAGCAATAATTAAGTTTCATTATTTTTAAAACGACGTTTTTTCAATTTTTAAAAATAAAATATATATTTAATTAAGTCCCATCAAATTTGAAGTAGTTCAGATTTGATCTCCGGACCAAGCTCAAACACATTTTTCTTGTCCAGCTTGGGCAGATCCAGGCCCAAACAGATTTTCAGGTTAGACTCGGGTTTAGATAGGCCTAAATTCGGCCTAGCCCGTTACCATTTCTGTATATGATGCATTATTTTCTTCCACTATTTGTGATTTTCAAACTCATTCAACATTAAGAATCTAAGACAAGCAATTCTTTTAAGAAATATCAAGAGCATCAATTTCTAATTTAAAGAAAAATGCATACCTTTTCTTCTATTAAACCTTCATGCTGATAATGTGTTATAAAATTAGAGGAAAATAATAAATAATTAAGAACGTAATTAAAGAATAAAAGAATGCACAAAATTTGAGGGGAGAACTCGTTTCCTATTATCATATAAATATTAAAACAAACCACTAAATACATAAATCTACATAGTTGCCTTTACTAAATAACTTTATAAATATGACATTTACTCGGCATGATAGAATTAATTTATACCATATATTAATAAAATTATAGAATTTATTTACCTATTTTCTAATATAAAGATCTTTCGATTAACAAACTAAAAAATATATAAAATTATTGGATATTTAAAGGTTTGGTTTACTCTATGACAGTGCCCATAGTACATAGCCAGGTTTTGAGTTTAGCTTAGAGGGTCAGGGCTTCTATACTCCTCGGCCCCATTTCTCTAATGTGTAAAACGAAAAGTAATCCAAGGCAGTTAATTTGCAAGCTCAGATATGCCCCCATGGCATGCCCTGGTTTTAAACTACGAATACAACCTGATCCTATCTCATTTTTTAAGTTTCAACTCGTACAATTACGTGGTTCAGCGATATAACCGAAGATGCAGGACTATGGACTATATATCTGTATCAACCATGATTGAAGTGCCAAATAAAAGTTCTATCTGCAAAGACTAGTTCTGCCACCAAGTGAAGGATAGATGAGTTGGAAGTCTGGCTGCAGTAACCCAGAACTTGCAATCTTAATCATCAGTATATCTTCATCAACTTTATCTTTGATAATGATGGTAATGTCACCCAGCCAAGACTGCCATATACATAGACTCCTTTAACAGCTTAAAGCTTGCAGTCTGATGACACAAATGAGAACAATGATAAAAGTTAGTGCAGAAAGCAAGACAACAACATTTTCGTGAGGGATGCAATGGAAATGGAGAACTAAACTCACGTATTAAAAGTAATGATGAGTTGATCATTCATAGTCTTGTTCATATGTAAGTAAGCACAAATCTTACTTTTGGACAAAGCCTCAAAATGCAAGCTAGTGTGAATAGTTAAGGAACTTGACAGAGACACTAAAATTAAGAAAATCCTGATATGCAAATCTCAAACTTTTGCGAGTGATTTCCAGTCGCTTAACCTATTGCAAGGGTGAAACCTTTCAACCTGCACTCATAAGGGTGCTAGAGTTGAAACCAAGGCCACTAGGATTGTTTGCAAATCATCCGTATCAAAATAAAATTTACTAGACTTGAAAATAATGCCCATTTAACTTTGTTCATTTCATTGAGTTAAACTGTAATTAATGAAGCTGCAAAATTTATGTGCAATTGCTTAATAATATCCCATTGCATAGCTCAAACTAGATGAAAACAAATATGCAAGTGGGTACAAAAACTGTAATTCAGCAGATAAACAAAAATGATAGTTTGACAAGCAGAAGCAATTACCAGCTGCAAATGTTCATTGGTGCTGTCGAAGTAGCTAATGAGGCTTCAGTAAGTACAATGGCACTGTGACCTTGTACGCCAGCTCGGTTTATATACTCCGACATTTGACTAGAGCAGAGGCTTGAATTCCCCTTTGCTGCACAACTATCATTAGTACATGAGTTCACAAGACGTCTAATACTATTGTTATGCTGGAACTTTTGGCTAGCAGGACTGTATGTACTAGTGTCGGTATCCCTTGCAGGAATGCTCTTTGCATCTTGCGGCCGCTGTATGCTGCGAAAAGAAGAGGGTCTTGAAATAGCATATCGATCTTCTGCTCTCCTCCAGAGCTTAGAGCTAAAAAATACTGCACCAGGCAGTTTGCAACAGCTATTGTCTGTGCTGTCAGGATTAGGAATCCTTCCATTAGATATTGCCAAGTCGTATGAAATTTCATCTAATGCCATTTCCAGACCACGAATACGTTTCTCCAGAGAATCTATTCCATTCTGTGAGTGCCCCATGAATCTCTACATTCAACCAAAAGTACCAAAGTTTAAATCAACAAGCTGATTTAAGAAAATCGAAGATGGACTACTGTTTGTCCAGATGGGGGAGATAAAACCGTCTAGAGCGTGACTGAAAAAGGATACAGATATTGCAATAAACAACCCATAGCGCTTGCTTTTAATTATAGTAAAACAAGGCAAATATCCTTTCAGAACTTGGAAAAGCAGAAGAAACAAGGCGAGGATGACCATATAGTGCCTAATCCAGTCGCTTACAAACCCAAGAAACAATGAGAACATATCACGGGGAAAAAGTTAACCTTCAATCCTATACCTGGAGGACGCTCAGGAGGTCCGACTGCTGATTTTCAATTTGAATTAGTTGTTTACGAATCAAAGAAATATTTTCCATATCTCTGCTGCTCTCATGAAAGCCGTCAATAGGATTGCTGACTTCGATATCTTTGCTACAAGTATACTCATCATCATCATAAGGAACCACCCTTGACCCAGATCTCAAGCCACTGAACTTTTGGTGTTTATCATTCGGTGAGGTGCTGAAAAGGACACGTTTTGTTTCTGGCATAGAATTCCCATTATTCCCATCTTCTCCAAATTCCTGCTTTGTGAAATCATCTCCACAAGCCTTGTCTCGTGAGACAGCAATACCGATTCTGCAGGGAGAAATTTTCTTGTGGTC
The DNA here is from genome assembly GCA_024520975.1 of Erythroxylum areolatum. Taxonomy (NCBI): domain Eukaryota; kingdom Viridiplantae; phylum Streptophyta; class Magnoliopsida; order Malpighiales; family Erythroxylaceae; genus Erythroxylum; species Erythroxylum areolatum. Next base: position 3,864,910 of record JANIJH010000001.1, read on the forward strand.
CAGCTTACGAGACAATGCTGTTTTTGAATTCTTGTCATCACTTATGACAGGAATTTGATTTTTGGCGGTGGTCACAAGAGAAGCCGAAGCGGGAGGGGACCTGCTTTCTGGGATTGATTTCTTTGGTTGAGGACGTCTGAATCTGACATCATTAGAACTTTTGGAGGCTAAAGGAGGGCATCCACCAATAGGATTCTCTGGTTCTGAGATAATTAAATCCAAAGATGATTAGAAGATATGAAATGGGTCCCCTGCTGATGTTATGCTTCCATTTTGAACTGGAAATATTGAAGATTCTAACGGACGATAACATATCCTCACCAAATTGGGAGGCTAAATCACAAAATATTTAGGTGAAAAAGAATGGTGCTTGAACAGAACAAACTCCTTGATCAAACCGATTAGAAGATTAAAAACAATATAGCAACACGGATTAAAGCCAAGAGAAGAACTAGAAAAAAATGCTTCTTACCCATTGAAGAAGATCCAGATAGAGATGAAACTGAAGCCTCTTCACAAATGTCAGGAAGCTCCTTCCACAAGTCCAAAGTACGATTCATAGTCTCCCGCACCATTTTCACCTGTTACATCAAACCCACATCAGAGCAAACAAAGTTCTTAATACTTTTAGTGATCAAGAAAAATTGAATCGAACAACAAAAATATAAAAGTTTGAGCTCTTTAGTTTTCAGTTTTCCTCATTTTCTTCAAAAACACGAGAACTGAAGATAGATTTACATAGTTTCTACCTTATCAAACCTTCTACTTTCCAAAGAATTCAAGCACGCTACTTTATGCTCGGCTGCCAATTCCTTCTCGGCCACCGAAACCTTCCCTAAGGCCTCCGCCGCTGCCTTTCTTGCCGACCAATCTTCACTGCTCAAAAACTCCACCAAGCACGGTACTAGCCAATCAATAACACTCTTAGTCGAAGCTCCACCAACCCCAATAACACTTCCAATCACACTCAACAACGCTCCCTTTGCCTTAAAGCCCTCAAATTTCACCAACTTTCCCAGTTTAGGCAACACCTTTCGCAACTGTTCAGCCTCCGGCTCCGGCGACGCCTCTATTGCCGCCGCAAAACACATCGCAGCTCCGATCTGAACGTTGTAATCCTGCTCAAGTGTCACCATTTCGAAAAGGGGTTTCCATAGTGTGGAAAAAGGAGGGTCTGTGATCTGTGAAGACATCGCGGAGGTTGCCTCGACGCAGGCTGATCGGACGGCGGAGTCGGGGTCCCGGAGACGGCGAGTGACGGTGGAGACCATCTTGGTTAAATGAGAAGATAACATGTTCCCATGCGAATGCGAGAGAAGAGTCAACAAGTTCACGCATTGTTTGCGAACAGGGGATTTGCAAGAAGAGTCTGTGTTGTGTATGCAATTAAGGAAGGGAGAGAAGGTATCGTGACTCAGGTTCTTAGCGATGGATTCCAGCTCTGCGGTGGCCAGAGGGAGTGTGTCACGGTCGGAGAGCTTGTTCAGGCAACAAATGACTCGGTGTTTAAGGTCATTGGAGGTGGTGGTTGTCGTAGGTGGAGAGAATGAGTATCGTTTGTGGACAGACATTGTGTTGTGTTGTTTCTACGGTGGTGCCACCGTCGCGATCGAATGAGAATGGATAAGAGGCTTTGGGTTGAGTCTCAGCTTTTGGGCACTGATCAGATAAACAGATGGTTCGGTTATTTGGCTGAGGCAAGTGAGTCTGTAGCTTGGTGTTTGCAAGACTCGGTATTAAAATGCTTATAACTGAAGAGTTAAAGTGGGCCAAAGTATTCTACGGTACTTGGTGAAGTTGTATGGCAGTATGTTTGGTCAAGTAAACCAGAATTGATAGAACAACAAAGCAGAGTGAGCTTGTCATTTAATGGCTTCAATCAGGGGGCTAAATCGGATGAGATGGTGCAGCTTTTTCAGAGAATTTGGGTTAGCTGAAAAATGGTTAAAAAATATCAGCTAATTCGGTTGTTTCAAATACTTTATGTACCAAGCAACGTGTTGCATCGAACTCAGATGCAGTCTACTGTGCCAATCACGAGCTATACAATGGTAAGGTTTCACATAACAATGGGAGTTTCTTAAATTTTCAGCACATGCACACGTGGAGGTTCTGAGACTTGCCGGCTTCAGACATGCCAAACAAAACAGCACCACCTCATTGGACGCCAAAATGGAAGAAGGACCCGATTGACTTGAATTGGAAGTCGAAAACGGAGAGATAGAGGCTGCTTATGATGGATCATCACCTTTGATTTTGAAGCAATACTTATATAATTTAGTGACCAATTCTTTCAGCAAACTGTTGAGGTTGGCTTTGCTTAAATAATAATTTTAAGCTGACCCACCCACGGAGTTCTAATGATAGACATAGACATGCCTCCCTCTATCTAACACTTGCTCCAATAAGGACAATAGCTTGGATGCCAGAAGAGCAAATCCAATGAGAAAGTTGAAGTGAAAAGTTGACTCAAGAACTGTTCTTCAAAGAATTACATGTACAGATGTACTAGCTAAGCATACACATCCAATCCAACCGGCAAAAGAGATTAAAATTTCAGGGTTTTGTAGTTAATGATATCTAGTACAGAAGTGAGGCATGACTGAAGAGACTTAATGGCAAAATGTCATTGGAAAGAGCATTTCGTTGGTGATGTTGGAGCGAAGATAATTGATTAGCAAGAAAAGGGTTTGGTGAACCATTATTATATACAAAAGTTTTCCAGGGAAAAAAGGGAGCCAAATGTAGAGCATGTGACAAAGAGTCATGTATGGGGTTAAAGGGATCCAAGCACAGTCCATCACGTGACAGAGAGCATGGAAATTCATGAATTGAAGATGATTGTTTCTCTTAAAAGTAGGACATTATTGGGCCTGGGGAGAAGCGTAGAAGATGCTCTACTCTCAAAGTTTTACTTGGTTTTGCTTAATCACTGTGTTACATAAATTTAACAAATCACAACTATGGGATCGTGTTACTTAATTATAGTAAGACCTTAACTTGGTAAGCAGCAAAACTTACTTATGAAATTTTTTAAAAAAAATAAAATATTAAAAATTTTGAATATAAGTATAAATATAAACTATTATCTGATTTTTGTGAAAATTTAATATTATAAAAGTATTTAAAGTAATTAAAAATAATAAATAGACTAATTTAGCAGATAAGTTATTGTAGCTAGCATTAACAACTGTCTCAATACTATCAACAATCATTTATATAGAACTCTTATCAAATACCACCCATTGAATCCGCTACGCTCTTAAGACGGTGTAGAATGTGATGCATGTGGTGATCAAGATGATTGTTAGACTGACCCTCCAACTGTAACTAGTCAACACCCTGTTCACACACACCTACCAAAGCTAAATTGCACAATTACAGCATCTCGACCTTTTTCACCTGAAGGAGCTCGAAGAAATCCTTTAACCAGGTCAAAAAGAGCAAAGATGCCACCCCGTGAATCCAATTAAAAGCAATAGTTTTATTGAGACATGAAGAGGGTGAACTCGGATGAAAGCTTAAATGGTTACTTTCCAATTTTGAGCGAAGATGGTGCTAGAATATCAGTTAAAAGAGACTCCATTCACGTGACTACACCTGTGATTTAATGATGAACGGTTTTGGCCTTCTTTTGGGAGTGTGCTGTTACTGTCAGATTGCGGCCATCGTACCGGTTTAAGGCTCTCTTTTTCTTCTTTTTTTTTGGCAGATACAGACTAATAATGGTTTTTGAGTTGGTGGAACTGCAAATTAACTATTTTGAGTTTTGATTCCTACTCAGGAATATAAGTAGCTTATGTAGAATAAAGACAAGGTAGGGCCAGTGAAATAACTGAAAAGCTCTGCACAGAGGACTTGCCAAATTCACCAGCTTGTTTCTCTTGTTTTGGCTTCTGTATAATGTTACTATCAATTTTTGTATTAACCTGCTTCAGTAAGTATGGAATCTTACTTTCAGGCTAACCATATATAGATTGTGAAACTGTTGAGCTAGATGGATGATGCAACTATTTTCTCTATCTTTTAAGATGAGGACAATATCAGAAGCTAGGTAAAGAAAATCTTTCGTGCATGAATTGTTCTAATGCCAGGCATGGCTTCTTCTCTGCTGTTTAAGCAGCTAATTCCTCAATCTTTAATGCCTTCTTTAAACCAAAAAAACAAGAATTTTAGGAAACTTTGCTATAGTTTGCCTTTTTTATGTGCCCATTTGAGGAAAATAAATAACAAAGAAAATTAGCAAACCACTGAGATCGAATTCTATCAGAACAGTTCAGCATTGGAGGGGAATCAGATTTAATGTACAGTTATATATGCAGATATGGTGGTAGATAACTGGAAAATCATTATACACCAGAATTATAAATTGATCAATTACTGTACGTAGGCTTAAGTAGTTCTTTCGATTTCATTTTTTTTTTACTTTATTTTTCTATTTTCTGTGGATTTAAGACATTAAATGGCAGAAAGAATATTCACCGACCAAGAATATACAAATATGGTATAGCTCTCAGAGTGTATTAAGCAATATATATACTCGGCTACTCGCATTCAGGATCTATTATTAATATAATAATACACCATTTAGGGCATGCCAGCCTGCAATTATTAGTTAAACCAAACCATAACAGCTGGTTTAGAGACAATTTAAAGCAACATTATTAAGTCCCCAGCAAACCTGATATCGAATGCTTACCAAATTCTAACTTGGAGGCGTGTAAGTTTAACATCCCTAGCATCATCAGCCTGAACAGTCATACAAGTCAGAGAAACAAGACTGAGTTTTCTCTTCGGATCGTGGAGATATTGGACTAAATCTTATAATATCCTACACCTGTCCAAAACCATTTTATCTCATCTCATAAAAGTTGGAAGCCCTAGACGTCAGACCAAGTCCATGGTAAGAAAGAAAAGCAATTACTGATGTTGATTTAAGCTGGAAAACATGTCAAGTAGTCATAAGCTGAACATTAAGTGGCTAGATATGTCCGCTTATTACGTTCCAATTAGCTAACAGAAGCCTACTTGACCCTATGCTAATGCTAGTATCTTATAATGGAAGAAACTCCACCTTGCCTCACGAGAAGTGATAAAGCATGTTATTGCGATGATTGAATGGAACACATGTGACGATCGTAACAAAACTGATAATGCTCAAGCCCCTCCATAGGCAATAGACCCCTCCCAAAAGATCTGGTTCATTATCTCAATGAAAAGAAAGTAAACAAAAATCCCGTTAATTTGTCTTCATTAGGTTAACCTGCAGAAAGAATAGTTTGATGGGTTGAAACCACATTTTTCTAGTTGGAGTTCGACAAGAGATGGAAAACATTCATCGGTGCATGTTTGAAAATTAAAAAACAAAAAAGACTTTCTAATCACTACTGTTCAATGATCATGATCTAGAAATTGTTCGTAGCACTAGAAAATATTCAAAGGGGAATCGTGCTCCTTTTCTGTTTTTGCACTTCATAAATAGAGGACATTTGGTGCTTTCCATGATTCCTAACAGTAAAATAGAACCACAAAGCTTTGGCTCTATTCAAATTCAACGAGGTCCTATGCAGGCACATTAGTAGGATGATATTACCTTTTATCAATTGGAGTTTTAAGAGAAGGGAACAAAATTCATCCAACTACAAAAGTATAAAATATAGCTCTATAAATGTAAAGGGATGCTCTTTTTTGCAAAGAACCTGGAACTCAGTTCTGGCCTCTGGATTGTCTGTCTAAGGAGGGTTGATATAGATTCGTTTATTTAAAAAAAAATCATTGGCCATTACTATATGTTTTATGATATGGGGCAATAGAAGTTGAAGATTGAGAAAGCTGGACAAGGAGAAGACATACAGGTGCAGATAAAATGGGGCCAATAGGCCATGCCTGTGTTTTTCGACTAAGACGCAAACTTTATCACCAAGCACTCTCCTTAGCATTTGTTTGACCTTTCACATGGAAGATGACAAACGAACTGCGACCAAAACCATCGAACTTCTCCTTTTCTTCCCATGTGTGTATTCCCTTTTTACGCGACATTATCATGTGTGAGATGAGAACAAGGCCAGCTTTTACTTACTCGCCTATTGGGAAGTTCAACCATGTTACTGAGCCATGTCCGCACAAGACATTCTCTTAGTTTCCTCGGCTAAACTCATGTCATTTCCAAGTATACAGAGTCTCCACGTGAATGAGTAGCAAGTACCATTTGTTAGCTAGTAATCCATGAGTTATTGCCCTTGTCGCATTTGACATGTTTTATGAGATTTCCCTACCGAAGGCTTTGGATCTGGAGTTTACTGTTACTATCAAGAGTACACCCGGTAACAAGATACTATAAGTTCGGTCTTGTCATAAGAGCGACAACACCAAAGAAATGCTACATGAATAATCATGATTTTGTTTGAAGAACCGTGACAATGACTTGACATTCTCAGTCGTGAATCCTGAAACATTCAGTGGTTGCAATTTCTAAACTGTTGCAGCTCAGCCTGACAATACATTGAATGTTGATGGAGAGATCCGTAGCGCTACAATTGCATTGAATTCGGATGAGCCGTACCGAACTTTGACCGTAAAATGGGTAGGTGAAGGTCCTTCCTTTGTTCAAGTGATTGCAAATAAGGATCTCTATTGCACAGATATAGAGTAAGCCCCTGTTTGGTTCAAGATTTGGAAACTTTAAAAGTACTTTTTTCTACCGTAAAAGTTATTTTTAAAAACATAAATGTTTAGTTGCAAATTTTAAAAATACTTTTTAAATAAAATTAACTTTTAAAAAAGCTAAAATTTGGAGCGTTTAAGATAAACTCAAATTAGAGCTTTTTCGGGAAGCTGTTTTCTACATTAATTTCCGTCACTTACGTAAACAAATGCGTCTGTTCTCCTCTTCCTCTTGGGTCTCTGCTTCACTTCACCACTGCTTTTATTTTAACCAGACGAGCTTTATTCTATGAAAGATTGGAAATGAATTTGGGGCTTCAGTTTTGGAGCTTCTGCATTAGTGGAGTGAAGATTTAAAGTGTTCCTAGGTTTTTGGATTTATGGCGATTAGAGGGGTCAATTTCAAGTGTTCCTGAGTTTTCGCACCTTTCATCTCTCTGTTGTTTCACTCGAGTTCTTGCTCTAATGTATTAGTG
>JANIJH010000001.1:3881957-3903925 GCA_024520975.1 Erythroxylum areolatum
TGGGAAAAATTAAGTTGCTTTGTATGAGTTTTTAATGAATGAAAGAGAAAAAGAAAAAAATTTATACCGGATTTGATTGGCTTAGATTAAATGTCTTAGAGTTTTCTAACGCGACAAGTTTGTTTTGTTTAAAAGTTTGAGTTCTCGGATGTCGAAAATTTGAAATTCATTTCGATTTGCATTCGATTCTTCCGCCTTTTGATTCACATATGTTTCGTACTTTGTTTTTGTCCGCCTTTCGCATTTGATTTCGTCCATTCGATTCGCATTTTGTTTTTCACCTTTTGATCCGATTTGTGTTTCGCTTATGTTTTGGCCCACTTTGGGTTTTGAGATCCGTCCTTTCCGTTTTTTTCGTTCCGCCACTTTGTAGTTTCCGTTTTGCTCCGTTTTGTTTTCCGTTTCTTATGTTTCCGCCACTTTGTTTTCGTTTTGTTTTCCGTTCTTTCCGGTTAGGGTCCGGTTTCGAAATCGGGTCCCAACAACAATACTCCTATTAACCTTTTTGTAGACATGATAAATCCACATTTATCTCCAAAACAAACTCTGTAAATTTATCATGAAAGTAACATCTTGTAACATTCGACTATACATCAAATATTTTAACAAAGTCATTTATACTATCATGAAATTTGAACTTCTTCAAACTTAATCTTATTCATTACTTATCTTGTGAATCATTCTCCTATAAACATGTATTAAAACAATTATGTTTTTAGATTGGGTTTGTAAGATGATATCCCTTCTTTTGGATATATCTAAGTTTCTATTTTCTATTTTAGTTCAAAATTTATTTTTGTGATAAATAGTTCAAAATTTATATATTTCAACTAATGTAGAATCTTGTTAATTGGTATAATTGGGATAAAAACATCACATCTCAAAATCATTAACTTTGACTTTTCTTAGAGTCTTATCATTTCGTATCTAATAAAGAATCATACTCGTTAATTGTATGCCAGTTATACTAATTATTAAGATTTTATATTAAAGTCTTATCATTTCATATCTAATATAAAATCTTACTAATTGGTTTAATTGAATTTACCGAAAGCAAGTTGTTGTACTAAACATATATATATAAGAAATAAATATTGAATCATATAGTATCTGATATTATATTTTTCTCCTTACACAAAACTATACTATTATAGAGTTTATACGTGGAAATATTGGCTAGAAAATCTCATTCTACATAGATAGTTAAGAAAATGTAAAACCCATAACATCTATCATTTCAAAGTGCTTTGACATTCTTAGTATTGATTCCTACTTAGATTTAAATAGTATAAAGTTTTCATAATTTACATTAATATTTTATTTGATAAGTGTGATTATATCATATAAGTTTAATAGTAACTATAATGAAATGTTGACATTATCCTTTTATAATTTTAAATTATATATAAGCATAAATCTCTTTTGATCCAACGCATACAAACTATTTGTATAAACTTGGATAAACTATTTTTACTCAATAATTTATTTTTTATCATGCTTTTGAAATTGTTGTAATGTTGAATCCCTATTTAGTATCATATATCCAAAAGCATAAATTAAAAACATATATGATCTCTATCATAGCTTGTATTGGTAAGAAAAGCCTTTTTATCTTCATATAATGATAAATATTATCATTATAAAACAAATATATTCAATTATAGCCCTCACGTATGGTTTTAGTAGACTAATTGCATTCAAAATTTAGGCCCATAAAAATTTCTTTAAAAAACAACAAATAATTTTTAGAAACTAAAAACAATCACACGTATATTTAGAAACACAAAAGGCATAAAAGACTACATGAAAAAAAAGCATGCAACTTTACATTAGCCTTTAAATTTAATCAAATCCTAAGCACCGAATTTAAGCTAAATAATTAAAAGAGACTTTGATATTATCATTAGAAAATCAACCAAGATTCATAAATGCAACAAAAAATTTCTAACTAGATCTTTTTAATTGAATAACTTTGAAAAATATGTATTAGAAATAAAATGGTTGAAACTTACTTCATTTAGAAACCTACAAATTTTTCTTTATGGAATTGTCAATCATGAGTTGCTTAAGTACTTGGTCTTTAATGGTGTCTACAAGATAGGGGGGAAATTTTTACATTATAAAGGAAATGACAAGAGTGTTATCTCCTTGATGAATTTTCCTTTTTATTGAAAAAGAATTTATAGTTAGACTTAAATTATAATTATAATTATAATTTAATCTTAACAAAATTAGGTATTTCATATTTGATCATAAAATTTCTCAAACTTCAAATTTTAGTCAAATTGAATTTAAATTATTTTTCTTTATATAACCACTCTTTATGTATAGCATATTAGGTTATATTTATAATGATTATTATAATATTAATTAATAATTAGAAATTCTCCTATTAAAAAATTATAATCATAATTTAAGATTAATGTCTAACAACATGTAATGATTGCCTAAATATTAAGAATATCTTGACTTAACCTATTCATTTATAGTTACAACATATAATTTAATCTTTTTGTCATCTAGCAATCCAATTAGACTAGAGTACAGAATTATTATTGACTTTATTTAAATACAATTATGTTCTTTCTTGCTAATAAGTAAATGATTTATATTTGATATTTGAAAATATCTATTTCAAATATCAAAACACTCTGTCTAATTAATTCCTTAAATTATTAATAATCAAGAATAATGGAACATTCTTCCTAATTATTTTAATGTGATAAATTCTTTATTGACTTACTCAACTATCTTCTATAACTTATAATATATCCAATTACTATCATCTGAGTTATCTCTGATTAGAATATTTCATAATTTAATCTCAAAACATAATCCTTAGGTAAGATGCCTTAGAAACATCAACTTTAAAGATCAATTGCACAACTATCGTAATGAGAAAGTTTAAGGAGATATAATTAATATTCCATTTAGGGTCTCCATAATCAGGTCGGTTTTGTAAACTTATTATATAATAAGTACTCATATGTTTGTTTAATATCTGTTTTATGTTCTTCTATTGTAATTTTTAATTTTATTTGGTTATTAAAATTAATGTAGTTATATTCTTATTACTGATAGTAATTACATATTAGATAAAACCTAGAGATAATTATTTTTAATTAATTAAATTTATTTTAATATCTTGTATAATATTTATTGATATATTATTAGTAAAATTATTATATCTTATCAAATAATTTAATGATTAAATTTTTATTTATTTTTAATAATTTTTGATTTGAAATTTATATATTTAGAATTTATCTTAAATTTAAAATTATTTTATTTTATTTAATTAAAAATTAAAAATATTAATTATTAAATTAAGTTAAATTAGTTATAATTCTTATTAATAATTATAATTAAATAATTAAATAATATATAATAATAAGATCAATTATTTCTTTCATAAGAAAGAAACTTAACATGTATTGGTCCTTTTATTATATTAATGTCTAGTCTTAGCAAAGTAATACTTATGAACAATATAAATATAATACATAAATGTAGCATAATTTTTATAATTATAATTTCATTATAATTTTATTTGTATAATATTTATTTCTTGAATTTGATCTTATAAGTTAGTTAATTAACTAAGATAAATAATATTTTAATTAATTACATAATAAAATCTATAATCAAGTCATTGCCTATAAGTTATAAACTAGCAATGACATCTTTGTTCACCGTTTTTTTTTAAATGAGAGAGAAACTACAAAAAAGGAAAAGACGGGGGGCATACAGAGTTAAAAAGAGGTCAGGGAAACGCAGCAAGAGTTGATGGGCATGTGTGTAGGTAGAGCTAGAGGTCCAAAAAGCTATCGGCAACAGGCCCATAACTCATACACATTTGAGGCTTCAGATCTCCATTTTCTTAACGTCTGTAATAGAATTCCAGTCATACTTTCCCAAGAATGGCCTTTGGGCTTAGGTTCTAACTTAGTGACCCAACCCAAAACTTAGCGGCTCAATGTTGAATATTGCTTAAATTGGGCTCATGCTCGAGCTATTTAGATTTAATATTTAACTTTTTTTAAATAAAATGATATAATTTTATATAATTAAAAAAAGTTTTAACTTGCAAAGTCAAAGCGAATGGAATCTAAACCAGGGCTAGGTCTGGGCTCCAGCAAACAAGAGCTCGGCCTGACTACTGTCACCCCTACCTTAAATTTTGCTCTTCAACTCTCCAACGTTATCCACTAACCCGCACTTTCAGATAATTTAAACTTTTAGTTCTTGGCTAATCCATTCTCTCGTCTCAACTGTTTAAAATTTAGATTGTAAGCAAAATCAAAATAATCATCTTTTGGAAAATTAGCACTTCAATCTCCAGTACAAACCCAACAAATTTCCCAACCTTCTCCGATCCCTAAAATCACCGAGAAGCTTATACAGAACATAAATCTATTTGGGTGTTCGTTTGGATAGGTTTATATCAATAGAACTTTTATAGGAAGAGTTTTTTTAAGAAACCAGTTAACTATTTGGTTATCATTTAAAAAAGAATTTAAAAAAAAAAACTTCATACAATATACTGTACGGTAACATAAACATAAAATACTTTTAATTTTAACTATATTTTATTTTGTAATAAAAATTATTTATCTATATAAATATTATTTAAAATATATTAAATAATATACAAAATACAATATATTAATTATTACATAATTTTAAATCATATCAAATATAAATAAAAATATATTTAACCAAATCTTTTATATGGATTATAACATAAATAAAACTAATATAAAAAATAAATATTAAAATATATAAAAAATCAAATAATATTAGATAAATTTCAAAATAAACGTTAAGATGTGTTTGTGGATATTGTGGAAATTATATGTAAAACATAAGAAAAAAAAATTAAAAATGGACTCATTAATTGATCTAAAAAGTTTACATGAAAATATACTTTTTAAGAAGCTCCAAATTTGAACTTCTTAAAAAACAGTATTTTAGCTGTCAAAAAAATTATATTTACTAAAAAATAATTTTTTATTTTACAGCTAAATATCTATTTTAAAAAATCTTTTGCGATAGAAAAATTTTTTTATTCAATTTCAATAGTTCAACCAAATAGGCACCGAAAAATTGCATGTAAAATTAAAATGTGCATCATCTCCACCATCGTATCTCTAAGCCCTTCTTAATAAGATTTTTCTCACCCGGTAGAAAGAGAGGACCTAATTTTGTAAGCAAAAGGAACGAAATTCACTGCCTATAGCCGGTAACAAATCCAGAAGATGACCGCCTAACAGCCGTCTAAATTGCTTTTTCCACTCTCCATTGAAGGAGGTTAGTGTTTGTGACTTTGTGTTGTTGTTTTAATCTCATTCTTCTTAACATCAACAAGACGACCGCATATAAGTAAAATTGTATCATCCTCCTCTATTGTCCCTCTGTTTCTATTAGACTACAAACTCCATTGAAAGACTGCTCCATTTATCACCTTCACAAGGTTGTTTACAAGTTCTCATGATTCCACATCTCCATTTGGAAAGTTTTATGTCTTGTTTCTTTTTTGCTTGAAGTTTCGTTTGGTAATTCATCCTGTACAGAATGATCTCTACCTGTTCTTTTGTCCGTAAAATTTCGATTTTATCTGCTTTGTTTATCTTTTTCTAACCTGATTGATGAAAATTCTCAAGCTTTGCTTCTGTTTCAAGTAATGCAATTTACTTGGTTAGAAAAGTTGAAAAAAGATTTTTGTGGGAATTTTTCCTGTTTCCTGGTTGATCTGTCTGCTTAGAGTTGGATTAGTTTTTGGGTTTGAATTCTTGGTTTCTAGGTTTTGAAGTTAGTATCTTGTAGATCTGCTTGGTGTGTTTCTTGCTTATGTTTAAATGGCGCGGTATTATTGATTTCAGGTTCTTATGTTGGGGCTTAAATTTGGAGTTCGTGAAGCATGATATTTTCACCGTTGAAGATATAGAGAGAGGGAGAGAAAGTGTCTACGTTTTTTTTTTCTTTTTTCTTTTTCTGTCCTGTAGGTCGTTTTGGCTTTTGTTATGAATATGAAGAGGTCAAGAGACGATGTGTATATGGCCTCTCAAGTTAAAAGGCCTGTGCTTTCTTCTAAAGGAGAAACGTAAGATATTCAAATTTCTTCGTATCTTCTCTCATGATTCTCAATTCTGCCTTTTACCCGATTCACTGGTCATCTACCTTATAGTCTTAATGTTTGTTTAATTATTGAAGTTAACGTGCATTAACTCACGTCAGGATCTTCTAGTCACCGTTCTTACTCTCTGTTAACCGTCCAAGTGCTTCTGATGATTTAATTAGTGGTTTTTATTATTTTGTTTAATGTATCTATCAAATTTTGAGATGTCTCTGCCATGTTTGAGCCGTGAGGGAAGATCGAATATGCACGGTTGTCATGCTCAATAGAATTTGATTTGTTTATGAAGGACATTTAAGAAACCTCAAGTACCAACAATGGTACTGATCTTTTTTTTGAAATTAATATATGTTAAAATAGATGCATGTAAAAGGATACTACAAAGGACAAGGCTTTACTTGAGCTGGGTATTAGTTGATGATGTTTGTCCTTAACTTGTTTTTGCTCTTTTTTTATATGTTTTTCTGAAAATATATTGTTATTTATCTTGTAATGTTCTTTGTTTGTAATGAAGTTTGGGGCAAGCACAAATGACGGGGGGAGGAGGGGGAGGAACAAGTGCGCAGAAACTTACAACAAATGATGCCTTGTCATATCTTAAGGCTGTGAAAGACATATTTCAAGACAAAAGGGAGAAATATGATGACTTTTTGGAAGTCATGAAGGATTTCAAAGCCCAAAGGTTTGTATCCAAATGTGATCACAGTGGTAACTGTTTTCATTTTATATGTGAATTCGGGAAGCAAAAAACTTTTTGATGAAACTTACCTCTGTTATCTTGGTCACAGAATTGACACTGCTGGTGTCATAGCAAGGGTGAAAGACTTGTTTAAAGGGCATCGCAGCCTAATTCTGGGTTTCAATACCTTCTTACCAAAGGGATATGAGATCACTCTCCCTCCAGAGGATGAAGAGCCTCCGCAGAAAAAGCCTGTTGAATTTGAAGAAGCAATTAATTTTGTGAACAAAATTAAGGTTGAACCACTATTTTGTACCTGAGTTATAGATATACTTCAATTTCTTTTTCCATGATTTGACATTTGAATTGTCTTTTCCAGACTAGGTTTCAAGGTGATGATCACGTTTATAAATCATTTTTAGACATTTTGAACATGTACAGAAAGGAAAATAAGTCTATCACTGGGGTTTACCAGGAGGTATTTACATGGCATCTTCTCACAACCTACCGCTCTGATTAGTTACTTCTGGCTTCTGTTTCTTAGTATCTGTAGACATTTACTTCTTGAACAACTGCGTTTGAAGTTGATTTGCTCCCTGTTGCAGGTTTCTGCACTTTTCCAAGGCCATGATGATCTTCTAAAAGAGTTCACACATTTTCTTCCTGATTCTTCAGCCACAGCCTCAACTCATTATGCTCCCTCTGGTAGGAATTTTATTTACCGTGATAGGAGCTCCCCCATGCCCACAATGCGTCAGATGCATGTTGACAAGGTTTTTCCTTTCTTTTCAGCTGCTTTTAATTTCATATTGATCAACAAGCTTATTTAGTATTTCCTCATTAATTGTCAGAAGGAAAGAACTACAATGTCCCCTGCCGATCGTGACTGTAGTGTTGATCGTCCAGATTCAGATCATGATAGAGTTATAAAGAGGTCAGAAAAAGAGCAGAGGAGACATGGTGAGAGGGAAAGGGATAGAAGAGATGATTGGAGAGAACATAGTGATAGAGATTATGAGCATGTTGACAATCGAGGCTTCGACATGCAACGACTTTCTCACAAACAGAAGTCTGAACCCACTGACGGCAGGGATGGAGATGAAAATTTTGGAATGCACCCTGCATCATCTCTTTATGATGATAAAAATTCTTTGAAAAGTGAGATCTTTGTTGTCCTTACTTTACATTACAGAAGTAAATGGAATTGATCACTGCTGTTCACCACCTCGGTGAATTAAAGTATTGGGGACGGTCCTGGCTGTGGTGGTGGCTGTGAGACTTGTTTCATGTTTTCCCCCATATAGTTATTTAGAGTCTTGAGCGCATATATTTCCTCAAATTGATGCTAGGTTCATGGTATGGCAGGTGCAGTAAGCCAAGAGCTTGCTTTCTGTGAGAAAGTGAAAGAGAAATTGCATAAGCTTGAAGATTACCAAGAATTTTTAAGGTGTCTTCATCTCTATACTGAGGAAATTATCAAACGATCAGAGTTGCTGTCTTTGGTATGGTGATTGTGTTTACTATTCACGCAAACAATTACATTAACAAAAGGAAATACTATACTTGTTAACACATTTGTTGATATTGAGAGTTAATTTGGTGATAAAATCTGGGTAATGTATGCGGACAAGAGTTTTGGGTTTTAGTATCTAGGAGTTTTTTTAGGAAAACAACCCTTTTACCTTTAATGGTCTTTTGGTAATTAGACATGGCGTGTTAGAGTTTCATTCTTGGTAGGATCCTTTATTTAAGTAACAATGAGTGACAATACTTTCTCTACTTCTGGTGCGTAATCTAGAAATTCCTTCTTTATGTCATGGAAACAAATTAATTCCACTTCTTTCAGCACAAAATTTGAAATGCTTGTTAGATTCTCTTCATTCTGACAAAATTTCAGAAAGTTAGTCGATGGGATTGAACCACCATTGGGTGTTGTATTTTCTCAGGTTGGTGATTTACTTGGAAGATATCCAGATCTTATTGATGGCTTCAATGAATTTTTCGCACGCTGTGAGAAAAATGGTAATTTTCTGTCTTTGTGGTTGAGTTTTTTTCTCTAATTAATCTAGCATCATCAACATTATCTAATCAGCATTTTTTATGCAGAGGGTTTACTTGCCGATGTTGTGAGTAAAAGTAAGTGATTTTGTTGTTATCTCTTTCTTAAATTTCGATGAGATCTATTATTGTATGACCATTGTTAATAGTAATCTAATCAAATTCGAACTAACTCTTTCCAAGCAAGTGGTTCGATAAAAGCTCGAAACGGGACTGTTATTTAGCTAGTTTAGACTTAGATTGTTACATTAACATATTTCTTTGAAGTTGTTGAAGCATTAAACAACAAAATTATGAATTTTTCTAATGAAGAGGTGCAAACCTTTAGGCACCTTTTCCTTAGCTTGATTCTTTACAACCAAAATTGCATCCTGATATACACAATAATATACTTCACGCCCATAAAGCATAAGAGCTCCAAATCCTCAAATCATCTTAGCAGGCACTCTTAGATTACACAGAGTGTATGGTCTTCCTAATTCCTTGTTCGTGGTAAGAAGGGAAGAGCACAATTCCAAAGCAAGGTACTCAGATCATGCATTCATTATCGATGGACTTACAAGCCTGTATTTGACTTAAGCGTCAAAGAATCTATGTTGAAGACCACTTCCAACATTGTTCTGTAGGCTTTAGACTCCACATATTTTAACTTAAAGAAAGCCCACTCAAGTTCCAACCACAGCCCAATCGAGGCCATGTAGACCTGGGGGAAGATCATTCCTTTGATTTTATTGAAGCAAATTATGCTTTTCTTGCCACTATTGATAATTATAATAATTCCTAGGTTGTAGATTCTGGAGCAAATAGAGATATGATAGGTTTCTATCATAAATTTTTTGATCTATTCTCCATATTTGAATTAGATAGCATTTGTATAGCCTATGGATCTATAACCCTTATATTGGGTATAGGTTCTATTAAGTGTATACCTTCTATGGACCTATCTTTTGCTCTATATGTTCAAATTTTCATGTTAATTTTCTATCCATGAATTAGAGCACTTGCCTTTAATATTCAAATTTTCCCTACTCATTATGTCATTTAGGATCTAAAATTAGGGAAAACAATTGGTAATTAGACAAGGTGGTGGAGATACTCTACACCTTGGCATAACAAAAACCTTTTTTGGGAGTCTTTAAGAATGCAAGCAATTAAGATGTACATTTTTTTGTGTTACAAGGATCTATCCTAATTTTTTTCAACATTACAAGTTTGAGCATTTATTTGTGATGCTTGTGAATTTGCTAAAAATATAAGAAGTATTTATCCTCTGATCAATAATAAGATCGTTATTCCTTTTAGGACTATACATTGAGATGTGTTGGGCCTACTCAAACCTCTCATTATTAGATTTTATATGTTTCGTTACTTCAATGTGGTACTAGTAACTTGGGTTTACATGATGAAAATTGAGAATCAAGTGTTTTTATGTCTTTTACTATTCCATAAAAATGTCGTAGTATTGGATTCTTAAGGTTCACTACGAAGTCATTCTAGAGATATGAATGGATGGAAAACTAATGGAATATGACATAATAGGTTGTGTGATAGCTAAACAATTTTTACATGGAGTAAGTGATAATGTTTAAAAATATAAGTATTGAATTGAAAATTTTCAAATCGCAAGAGGGTCGAATGTAATTAACTCTTCGTAAAATGATAGGTACTCAAATTGATGCCAAGGTTAAAATATTGAGGATTGACAATGGTATGATACTTTCACACCTTACTAGACTTCAATTGGATATTGCGTTAAATTACTTGTATAAACACTAGTGCATAGATTGTTGTTTGTGAGAAAAAAAAAGCAGTTAAGGTAGCTAAGTCTATAATGTTTACTATAAAGGTTCGAAGGCTTATTAAAGAGATGAAAGATTAAGCAAACAATGAGACATGGAAGCTTGTTACCCTTCTAACCGAAAAGAAAATGGTTGGATATAAATGGGTCTTTGTTGTAAAACACAAGGTAGATGATTGAATTGAAAGATACAAGGCTAATGAATAGCTCAAGGTCAAACTGGCTCAATAACAACTCAATTTTGGGCGTAATAGAACCACATGCCCAAAATTAGCTAGTTGAGAATTGATTAGTCGTAATTTCCTATAGGCTTACATACCCTTCACCTATTCTTTTCTTTATAATATGAGGTTTGCCTCTTACCCATTTGTGAGATGTCACAATATTTCCAAACCCTTTTGTCCTCATCAAGGCATCCAAATTCCTATCCAAAATCTTCTCTTTTTTGTTGTAGGCCTGATTAATTCTTATACTATTCGACTAAAAGGCTAAAAGGAGCTGCTCCTTGTTCATGGCCTTATTGTCGATGCTATCTCTTACCTTTGTCATTCCTGGGTGTTATATGTCCACTAACTTCCGTTTGATTTGTCCACAATTGAACATTGTATTGGTGGAGGTTTGCTCTGGAGGTATTTGTAACAACCTAAACGCATGTTGACCAACAACTTCATTTCGAGCATGATAGAAGTACATGCCCAAAAGTAGATATATAGGAGTTGATTAGTAGTCATTTCTTATAGGATTATATACGCCATCACCTCTTCTTTTCTATCTAATATGAGATTTGACACTCACCACTTTGTGGAATAAACGAAAAAATAGAACTGGCAAGTAAATCTTCTGGTTTCCGAAACAAGCTAGTTTACTTTGTCTTTTTCGTAATGACCAAATTTGTTTGATTTCTCATTTTTGGGCTTTGATAAGGTATTTGAAGGATATTACATTTGGTTGTATATGTGTGTCCTGCAATGTAGGACACTCATGGTATAAATATATGTCATTACATACTTGCACATTCATACACACAAGCACATGAATTTGCTTACAGAGATATCACCTGAACCAAGATTCTGTTATTCCAATTTGCACGGAGTTTGATGTCATTCAAATGGTTCTTAACTCATGTTTCAAATAGTTGAACCACCTAGAGTATTTTTGAATTTGAAATATTGCATCCTGGTTATTGCTGGCCAAGTTCTTACTCCAGTTTCCTTTTGCAAGCAGGTAATTTACTCAGACCAGTGAACGAAAGGGATAGAGATCGGGATCGTGAAAGGACTGAAATAACTAAAGATAGAGACCACGAAACTCGTGAAAGGCTCCTTGACAATAAAGACACAGGAAGTCATAAAATGACTTTGTTTCCCAGCAAGGACAAGTATCTGTCAAAGCCCATTAATGAACTTGACTTATCCAATTGTGAGCGATGTACACCTAGTTATAGGCTTCTGCCAAAGAATGTATGTAACTCTTTACTTGTCCATTAATGTTGATACAATCCCTAAACTGATCCCTTTACTAATATCTGGATGCATGTGACTGTTATGATTGTTTCATGACAGTATCCCATACAGTCAGCAAGTCAAAGAACAGAACTTGGTGTTGAAGTACTGAATGATTATTGGGTGTCTGTCACATCAGGAAGTGAAGATTACTCGTTTAAGCACATGCGTAAAAACCAGTATGAAGAAAGCTTGTTCCGATGTGAAGATGACAGGTTGAAGCTTGCCTTCGATTTTCATACTTTATTTTGGTTCTTCGTTTTAGCTCATATGTTCATGCTAATACTTGATGTTTTATCTTTAAATGTTAGAGATTTTCTTCCTTTGGTTTGCTGCCTGTCGTAAGATTACTCTTTTAGGAGGATGACATAATGAATTTGTTACAATATATACCATTTCTTTACAAAAATTGCCTCCGTGTTAATTTTTCAATCATTTAGTACCGTCTTTGACAAGAATCAATGGTCTTTTGGTTGTCAGGTTTGAGCTGGACATGTTGTTAGAATCGGCAAATGTAGCAACAAAGCGTGTGGAAGAATTATTAGAAAAGATAAACAACAATACTATAGAAACAGATGGCCCCATTTGTATCGAGGAACACTTAACAGGTTACAAGAGGAATGATGTCTTGGTATTATTAGTATATCCATTTTTGTTAGCTTCTGATCAGATTCTTTTTCTTCTCTGTAGCTCTGAATCTGAGGTGTATTGAACGTTTATATGGTGATCATGGGCTTGATGTGATAGATGTATTGAGGAAAAATACTTCGCTTGCTTTACCAGTTATCTTAACTCGCTTGAAGCAGAAACAAGAAGAATGGGCTAGGTGTCGTGCTGATTTCAACAAAGTTTGGGCGGAAATTTATTCTAAAAACTATCACAAGTCACTGGACCATCGTAGTTTTTATTTCAAACAGCAAGATTCTAAGAGTCTGAGCATGAAAGGTAAGTTGATTCTTGCATTTGGTTTCATAAATACCTGTACGAGACTCTAGTATGGCATTTATATTTTGGAAAGCACAAGGGTAATTGATGCCTGGTTAATTTGTTTGCATGAAGGTCATAATGTGTAACATATCATCCTTTGTATTAAATTGTGTGAGGTTACCAGAAATACCTTAACTGTATTCTGTTTAGTAAAGGCTAATTTTTGTGTGTACTTTCATCCTTGCTCATTTTTTTACCTCAAAAAAGGAACGGACTGATGCAGATATGCATTATAGACATGGTTGCCTTGTGCAACTGGATTTTTTGTTGTACTATATTTTGTTTTCTCAGATTGCTTGCAATGCTTTGTGTATTACAGCTTTGTTAGCAGAGATCAAGGAGATAAGTGAAAAAAAGCGCAAGGAAGATGATGCACTTCTTGCTTTTGCCGCTGGAAATAGACGACCCATTACACCAAATTTGGAATTTGATTACCCAGATGGTGACACTCACGAGAATATATATCAGCTCATTAAATATTCATGTGGAGAAGTGTGTTCAACTGAACAGTTAAATAAAGTGATGAAGATTTGGACTACATTTTTGGAGCCCATGCTTGGTGTTCCTCCTCGGCCTCAGGGTGCTGAGGACACTGAAGATGTTCTGAAGTCTAAGAATCACTCTTCTAAAAGTGGAGAGAGTGAAGGAAGCCCTAGTGCTGACAATGCTACAATTTTAAACTCCAAACATACTAATTCTTGTAGAAGTAAAGATGAAAGTATCCTACCTGAGCAATCACGTTCTTCCAAAGCTTGGTTGATAAATGGTGATCATGGTGTTAAAGAAAATGGTTCTCATGCAGATCGAGGAGTTCGTAAGAGTGAGACTTTCTACAGGACACTGCAACAGGATAAGGTACAGAGTGATGTAGCTGTGGCTGATGAAATGTCAGGTGTCGATAAACTATCTACTTCCAGTGAACGGTTAGTCAATTCAAATGCATCACTTGTCTCTGGTGCAGAGCTAAGTAATGGAAGAACAAACGTAGAATCAGGTTTGATGAGTGCTTTCGACATAAAATCACATGTTTCATTTTTCTCTAATATAGGTCCCTGTCATCCAGCTGTTATTTCAATTTGTGGTTTTAATTTGGTCTCAAAAAACCTATGACTAGAGTCCTGAGATTCAACTTTTTGGTTGGAAGGGCTTGGTGCAACTCCTTCAAGACCGTGTAATGGCTCTGTGGATGGTGGGTTTGGATTAGGATCAATTAATGAAATCCTGCCTTCAGTAGAGGTATAGCACTGTCATTTATGTTACTTAGCTGTAACTTATTCTTCCTTAAAATTCAAAAAATGGAGGAAACTAAAGAAGCCAGCGGACCATGATAACACATATCCTAAAGTTTTAGACTGAAATGTTTGTGAATTGTATTTTGTTCTTAAGGTAGTTGTCTTGCTAGTATCTTGAATCAATAGTGAAACTGCAATTGCAAAGAAATACTCCCCTTTATCAGCCAAGACTCAACTTCTCAGGACAGAAAGTGTTAGGTTTTGGATTCAATCTTACTAAGTACAGATGGAGCATGACAAAATTGATCTTGCAGGTTGGTGATCCTTCAAGACCGGTTATATGCGCTAATGGAGTGACGCAAGATGGTTTGAAGATTAACAGATATAATGATGATTCTGCTCCACAATTTAAGATTGAAAGAGAAGAAGGTGAATTATCTCCTAATGGAGATTCCGAGGACAATTTTGCAGTTCATGGAGAAACTGAATTGGAGGCACTGCATAAAACAAAGGATCATATAATTACTAGGCAATATCAAACATCACATGCAGAAGAAGAAACATGTGCTGAGGCGGGAGGAGAAAATGATGCTGATGCTGATGATGAAGGTGATGAAAGTGCTCAAAGGTCATCAGAGGAGAGTGAGAATGCCTCTGAGAATGGTGATGTCTCCGGAAGCAAGTCTGGTGATGGAGAAGATTGCTCTAGGGAAGAGCATGAGGAAGATGGAGACCACGATGAGCATGATAATAAAGCTGAGAGTGAAGGTGAGGCGGAGGGAATGGCAGATGCCCATGATGTAGAAGGAGAGGGGGCAGTTTTACCATTTTCTGAACGCTTTCTGCTAAATGTTAAGCCTCTAGCGAAGCATGTCCCTTCAGCATTACATGAAAAAGATAAGGGATCACGAGTTTTCTATGGAAATGATTCTTTCTATGTCCTTTTTAGGCTTCATCAAGTAAGATTTCCTATATCGTGTTCTATTTTAAACACGAAGTATGTGCATCACCTTTGGCGTGGTTATTTTCATTAACTCGATATTTTTTCTCTGTCAAATTTTCTTAGACATTGTATGAGAGAATACAATCAGCCAGGATTAACTCATCATCTACTGAAGGGAAATGGCGATCTTCAAATGATACAGGTCCAACAGATCGTTATGCTAGGTGATCTATCTTTGGAAACTTTGCTTTTATAATATAGACATGATCAATATAGTCCGTATTAACTTTTAGTGGTCTTTACAGGTTCATGAGTGCACTTTACAGTTTACTTGATGGTTCTTCTGATAATGTGAAATTTGAGGATGATTGTCGGGCTCTTATTGGTACGCAGTCATATGTTCTCTTCACATTGGACAAGCTGATATTTAAACTTGTCAAACAGGTAAAGCATTCAAGAGTTAATTTAGCATTTTAATCATTCCGCTTTCTGCAGGCGTACCATTTTCTCTAACCTTAGTGTAAGTTATTTTGGGTTTTCTCAGCTCCAAACAGTGGCAGCTGATGAGATGGACAATAAACTGCTTCAACTCTATGCTTATGAAAACTCAAGAAAACCAGGAAGATTTATAGATATTGTTTATCATGAAAATGCTCGCGTTCTTCTTCACGATGAGAATATATATCGTATAGAATGTGTATGTTTCTCGTACTTTGCTTCCTTTTGTTTTCCCCAAGAAAATTTTCTCTGAATTTAGCTTGGTCACTGTTACTTGTGTTGCAAACACAATAATATCATCTCTGTTGCAGTCTTCTGCACCTACCCGCTTATCCATTCAGCTAATGGACTTTGGGCATGACAAGCCTGAAGTTGCTGCTGTTTCAATGGATCCCTATTTTGCGGCTTATCTGTACAACGACTTCCTCTCTGTTGTTCTTGACAGAAAAGAGAGGTCAAGGGTTTTCATGAAAAGGTGCAGACTCAATGACAAATATATGCTATTATGTTAAGTAGCTATGGCTAATAAATCATGTTGTTTGCAGGAACAAATGCGGACATTTGAGTGGTGATGAATGTCAAGCCCTGGAAAAATTTCAAGTTTTTAATGGTTTGGAATGCAAGATTGCTTGTAATTCATCCAAGGTATGTGGAATTGAAATTTGTCATCTCTATAAAAACTGGAAGATGCTTTTGGTGTCGATTAAAGCACATCTAATGCTCAATTTCAAGCCGTTGTTAATTGATTCATGATTTGAATATGACAGGTATCCTACGTTTTAGATACAGAAGACTTCCTCTTTCTGAAGAAAAGGAAAGATTTACCAAAGAGTAGCTCATGCCACGACCTGGCAAGAGCTTCTAAACGAGTACAGCGGTTTCAAAGATGGTTGTCTAGTCCATAATGTGCCTCTACACTCGACATAGAGTATTTGTTATTCCTTGGCATTGGTATATAATTTCTTCCTAGCCTCAACACCCCCAAAATCCTAATCGCAATGTCTTTGTTGCATGTAGCTTAGGCCTACTCTCGGGTTCCATTATTCTAATATTGAGTTATTTGCAAGAAAGCAGGAAAGGGCAAGCTACATTGAGATGCCTGTAAGGTCTTGCGTTGCATTGCATAGCCATAGAAGAAGGTGAGTTGAAATGATTTTGTATGTAAAACCTTTTATAGTTCTCTCGAACAAGGGAAAGAAGGAGGAGACTCCCCTGACAGTAATACAGTGCAGCTATTATTTATTTGTCATGTAAATAGAGGTGAGGTGACATGACATCTGATGTAATACAAACTTGTTAATTCAATTAATCAATATCTTAATAATCATTTTTCATTTTCCACTCATTATAATATAGTAATAGATGTTGATCGAGTCATAAGCGCTTGGTTAGTTACTTGAACAAATTTACAAAATTTGGCAGGAGGGCGAGGTATATAGTTTTTTTTGGGGGTAAAAAGTGCATTTTATCAAAATATAAATTAATATTTAATATTTAAAGCATTTATAATAAATCTTAATATTTGAAAAACATTTAAATTAAAATTTGAGTGGATAAAAATTTAGAAAGAGTTAAATATTTATTTGTTATGTTTAACGTTATTATTGATATAATGTGTACCTTTTTTTTTTAATTGAGAGCGTGAGTTTTATTCTGGCACAATGAGATTTATTTTAATTAATTTTTAAATTTTGATCGTATTCATTTAATAGTAATTAATATTGACAAATATAAAGTAATTTATGTAATTTTATTTAATTGTAATTAATTTAAATATGATTGAAATTTTAATACTTAAATTACTAATTTCAAATATTACAACCTTAATTCTAAATTCAGTAAACAAATTGGGTTAATTTGAATTTTTTATTTTTCTTATTATAAGAAAAAGATGGTTTTGTATCTCACACATTATAAAAAAGATAGGTTTTGTATCCACACATTTTCATCAAGGACGGAGTTATTTGGAGCCTAGTGTTAAAATTTAAAAAAATTAAATATTTTTTTATTTTTAATATATATATATAAGGATGAAGTTATTTGGGGCCTAGTGATGCATTGAACCCTCCAAGATTTTAAAAAATTAAATATTTGGACCTTCCTATCTTAAATTCTTGGCTCCGTCACTGATTTTCATAGTAGTTTAGGATTAATTAATTTACAAATTCTTTCTTATAATCAATGTAATATTGTCTTAGCTCATATAGTCATATTTAAATAGACTTTTTTGTTCTATTTAATATATAATATTCCTTTTTAAGTTGAAGCATAGATATTAATCTTGCCTAACTTATTATAAATATAAATTACTTGAACTCCTTATTAGAGACTTTATGAAAATATCCTTAAGTTGTTCTCTAGTTTTGACATATCCTGTATAGATCAAATTTTCTTGCACTTTTTCACGAAAAGGTGACAATCTATTTGAATTGTTCATGGAATATATGATTAGAAGTAATATATGGTGCTAACTTTGCTGTGAGGTTTTAAAATTAATTTCCATTAAAAGCTAATATAATATCTCACATGATAGACGAGTCATAACTCTATACTAGATTTGGACACGACATTTTGGTTCTTACTTGTCCATGAGACTTAGTTTCCTCTAACGAAGACACAATAATCATTAGTTAATCTTCGATCAATTTTAGAACCTGTCCAATCGACATTCAAGAAGCACTCAATATGAGTATGTCTATGATTTGTATATAGAATCCCTAGTCTAGGAGCTCCTTCAAGTAACATAATATTTGTTCTTGAGCAGCCAAATGATAAATGATAGGAGAAGACATAAATTGACTTACAACACTAATGTAATATGCAATATCAAGGTGAATTACAATGAGATAATTTGATTTTCCAACCAACCTCCTACATTTCTTAGGATCTTCAAACAATTCTCTTTAGTGAGTTGTAGATTAGGGATCATTGGAGCACTACATGGCTTAGCCTCCATCTTTCCACTCTAGTTAGCAAATCAAGTAAATACTTCCTTTATGATAAGAAAATGTCTTTTTTTGCTTCTTGTTACTTCTGCACCTGAAAGATATTTCAAAGCCATTAAATTTTTAGTATGCAATTGACTGTGAAAGAAGCATTTCAATAATGAAATGGCCATATTATCACTTCTAGTACTAACAATATCATTTATATACATAATTAGGAGAATGATATCGAATGTAGAATGTTTATAGAATACCAAGTAATCATAATTACTCTCATTTATGCCAAAAATTTTTATTGCCTAACTAAATTTTCCAAATCAAGTACTAGGACTTTGTTTTAAATCGTATATGGAATTTTGAAGATGATAAACTTTCTTGTTCTCCCTCTAAGCAACAAATTTTGGTGTTTGCTTCATATATACTTCCTATAGGAGGTTGTCATGTAAGAAAGCATTCTTGATGTCTAATTGATGTAGAGTTTAATCATGAACAACTGCCAAAAAAATAAATAGAAGAATAGAGGTCATTTTATCAACATAGAAGAAATTATCAAAATAATCCACACCATGGGTCTAAGCATAGTCTTTTATTATAAGTGGTGCTTTAAGTTAAGAAATAAATCCATCGAAGATGATTTTAACAAAAAAACACCCATTTATATTCAATGAACTTTTTTCTAGTAGGTAAGTTCCCTAAATCCCACATACTATTAGCATCTGAAACATTCATCTCCTTTATCATAACATTACACTAACTAGGATGAGATAAAGCTTCATGAACAATTTTTGGGAGGGTTACAGAATCGAATGAGACAACAAAGGAATAAAAAGAGTAAGATAAATGATCATAAGAAACAAAAGAGGAAGTAGGATAAGTGTATTGATGTTTACCTTTACAAAGAGCAATTTAAAGTTCTGGATCATGTGGTGTGGGATTTGATGATAAAGAAGACACATGCAACGAACTCATCAAGTTAATATCTTCTTCTATAATATTACAAGCGAGTAGGTAGGGGGTATGATTATGTAGGAGGATCATATATAGAGATTTCATTTGCGGTGTGATAGGTGATCTTATAAACTAACAGGTCATTATCCATATTTTCAGAAATCAAAGAATTAGGAAAAAGAGTGTTCCATAAAGGAAACATCAGCTGACACAAGATAGTTGTTTAAAGTAAGTCAATAGCACCGATATCCTTTTTGTAGGCAAGAGTATTCTAGCAAGACACATTTTAAAGATTTATTATTTAATTAAGTAACTTGAGGATGAAAATCGTGTACTAAACAAGTATTACCAAAAATTTATGGATTAATAGGAAATAAGGGTTTAGTGGGAAAGAGAACATTCTAAGGAATCTCACCATAAAGAATAGATGAAGGTATATGATTAATCAAAAAACAAGTTGTGGAGATAACATTGGCCTTAAAAGGTTTAGGAACCTGTGTTTGAAATAAGAGTGCTCTAGCAATTTCAAAGAGATGTCAATTTTTTTCTTTCAATGCCACCATTTTGAGATGGCATATCAACATATGATGATTGATGAAGAATGTCATAATGGATCATGTAGGTATGAAAAGATGTGGAATACTATTCTTTGACAATATTAGTTATCAACATATGAATAAAGACATTAAATATATTTTTGATCTCAACACAAAAGGCAGCGAAATGCGAAAATAACTTAGAACAAGTTTTCAATAAATAAAGCCAAGTTATACTAGTGAAATTATTAACAAAAGTGGCAAAATATTGAAACCTCCAAGATAAGACATAAACGTCAAACATTATAATGTACTAATTCAAATGAAAAGCTAGCTCTTTTTGTGACTCGAGAGAATGAAGACAGACGATGATGATTGGAAATCTAATAGGATTCATAATCTAAGCAAGATACATTATGGAATTGAGGACATACCTTCTTTAATAAAGGTAAAGAGAGATGTCTTAACTAACAATGAGCTTTAAAAGGGGTTAAGACATATGAATAGGTAATGAGTCTTGGCACATTTGTATCTAGAATATATAGACCTCCTGATTCATGACCTTTACCAATAATCTTCTTCATCATAAGACATTAAAAAGATGGTGATTAAGAAAGAATAAGATATAATAATTTAGAGCACGGGTGAGTTTACTCATATATAATAAATTAAAGGAGAATTTTGGTAGGTTTAAGATAAATGATAAAGACATTAATAGATTGAGATTAATAATGTTAGATCCAATAATAAAGGAAGTGGATCCATCAATTAAGGTAACATAGGAAGGTGAAGAATGTTTTTGGAAAGTAAAAAAAGACTAATATTACCTGTCATATGATTTGGGGCATGACCAAGGTATGTGACCTGAATTACTAAAGGCAGTAATAAGATGGGATGAACTTTTTAAAGCTTCTTAGTATTATGTAACCTTACCAAACTCATCTTCAGAAACTATAATTGTTTTATACATGAACTAGCTACGTGTAGTAGTAACTGCAACATGAGCAGAATGAGATTTAAAGATTTATTCATTAGCTTCCAACATGTATGTTTAGTATGGCTTGACTTCTGACAATATTGACAAACAATTTTCGACATCTTGATTTTTATAATCCTATTTTCCTGTCCCTCCTTTGTTATGAGTTGACATTCCTATGTCAAATCCATTATTTCGAATTACAAGAACATTAGATTTTGAATGTTGGGAGGAATATATGCATTGATATTTGTGCAAAGTATTTGCGTAAAAACCTTATGTAAGAAAGAGATTTTAGCACTAGAAAGAATATGAGTCTTTGTGATTTCAAATTAAGAACTAAGACTAGTAAAAAAAACTCATTACCTTTAACATCAGGATTAAAAGGTAATAAGATGTCTAATTCTTTATAAATCTTTTGAAATTCATAAAATATGCTTAAAGTGATTAATCTTATTGTTCAATTCAGTAAAATCCCTTGCATATATCATAAATATATAAAATATTTCATTTTCTTCAATATAAAAATTCCAAACAATTCATTAATTCGTTAATATACTAATAGTGATTAATTAGAATAGTCACCTCATTATCAATAGAATTTCACATTTATAAAAATAGTCAGACATCATCTTGTAGTCATTCCTTCTAAGTATGTTCTGGTAGGGGATCATTAGTGAGGTGATAATCTATAGAAATGCTCTTTAAATAAATTTGAACTATGTTACAC
>JANIJH010000001.1:3904711-3916377 GCA_024520975.1 Erythroxylum areolatum
GTTGACATTGGTCTTGCTCTACTTGGTCATTGTGGTGCACCTTTCAAATTTTGGCATTTTGCCTTTGAAACAACCATTTTTCTTATAAATCATCTGCCTACCAAATCTTTGACAAATCAAATTTCATTCCAAATTCTCTACAATCAAATTCTTGATTATCAATTTCTTCGAGTTTTTGGGTATGCTGTTTATCCTTTACTTTGATCATTTAATAAACATAAGTTTTCTATTCGGACCAAACAATGTGTTTTTCTGGGTTATTCTTCTCATTATCTTGGTTACTGTTGCTTAGATAAAGAAACTGGAAAAATTCTTTATGCACGTCAGGTTGAGTTTGATGAGTCCCTCTTTTCCTTCTATAAAATTTCAAATTCTCAACAGACCAAATTTGCTCACCGTGATCTTGCCATCTCCACTCCATGGCTACATCTTTTTCATCATGATTCCTCACTTGCTCCGCCAACTCAAGATTCTCAAGGTATGATATTTGGTTTCCTTTTAACTATTCCTTCAAATTCTCAGCAGGATATGGCACCATCACTGTCAAACATGTCGCCTAAACATGACCAGATTCTGCATAATCCAAACCCATCTCCACCCACTTGTACTCCCACACACGATTCTATATCCCAACCAAATCTATTTTCAGGTGACCAACATCATGCATCATTAAATCAGATTTCCCGTGATCCTATTCCCAACTCTCCACAATCCTCTAATCTCAGTCCATCTTGTCCTCCATCAAATGATTTGGTCAACACTCACAATCTTGTCCAGCCACCTTCCAAAACAGCTACTATTCAACTTCCTTTGGATTTAAATTCTAATTTGAATTTAAATTCAACACTAGATTCATCGATTCATCCCACACCTGCCAATTCCTTACAACCCACACCACCTAAACGTACCCATTCCATGCTTCTTCGACCTAACCCCAAACCAAAGAAAATACTTTATTTGACCACTGTTTCCTTTTCTTCCAATGTACCTTGTGAACCTAATTCTTTCTCTCAAGCCTTCAAAGACCTTGCATGGAAAGAAGCCATGGAACATGAGTTTTAAGCTCTTCAATGAAACCAAACTTGGGTCCTTGTACCCTGCCCACCAAATACCAACATTGTCGGTAATAGATGGATTTTTAAAGTCAAGAAAAAGGCGGATGGGACTGTGGAATGGTTGAAAGCATGAATAGTTGCAAGAGGTTATGCTCAGGAATATGGGTTAAATTTTACTGACACTTTCAATCCTGTAGTGAAGCCTATGATAATCCGATCTGTTCTCAGTATAGCAGTATCAAGGGGTTGGTCTCTCAGACAATTAGATGTTAGTAATGCTTTCTTGAATGGTGAATTGAACGAAGCTATATACATGGTGCAACCACAAGGCTTTATTGATTCTTCACATCCTCATCACGTCTGCAAATTACAGAAATCGTTATATGGGCTCAAATAAGCACCACGTGCCTGGTATCAACAACTAAGCAACTTCTTAGCCACCATTGGTTTTGTTGGTTCTCATGCAGATTCTTCATTGTTCATTTTTAATGCAGGTGGCAACTTGTGTTTTCTCCTAGTCTACGTTGATGATGTGGTCATCACGGGCAATAATGCTCCCCTTATTTCATGTATTATCTATCAATTGTCACAAGAATTTTCCTTACGTGGTCTGGACAATCTTCATCATTTTCTGGGCATAGAAGTGTTACCTCATTCTCATGGTCTGCTATTATCTCAGAAAAATTATATTTTTTTTCTGTTTTGGAAAACATGGGGATGAGCAATTGTAAACCGAGTTCCATTACTGGTTCTATTTTGTCCTAATTACAAGGCACTCCTCTTTCGCAGGATGACGCTGCTATGTATCGTAAAATTTGTGGCCGCTTACACTGCATTACTCTTACCCGTCTAGACATTTCTTTTTTTGTAAATAATTTATGCCAATTTCTTCATCAGCCCACTTCAACTCATTTTCAAGCTCTCAAGCGTTTACTCAGATACTTACAAGGTACAATAAAAATGTCATCATTGATTTCTCGTGGAGCTATAGATAAATTAACTGTTTTCAGTGAGACGGATTGGGCGGGTTGTCCTGATGATTGTCGATTGACTGGAGGATTTTTAATTTTTCTTGGCAATAATTTGTTAGCTTGGAAGTTTGCCAAGTAATGCACAGTGGCTCAGTCCTCTATCAAATTGAATTCAAGGTGGTTGCGAATGCTTGTGTTGAGGTTAAATGGCTTACGAAGCTTCTTCGTGAATTACGTGTGACTCTTACTGCTCCTCCTCATATTTGGTGTGACAATGTTGGTGCAGTTTTCTTATCCTCCAATCCTGTGTTTCATGCTCGGACTAGACATGTGGAAATTGACTTTCACTTTGTCCGTGATCTCATTGCTAGTAAAGAAGTCAATGTTGGAATTTTGTCTTCATCTGATCAACTTGCTAATATCTTAACTAAGCCTCTCTCCAAGCAGATGTTTTTATCATTTTGCTTCCAAGCTTCGGCTTTCTTCTTCTCATCCTTCAGCTTGTGAGGGCCATATTAGATAATATTTGTTAGTTAAGATTAGGTTTTATTCATTGTATCTTTATCACTTGTATATATATATGACTTGTAACTTGTATTACGATTATCACTGTTACTCAATACTAAAACAGCCAAAGGCTTTTCTTATTTATCTGATTATTGCTAATACTAATATAACTATATTTTTATTATTGATAAAACATAAAGATGATATTTTTAATTAATTTAGTTTATTTTTATTGCTTTTATAATACTTACTAATAAATTACCAATAAAATTATTTAATTTAATTAAATAAATAATTCATAAATTAATATTTATTTTAAATATATTTTAATTATTAAATCAAATTTTATTTAAAATTTATATATTTTGAAATCATTTTAAATTCAATTATATTTATTAATAATTATTAAATAATTCATAATTTTTATTAATAGTTATTATGTTAAATAATCAGATAATGTATATTTGGTTAAAAGCAAATTAGATCTTAAAAAAGAAACATAAAATAAAAACCATCTTTTCTAGTTTTCATATATTTTAAAAATTGAAAGAAATTAAAACAAAAAATGAAAACTAAGAAATCAAACATTTTTTTTACTAAATTTGAAAATAAGTTCAGAAAACTAAAAACATAAATAAAAATAAATAGGCCTTTAACTAATAAAGTTGAATAAATATAAAATAAAATGCTCAAAATAAATCAAGTGGGTTAGATGCCAAACCACAAGAAAATACTTCAAAAAATGGTGTCTAGTAGAGTGAACCTTCTAGGTTATTAAAAATAAAATTGATATCCCACACCTAAAATGAGAGTAGTAAGTAGCCAATAACAAACAAAAATAGCCAAGAAGACCATCTAAGAATAGCAAGCATTAGCGAACAACAACTAAAAGTATTCATAACAACTGGTCATGCAATACCAGTAATGAGAAACACCTAGAAAAGACAATTAGTAAGAAACGTTGAAGATCTGAGGATAGTTAATCACTCAAAAGTGTCGCACAAAAGAGACAACACTAAAGTGGCCAGAAGGGAGGCATAACTCTGTTGGAGGTGTTGCCATGGCTCAGTATTAGAAATTTTTCCAATATTGGACATTAATTATGATTTTATTGTTTTAAAAAATTTACGATTAAGCAAATCGAATTTGATCTGGTTAAAAGATAATAAAGTGGCCCAATAAAGGATTTGGTTTGATGAGCTAAAGTCTAATGAAGAAAATAGGCCTTTATCAGTATAGGTCGAACCTATATTGGACCTGTGATAGGGAAGCCCAATATGGATGCTGTATATATAAGATTAAGGTTTCCTACAGTTGCTTATGCAGATCGTGAATGTTTGGATTCTTTGACCCATCAAAAGGTTTATGGATTAAGAAAATTACAAAAAGATGTTAATGACATCCCAGTGATTGATTTTCATAAAGGTCATCATGAAAAAATGGAGGTTTCAGCAAAAAAAAGATGGTTTAAAGTTATGGAAAGAAAAACAAGTATTTCTTGTTTTTTTTTTCCCGTTTATTCACTTTCATAATTGATCCTGGGTGTGTAACTAAGACTCGTGTTATGCACTACTCGTGGTATAAGAGCAGTTACGTGATTATATGAACAAAAATGGAGATTTTCTTATTATCTCCATAAAGACCTCGAAGAAAACCAATCCATTTTTACGTTTTTAATTGCATATGGTTGCTTGAATTCATATTGAATGTGTTTAATATTGAAAAGTGGGTTGAAAACAACCTATGGAGGCCAAAAATGTCATCAAAATGTCACCAAAAATTGTCATTTTTGGCGATAGGAGAGAGAAAGGAGGTAGAGAGTCAAGATGGCACATGAGCCCGACAGGATCCTAATGCCTCCCAAAAGTAGTGACATGCTCCAGACAACTGTCTGAGATGGGGCAAAATAGGGTCAGGACACGTATTGACGCGTGTGGAACCTGCTCTAAAGGCAGTGCCCCATTTTGCACATCAGGCGCGTGTGGTTGGGTCTAAGCGCATTAGTGCACATCTGGCACGTGTAACACACTTTTTGGATGCATCCATAAGCACGTCAGGTATGCACCCTACTGTCACACTCAATATTGATGTCAACAACAGTAAAAGATTAAAAAAACTCAAAATTTTAGAATTCACTAAATTGTCCCTTGGGTTATTTTGGGGCAGTATTGAGGTTCTGTAAATTTGTAAAATAAAATTTTAATTTTTTTTGAATTTATTACATTAGTAATAATTAAGGTTTAACTTCAGAAAAATCAAATTAAGGTTCTTAAATCCAATTTTGAGTGAAATTTCATGCCATGAACTAGAAATAAAAGATCTACATATGATTTTGGTATCTCATATAGTGTATTTATTGTTTGGAATTGCATGATTA
Source organism: Erythroxylum areolatum (assembly GCA_024520975.1). Lineage (NCBI taxonomy): Eukaryota > Viridiplantae > Streptophyta > Magnoliopsida > Malpighiales > Erythroxylaceae > Erythroxylum > Erythroxylum areolatum. The sequence continues at coordinate 3,909,622 of JANIJH010000001.1, forward strand.
TCACTTCAATTAAGATTTTTCTAATGATAGAGTCTCAAATAAAGTTTTATCACTGGTATGTGTTAATAAGAATGTTTATAAGGATTTGCATTTATTGATGGAGGAAAGTTCAGAGTTTTAATAAAGGGTGTGTTTGCTTGAGGAAAGTTCAAAGCTTTCTGGGTTTGTGTTGTTCTACTCAGGGGTGTAAACTGCTTTTATGTGCTTGTTCATATTGAGGAAAGTAGTGAGATTTTTAGGTTTTTTTTTCTATTCGAAGGTAGGAAGTGAAAGAGGGAAACCTCAGTGTTCAAGAAGGAGAAGGTAACACTTGTCGATCACGATGAGGTAAATTTGATATTTGGGTGTGTTTACTTAAGGAAAGTTTGGAGCTTTTTGGGTTTATGTGGTTCGACTCGGCTGTGTAAACTGCTTTTATGTGCTTATTCATGTTGAACTGATAATCCTTTATATTCCTCTCATTGTTATTCTCCTCTTTACCACTCCCAACGTCTTTTGAATTTTACAACAATTTCGTTTGCGGAGGCTTTACCAGTGCTCGAGCTAGATCATGGCTTCCTTTTCTTCTTCCTCTTCACGATCTACCCCATCATTTTATCTAGAGGACTCACGATTTCTTTATGTCTCTAAAACCTCAAGTCTTTGCTTTTCTTTTTTCACAAGAAACAGAGAGAGACACAAATCTTTTTCTCTACAAACACTCAACTCACTTATCTCATTTTTTTCATACAATATGTTGATTTTCTTTTGGAACAATGGTTTTTGTTGCTATCAGTAATATTTTGTACGGATCCCACCTTCCTGTCAGTTGCTATCACCTACGGAGAGTCTACATTCAAAATACTATGAGGTGTTCAACCACTTCTAGCATCAACATCAAAAAACATTTTCTAGGTTGGCTTGTTCTCTGCTTGAAAATGGATGCAAATAACAACGACCATAGATGCAAATTTGTCTTGAACAATCAAGGGTATATTAGAGAATAAGCGTTTTCTTTTCCCATGAAGCAAGTAAGCATTCTTTCTCTCTCCACTTACTTTATAAATATTTCCCATTACATCTTTTGTTTTCTATTTGTGTCCCTCTTGTGATTTTTGGGGTCATTCTAGAGCTTTCCATATCTAGTTTTTGTGTTTCTTTTGGAAGATTGGGAGGTCAAGATTCATTGGATATGTTGAGTTTATTTATGTTGTTGGCATTATACATTGTTTTTGTTGCTCATCGTAAGTTTCTCTATAATTATATGTTAATTATTTTCGGAGCGTCTGAGTTTGTTTCTCTTGGGTTTTGCCTTTGTCATTTCTAGTAATCAAATAACAACATTCTTTACAACTAAACTTAGACCTGGTCTTTTTGAGTTAGAGCGCATGTTTGTTTTGGAAATAGTTATTTTGTTGTTCATATCAAGGCATTTAGTAACCTTTGCAAACAAGTTTTTTTCCTTTTACATCCTACGTTTGCATTTCATTGGAAATATCACCTATCTTGTACCCCTGCTAATAGGCCAGTCCTTTACCTACCTATTTTATACTTTTCATATAGTATTTGGAGTTAGGTGGTCCACAATACCCTTTCTTTGGAAATAGAAACTTACGTCTTATTAAATGATTAGGTTATACCTGTGTCACTTTTCCAAGCAGTCTGTAGCATATCATATTGTAGATTATGACATACAGTATCTCCCACAGATATTATTTCACTCTCCCTTTTTCTTTTCTCTTGCCGCATAGACATTTCAACACAGATATATTGTTAAGTATTCTATGTCCAAACCAAATCCTACTCTTTCTGAAGCAAGGTGTTGTGATTAGTATTATTTTATTTTAATTTTGATTATTAAGTATTTATTATTATTATCATTAGTATTATTATTTATTTGTTTTATGCATTTATGTATTTAACGACTTTGTGTTAGGAATAAAGGTCATAGAGAAGGAGAATGGATAGTTTACACACGGAAAAAGCAATAAAGCAGTAGAGTTATAGCTAAATAGTGACAGTAGCTAGTTAGATAGCATCTGTTATAGTTAAACAGTGACAATAGCTAGTTAGATATTAACTATAACTCTACTGCATTACTGCTTTTTCCGTGTGTAAATTATCCATTCTCCTTCTTTGTGACCTTTATTCCTAACACTTTGTCTTTTAAACTTGCATCTCCTCATGAAGGTCGCCTTTTTTAATATGTTATTATTCTATTTTAATTATTTATTATTACTTTATTCTATTTTTAAAATATATTTAGTTATTTTATTACGTCTCACATTTGCATGTAGGTCTATCGAAAATAGCCTCTCTATTATGTAGGGGTAATGCTACGTAATATCAGACCTCCCAAGACCCTTCGTTGATGTGGGATTTAAACTGGGTGTTGATGATGATGGTGACATTATCATGTATTATATGCCCATACAGAATGTGAGGATAACATAAAGGTGTATACCTTATGTTTGTAGATTTATTTGAGTACTAAAGAGAATGTAGTCAACACAGTGGCCTTTCAAGTTAGCATTTGGATTGCTTCGGTTGCATGTTTGGAGATGTCTTTGGTCTTGTGTTTGACTATTCTACCTACATGTGATGGCCTTATATGAGATTTATAAAAGCATTAGATGGAGAAAGTCATTGCTTGAGTAATCTATTTACCTATAGGTGGTATAATCTATTCACCTATAGGTGGTAAAGTCACAAGAGTTAGTGGTGTGTAATGTGATCGCTTTTGTATGGAGATTTTATCTACATGTATTATGTATTCAGTCCATAGGTGTTTCATGATATGTGTGATGAGATTCTCAGTATAGATACTACTTACAACTTTAAGTATCGCTATTATCCTACATTTGTGTTGATCATTATATTGTCAATTTTGCAGTCACCTTTTCAATTAACAATAGCAGTGTCACGATTGACATCTTAATTGGTTTCAATTTCAAGAAGTGGAAACAAGATGTGGAGTTTGATTTGGAAATGGTAGACATTAACATAGCCATGGTGAGAGATAGGCCACCTACACCCACATCATATAGTTTAGATGATGCTAAAGCCACATTTGTATCCTTGGAGAGGTCAAACAGATTTGCTATTTGACCATCAAGTGATCAATAGTAGATTATCTGCTAAGTGGACTTACGGAAACAAACATAGCCAAAGATTTTTTGAACAAAGTCTCCCATAGGTGCAGGGTATCTTCGAATGCAATGATAAGTACCTTGATGAAAGAATTATTCTCTATGAGGTACATTAGAGAAGGAGGAGTGAGGAAGTATATTATCAGGATGGTCCACCTCTAATGTAAGTTAAAGGCGTTGAACATCATCATTCCTGATGTGTGCATTGTACACCAAGCTCTTAATACACTTCCCTTAGAGTTTGGTATTTTGTTTACAATGTTCAATTTGCAAGATGAGGCTTGGGACATCAATACTTTGATTTCTTGAAGCGTTGTTGAAAAGGAGAGGCTAAAGAACATTGCTCATACGGCCTTGCTAACAGCCAAGAGAAAAGAAAATGTAAAGCCTAAGAGGTTTTAAGGTAAGAAATCTAAATTTTTTCCTCATGTGAATATCGATTGGTCTATCATTGCCAAAGGTCCTCTTGATGTTAAAAGTCTAATTGCTAGAAATATGATTCCTAGAAAGAAAAACATGAACTGTCAGGTAACCCCTTGGTTTGTATGATCCATAATGTAATCTTGTTATAACCACCAAAAACTAGCCACATTAAGTTTTTGGTGGTTAGATAGTGGAGTTTCTAATCATGTTGCTCCCATAATGTAAGGGATCATACATAGGAGAAAACCAAATAAAGAGGAGGAAAAATTGATGGTTGATAATAAGGAAGAAGTTTTTGTAATGTTTATATGAGATGTATGTTTGAACTTTGATACAGGGTTTGTACTTATTTTACATGAAACATTTTATATATCGTCTTTCAAGCAAAACTTAATATTTGTATTAGTTTTGGATAAAGAAGGTTATAGTTTTGCCATTGATGCATCTGTTGTACGATTATCTTTCAATGCAAAACATATTGGTAATGTTTTCTTGTCATATGGATTATAAAGAATGCATCTTACTCCTCATGAGTATATGTTTCTTCATATATTGCTGAACATGTTACTAGAAAAAGACCTCTGATAAAAGATAAGTCATACATGATATGGCATAAAAGGTTAGGCCACATTTCCAGAGATAGAGTTGAAAGACTGATTAAAGAAAACATTTTCCCAACTTTAGATTTTGATGATTAGGAACATGTGTTAATTGTTGTAGGGGTAAGTTGACCAAAATAAAGAAAAAAAGGGGTCAACTTGTGCTTCTGACTTGTTAGATCTCATACATACAAATATTTGTGGACCTTAAACTATTACATTGTGTAATTCTAGATATTTTCTGACTTTCATTGATGATTGTTCCTGTTATGGTTATGTGTTCTTATTTAAAGAAAAGTCTGAAGTTCTTAAGAAATTTAAGATCTTTAAAGTTGAGGTTGAGAACCATTTAGGAAGGTCCATCAAGATTGTCATATCTAATCGTGGAAGAGAATATTATGACAAACATGGGCTTTTAGGACAAGAAAAGGGTTCGTTTTGCCAGATATGTGGAATTATGAGGAATAATGACTTAGTTCATTATGCCAGGTAGTCTTGGGCAAAATGTTGCAACTGAAAAGCATAATCGCACCCTTAAGGACATGATGAGGTCGATGCAGAGTAGGACTAACCTATCTAATTACCTTTGGAGTGAAGCCATGGAGACTGCCTTGTACATACTTAATAGAGTTCTATGTAAATCAGTATCTAAGACGCCATTTAAACTCTAGAAAGGCTGGAAGCCTAGCCTTGCCCACATTTATATCTGGACTGCCCTGTTGAGGTACGCTGATATAATCCTATGAAAATAAGTTACATTCTAGTTCTACTAGTTGCTATTTTATAGGATATTCTGGAATATGATGTCTATGATGAGGGTGGTCCTTCTCACCCTTTAGATGACAGTATAACAAATACTATAGTTATTTCGTATCCATCTTTCATATAGTTAGAACCAGTGGATCATGGTCTTGATAACGTACCAGTATAGGAATAAGAACCCATAACTGTGCAAACTAAGGTTCTTAAGGTACAAGATCCAGTTCAGTTAAGAAGATTGACCAGAGTGAGAAGACCTGCTATTTCATCTGATTATATAGTCTATTTGGATGAACAAGACTATGATATTGGACATATTTTCGATACAGTTGCATTTTTATAAGTTGTTTATGAACCTCATAAAATACCCCCTATACAAAACCTACAACTACCCACATACATGGCAACCAAAATTCCTATATAAACAATCATGAAATACATTTCTATTCATTTTTAGGGACTATCATCACACATTTGTCTATTCAATGTTGTACATATACATATTGCAAAATTTCATATCACTTTTATCATTTAAGATTAGTATTACATCTTTGCATTTACATGATAATTCAAAATAAATATTACATATAACTTAAATTCTTAGTTACAAACGGTTATTTATATAATCATCTTTAACCAAAAAGATACAATCTAAAAGTACATTTACTACTAATAGTTGGGCTTAGTCCTTGCGGATGATCCATATACCTCAATCCTATCAGTTGAACTTACACGGATTAACACTTGTGCTAAGCTTGAAAGCTCAGTGGGGAAACATTTAGTTTGGATGGCCACTCATAGCAGTCATTCGCCAAGCACAGACATTCATAAATATCACAAAATATATAAATAGTGATGGCACAATTAATCAAGCTACTTAATGCAAATATACTTCAACATATTATTTATGTACCGTAAATTCGCATTTATAAGTCAAACATTGATATTCGAAGTTCATTAATACAAATTATCAACAAAATTGCTCATCATTACAAATCATCAATACAATGAATACAAATGCTCATCAATACCGATTTGTTGTCATGTTGTATTTCTTATTTATAACTGTTTAATTTACCTTTTGTGTTACGCCTGCACATTCCCATAGGTGTGGATAATGAGAACCGTAGATATCTGAAGATATTAAACTGTAGATATCTGAAAGTATTGAACTATAGATACAGGCATCAAATTGTAGAGACAATATAGTCTCGAAATGAAGATATCATTGGTGTTAAATTGTAGCAGTTACATTATAACCCTACAGGCATCCCTATCTATCCACTGCCAAGATAATAAAATGGGTTTCCTTTAACCATTTATCAATTTTATAATTCATATATTGACAAATCATACGATATTCATTTAAAATCATAAAATCTATATTTGGTTTCAATACATGCAAGTCATAACTTACACCATTAGAAGGGTATCAAAATTACACTTGTATAATAATACTATATACATATAAGCAATAAATATGCATATAAATCATCTATATACATATAAATTTCCTTTAGAACACATTGTGATCAATTTTAAATTTCAACGTTCAATCACCCACTAAGCATATGGTAAGTCATATTTCATTTATTTCTAAGTGTTTGCAAAGTTTCATATACATCCGAAAAGGTTTGGATATGATTCAGTAAAAATAAAAAATGAAAACAAACTTAAAATAGTGCAATTTCCTTCCTGTTGTGTCCTCTGCCTATAATTCATATAACATCCCGTTACCGATGGGATGGGCATATTGGTAATTTGGTATGGGTTAGGTTTATGAATTTGTTTCTCGGCATGATCATGCATTATTTTAGCCTCTATATTTTGATAATTGACAATTATTG
>JANIJH010000001.1:3923946-3939531 GCA_024520975.1 Erythroxylum areolatum
AAGAACATAACTCAACATCTTGGTTAACATAACTTTCACTTTCATTATACCCTTAATTCACAATTTATAACATCTACATAACAACTCATTACTCATGGTATTCATACTCTCAAAATAGAACACAAACACGTGTATTTATCTATCAATTTACTGCACTCATCCAAACACTATTATAATGATCATTATAAATGCCTTCATTTAGCCAACCTAAGAATGTCATTAATATACTAAAAGAAAGACCATAAACCTCTTTATTTTTACACCTACGTTACAACATATATGTAACTCCATGATTATGATCATTTAATCTCAAATCATTCATCATAAATATTTCATTTACAACTACCCGTGAAGATTAACATGCTACTTACTTGATTTACTCAAAGTTTCTTCAAATTTTCCAAGAAACCCTAGCTTTCCATGCATCTCACGGTCATCAACATGGAGGTGGAGTAAGTTAGGTTTTCTAGTGGTAAGATGATGAAGATAACGAAAATGGAAGTAGCAAGTAAAGGAGGAGAGCAAGGTTCAATGATGATGCTTAGAGAAGAGAGTGTCATAGATGAAGACAAAAAAATGAAGAAAATGAAGAAGGGAGCATAAGTAACGAAAATAATAGGTGAAAGACCATGAGCTGGTCTTTCAATTAGGTAAAAATCGTGAAAAGCAAGGTAACAAATGCTTGGTGAGTATAACCAATTTAATAAATTAATTTCTTAAACTAACTAATGTCTCTTAACACCTAGTCCATTTGTCTCCAAATCTCCAAACCATTTATAAAATTTTCCGCTATCATTTGACTCTTATTTCTATTACCACTTATCAATTATCTTGCCATTTGGCATTTTTCCTAGTCTAGAAATACTCAAAATTTTGAAAATTTCACCAAAAATTCCAGATCAATAAATATTATCACCAAATCAATTTTCAACACATATAAACCACAATTCTCTATATAATCACATTTATAAATCAATTTTATCTAAAAAATGTCGATGAATGCATGTACAGTCATTTTAATGTGTGCAATGAGTAATAATCATATATGTGTGTATGCTATATTATGCATAAGCATGAAATGTACTTTCTAACTTCTCAATAAACTCTCATGTACACTATTCTAGGTTTCTAACCCTTAACATAGGATATAGGATGTTACAATATATACACTAGAGCATAAATTGCATTTGTTGTTGGGCTATTGGCTTGGCTAACCCAGGAATGGATCACTGAAATGTAGTTAAACGAGTGTTGAGATATTTAAAGGGAACTAAGGATTATATGCTGATATATAGAAGGGTTAGCAATTTAAATCTCATATAGTATACAGATTCAAATTTTTTTATCCGTCTGGATGATAGAAAGTCCACATCATGATATATCTTTATGTTAGCAAATAGTGTAGTATCGTGGAAGATTGTCAAGTAGACACTAGTGATTTTCTTAATTTTGTATGCAGAGTTTGTGGCATGCTATGAGGCTATTATATAGGCAGTTTGGCTCAAAAACTTGATTTTTGAGTTGTCTATAGTTGATTTAGTAGCTAGACTCATTCAGTTATATTTTGATAATCTTTCTGCTACATTATTTAGTAACAACAATAAGAACACCACAGGGCCTAAGCATTTGAAGGTCAAATACTTGACAATCGAGGAATTGATACAAAAAGGTGACATTGAGGTGGAGCATTTGAGGATTAAGGATATACTTATTGATCCTTTGACTAAAGGACTTCACCCACATGTTTTTGAGAGAAATGCATATAGTATGGGTATATTGAAGGCCATAGGCACTGTTAGTTAAGGATCACTATGTTTGCTCCTTGTACATTGGTATGTTTCTCATGTATTATGACAATATATTTTATGAATAAAGATGATCACCATTTAGATCTCAATCATACATGTTGTTATATATATTGTCATAATATAGGTGAAAGTCTTAAGATTTGTGTCGATCTTAAGCATTTTAAAAGGTCATTGGGCATATGTATGTAAATTAACATTGAGTCTATGTCATTAGGACACATACGGATATGTGAAAATCCATGGATTTTGATATGACATAAGGGGATATAAATATGTATATGTATACAAATTGACCTTGAGTCTATGTCATTAGGACATATATGGATACGTGTAAATCCATTGATTTTTATATGATATAGGGGATATAAGTGTTTAATCCCATAAGATTTTTTCTAATGTAGGTTAGTATTTTAGAAGAGAAAGCAAATTTCTTTAATGCTACTTAACATAAAGTTTAGGAAATTGAGACCTACAAACAGAAAGATGATACATTTTAGATTATACAAGTATCATCCTAGTTTGTCACGCTCTATTTTCTTATTTATATTAGTGAGGCATTAAATATGCATGATTGTATTAGATTTGCGCCACACATGGTGCATGTATTTGATATTTTCATATATTGAAAGTCTTACATGAAAGAATGATAGACTTTCATTATCTTAGGAACAAATATTTGTTAAACTTGGTCGATCCATACATTGATTTTGCTTAACCATTTTTTTGTAATAGTTTTTATAAATGTTACAACAATTGTAATTAATTATTGTCCAGGGGGAGAATCTTAGAAAATTTTCAGATATTGTACAACAATTAATTACAATTTTATGGTTTTAAAAAATTTACAATTAAGCAAATCAAATATGATTCAGTTAAAAAATAACAAAGTAGTTTGATAAAGGATTTAGTTTAATGGACTGAGGTCTAATGAAAAAATAGATTATAATCAGTGTGGCTGAACATGTATTAAGTTTGCGATAAAGAAGCCCGAAATAAATATTATATATATAATCTTAAAGTCTGCTTAACCAAATCGTGAACATTCGGATTCTGTTACTCATCAAGAGGTTCAATTGGTAAGAAAATTACAGAAAACGTTAACGGCATCCCAATAATCGACTTTCATAAAGCTCGCCGTGAAAGCACGAAGGTTTTGGTATCAAAATATGGAAAATAAAGTAAGTATTTCTCAATTTTCTTCGTTTATTCATTTTCGCGTTTAATCCGAGACGCGTAAATAAGGCTATTTACCCACCACGTAAAGACGAAAGAGGAGACAGGTGGTGTGTAATACTTTAAGCGCTCGGTTTCTAATGGCAGTCTCGAGGAGGAAGTTGGTCGATGGGTAGCGTTTCGAATGGCCGACAGTGGAGTTAAATACTTACTTAGGATGAGCAACCCAAAAGAAATATGTAATAAACCTCAAATGAACCCAGATGACTCTGATACCATGTCATGAAGGGAGATAGTTTTGTATGTCTGGTACCGGTACATAGTTACATCTCTTCATTTGGCGACTTCTCTTCTTTGACCTAAAAATGGAGCACATGAATGATTTGAATTGTTAATCATAATTAGTCTAGAACTAGTTTTGAAGATCTTGTTGATGAGTTGGCTTGTAGTGGACTTGAAACAGTGCTCAAAGTGTGTATAATTAAGAATCTTGATAACAGGAAGGAGTTCGTAGCTAAAGAGATAAGAGAAGATAGGATATGGAATAAGTTAAAAGAAAGCAGGAACTGGGAGGTCGAAGACGATGGAGGAGTTTGAAATAGTCATTCATTGATTGTACAAGAGCTGGAGACGACGCAGAGGATGACAAGAGTTTAAGAATACAATATTGAAAAAAGAATATTAGAAAATTTCTTTTGAATTGCCGCGAAGTGTTTCAGGAAGATCACAACTAAAAGAAGATATTTTTAAGTCATTCATGTTTAGACAAATCCTCGCTTGAACTGAATAAGTCCTTTGTAGGAGGTAAAATTCTGACCCTAAGTTTTAAATAATTGTATACATAAGAACTATTCAAATCCGTGACCTCACTTAAATCAGGAGAACCCTTTACCAATTTATCTACATTAGGAGATTAATATTAGAATTTTTCTAATTAAAAAAAAAAGCAACCAGACTACTAGTGCCAAATGTAAAGAGCCCAAGCTAACCGGAGTAACGGAAACGGTTAGTAACGAGAATGATACGAACCAAATGAACCACTAGCAAGTAGTAGCTACACCTAACCCCTTCACAATTTAACCAAGTGAACGACAAGTCGTAGGCTTTAAAAGGCCGTCACCGATCGCGCCTCCCTCGTCTTCGATCAACATGGCTCTCTCGCACCTCACTTCTTCTTCCAGATCCAGACTCCTCAATAACCTCTCCGCCGCCAGGATCCTCCGGCGTCTGGTCGCCACCTCGACCGATCCGCTTAGCATCGAGACCTCCGTTCCGTTCACTGCCCACAAATGCGAGCCTCCGTCACGTTCCGTTGAGACCAACCCTCAGGAGCTTCTCTCGTTCTTCCGCGACATGGCGACAATGCGTCGTATGGAGATCGCGGCGGATTCTCTCTACAAGGCCAAGCTTATTCGCGGTTTCTGCCATCTCTATGACGGCCAAGAGGCAGTCGCCGTCGGAATGGAAGCGGCTATCACCAAGAAGGATGGTATCATAACCGCTTACAGAGACCACTGTACGTTTTTAGCTCGTGGAGGGACGTTATTGGAGGTTTTTGGAGAGCTTATGGGACGACAAGTCGGATGCTCCAAAGGGAAAGGTGGGTCGATGCATTTTTACAAGAAGGAGTCGAGTTTTTATGGAGGTCATGGGATTGTTGGAGCTCAAGTACCGTTGGGATGTGGAATTGCTTTCGCTCAGAAGTATAATAAGGAGGAAACGGTGACGTTTGCTTTGTATGGTGATGGTGCTGCCAATCAGGGGCAGTTGTTTGAGGCTCTTAATATCTCGGCTCTTTGGGATCTGCCTGTCATTTTGGTCTGCGAGAACAATCACTGTAATAATTAGAGTGAAAGTTTGAATCCTTTGTCCCCTCTTTTTGTTTCTTGTTGGTCTGTGTGAATGGTCTTTGAGTGTAATGTGTTTGGACAGATGGGATGGGGACGGCTGAGTGGAGAGCTGCTAAGAATCCGTCCTATTATCAGCGTGGAGATTATGTTCCTGGATTAAAGGTGAGCTTTTTTTTTCGTTTTTTCTTTTTGGCCATTCATCTTGTTTAATGTTGGTTGTTTGGTTATTGGGAAGGTATAAGTTCTCAAGATTTTACTCTAATTCTGTTATTCCAAGGCTTTTGTAGTTTCCATGTTGACAGAGAGATTTAAGCTATGGTTTGGTCTGCTATCTATTTGTTAGGTTGGTATGAGACTAGCTGCAAGTCATTGTGATCTTAAATTATTGAGAAAAATATAACTGATAGTTTAATGTAAAGAGACGAAAATATGGCTATGATGGACGTCCTGATTTGGCAATGGGAATCTAATCCTTGCTTGCTTAATCTGCTCTTAGTGGAAAAACACTTTGAAGTTTGCTTGTAATAGCAATATGGCAGACTCAGCATGTGATTTCTTCTTATAGTAGTTATTTGCTACTTCTGTCTCTGTTACTTCATCTTGAAGTTCTCACATGAGGTCTTTCCAATTCTTTTCCCTCTAGTAGATAGCAAGTAAACCGTGAAGAAAGGTATTTTTCTCATTTTCTAGTTATTTTTTCGTCTGGTTGTACTTGTACCCTTCTGATCCAATAGATCATCCGATATGATGTACCCTTCCTTGCAACATTGAACTTGGGACTAAACGGTTATATTAGTTTGTAAAGTCTATGCGTGGACTTCATTTCTTTTCTCTGTAACAGGTAGATGGCATGGATGCCCTTGCTGTAAAACAAGCATGCAAATTTGCCAAGGAGCATGTTCTAAAACACGGACCCATTGTGAGTTTTGAGTTCTCTGCTTGATATGTTTGTGCAAGTTTCCAAACTCTCCCCTGGAGCATTTTGGTTTTGTGATTTGGATCTTACCTCTTGGTACACAGATTGGCTTTGGGACCTTGAACTTTACTTTCTTCTCTGCATAGATGGAGTCCTAGTATTCCTTGAACTTATATTTCTTCTGCATCTTATTTGAGTGTGGTCTTTCATTGTCTAGCTAATATGTTAATGTCCTGGAACTGAGATCTTTTAGATGGTTAATTTTGTTTCATACGATTAATCTCAAGCTTGAACTCATTCAGTGTGTGTTTAATTAGTGTTATAGATTCGTTGTCATTATATTCATTACTGTCTGATATGATGAAAGATCAATAATGTCTTATGAAGGTAAGCTAATTACTTAATGCCTCCCAGTCATTCTCCTTCGTTCACTTCATTGAACATAATACATAAAGATACTCATCAGTTTTGATGAATATGGCACAACTTGAATACCTCTTTTTCATCTTTGGCTGGTAGATTCTGACATGCTCCATTTGTTGATTTGCATATTGACTTGGTCTACCAGGGGCGCTTTAGAGTTCTTGATCTGATGGTGCTTGAATTTTATTTCATAATTTGGGATTGGTTTGTGTATAGAAGCTATCAAAAGAGGCTCTAACCATATATTTTTCTAGATTACAGAAGATACTAAGGAGTTTGGAATATTATGAAACCAAATTTGTTTTTATTCAATACGTTGCTTCATCTTTTATCTGCCTCTTTTTTTTTTTTTTTCATCTTATAGACATAAAACAAACTTGCGTCCTTAAGAAAACTTCAAGAACTCCTCGCTTGGTTGAAAATTGTGTTGTCACATAAATATGCATATATATAATACATACAAAATCACATAAATATGTATGTATATGATACATGTATCAACTCCTTAAGGCATGAAGGAGAAGGTTATCCTTTAGTAGACGCATGTTAAGGGTAACATAGTTTAGCAAGTTGAGGAGCAGTCATGATGACTGCTCGTCTGTTTATTGCATTCAGTAGGATTATGGAAGTATACATTACTTGATCAAATTTTCATGGGCTATTTTTGTTATTTCCTTCTGTGCTATTGTTTATCACACTGTTGAAAGTTTTTTGGCTCGTATCTGGTTGAATATATGGACATATTTCCACTTTATGCAAAGGTTTCTTCTTGAATTATATGAGGACTTCCTTATCATAATTTTTTATGCTTGAGTCAGATACTTGAAATGGATACCTATAGGTATCACGGTCACTCTATGTCAGATCCTGGGAGCACCTATCGCACACGAGATGAGATCAGTGGTGTGAGACAGGTTATTGGATTTTCCCATGCCTCTCTTCTCTTAAAAGGCAAACCTTTCACTATTTAGGATCTTCCATATGAATATGTCTATTTTTCTGTATCTTCAGGAGCGTGATCCAATTGAGAGAGTAAGAAAGTTGTTGTTACTCCATGATCTAGCCACTGAGAAAGAGCTGAAGGTAACTCGGTTAACCTGGAATTCAAAGATGGCTTCTTTACATCTACTTTTTGCTTTGAGGCACATCTTTTGTTGGTTACTATAACCTATAGTAAATAAGTAACTTTCTGTTACATGGGGAAGAAATTTGGTTGACGATGGGATATTTAAGTGAAGTAAGTTTACGAAATTGCGGTTGTCATATTTTTCAGGATATGGAGAAAGAAATAAGAAAAGAAGTAGATGATGCCATTGCTCAAGCGAAGGTAGGAACTATCTTTCATAGAAGTTCTGAACGATTGGCATTTTTGTTTCTTGAAACAACTTTTAAGCACATCACTTGCAAACTATTTGGCGTTGATCGATCTTTATGTCTGGACTCCCTTTTGACCATGTACAATTTTCGTTTATTTTTACAGGAAAGTCCAATGCCAGATCCTTCTGGACTGTTCACGAATGTGTATGTTAAAGGCCTAGGGGTTGAGGTAATAAATGTCATCTCTTGCTCAATGCATCTGTTTTGTTCGCATCTTCCAAATTGTGAGCCATCCTACATATGAACATCAATGACATAATTACGTTTTTTGTTGAACACTATATCATAATTTAAGCCTGGTATCTTCCTACTGATGGTTGTCATTCATGATATTTTCATTTGCAGGCGTTTGGACCCGATAGGAAAGAAGTTAGGGCTGTGCTTCCATGACTTCAAGTTTGTGCTGAAATTTTTTGACATCCAATTATCTGAAAAACAATAATTCAATAAATTTTGTGAAGATGGTACCTCGTCCTGACCATTATTTGGTTTTGAAGTTTCGATTGTGTAGAAATCTGATTCCTTTCAAGCAAACGGCGCAGATTATTACATTCGATTCTTTTGTAGTTTTCTTCAGAGAAACGGAGATTGTAATATTGTATGGCTGTCATTAAATGATTCCCATTGTCTTGTGGAATACAGGATTAATTATTTTCTTGATCTACCGTCATCAGTTCATCACAACAATAAGAATTGCAGTTTCTAAGACATCGGCCCCATGGAATGAAAATTATGTCCGTCAGTATCGTTTGTTGACGAATTTGTGCTGAATTGAATCAGCTATTAATAAACATTCATCTTCTGGCAGATTGTGGGGGGAGCTTCTTTGGCCGTAGACCTTAAATTTTGGCACTTGAAGGTTTCTCTGAAGTATTATTAACTAACGATATTTGTTTCTTCCTTATTACACGGTTCAACAGAAACCTGAACATTATTTTTAACAATCGTCAATGCTGTCCGAATTAGTTTAAAGCTTTAACTCTTATTCATCTTCCAAATCAGTCAAGATCTCGGCAGTTCATTTAACTCGACTTTAATGGAGGCAGAGCAGCTATATCCTAACTTTAAAGGAGTGCTAGTAAGTAAGGATCACAAACTTTTAGCCCAATTTAGTTTTTTATTTCTACAAAGGGAGAAAACAAAATAACTAAAAAAACAAAGCACCCTAGTTAACACAAGGTTCTTCGGTACAAAGTGTCGTGCTTGTCTCGATGAATTTGGTCTCGGACGGTCATTGGAGGTTCTTGCAAGATATGCAAGCTTAGACTAAAGACCACTACGAGGGAGGCCATTCGATCTGCACATTGATTCCCTTCGCGATACACATGCTAGAGTTGCACCTCCCAGTCTCGTTGTAATAATCCTCGTGTACTTACCACTAACAAAAGATCGTCAGTTAAAAATAAATTGGAAGAAGAGAGGATGTTAATAAACTCAAGGGAGTCCACTTCAACAACTACTCGTCGATAACCTAGCGCCCAAGCCAGGGAAAGGTCTAAGTGGATGTTCCAAAGTTTCGCAGTTGCAGGAGAACCTCTGCCGATGTTGTGAAGGAACCCTCCACACCACCTTCCTTGACAATCCCTTATTAAACCACCCGCAGTGGCAATGTTAGGCCCTTGGGTAACCGCCCCATCCGAATTTATCTTGACCCAATCCTGGGTCGGTTTGGTCCATCCAACTAAATTTTCGAAAGGTAAGCCTTGATTCTGCAGCACGCAGCTTTCCGCTGTCCTTGCTCTTTCGATCTACTCAACATATTCCATAACCACTCGAGGATCGGCTTCCTATCACACAAAACCTGCTTCAAATATGCTACGAATTTTCCATTACCAGAGAAATTAGCAGGCTACTCCATAGATCATACCCCACTCAACCTGGTTTACTTGAAGTTGCATCCTAAGGTTGTGAGCCACCCACCAATCTACTTGTTGTTAGAAAAATTTCGTTTCCCCCACTATCGAGGAAAATTTACCCCAGAAAGCTTTCGCGCGCGGGTAATCTCGAATAACGTGCAAACTTGACTCTTCTTGCCCACAGACATGGCAACTGCCATTTGTCGTGAGCTTACGAGCCACTCTCTGCTGATTTGTCAACAGTTTGCCTTTGGCCAGAAGCCATAGGAAGACTCTAATATGTTGAGGCCCTGCCCATTTCCAAATGGAGGCCCAAAGACTAGTTTGAGCTTCCGTAGTGCTGCCTTCGATTAATTTGTAAGCTAACGCCACCGTACATTTCCCATGACTAGTGTGCCCCCAAAATCAAGGTATCGTCCACTATGCCCTCTGCATTCGATCAGATCTCCGCGATATCCATATCGTAAAGGGTAAATAGTGTTGGAAAAAGTTCCAACGCCAGTTGCCGCCTTCATCTGTAAACTCCACCACTGTGGCATAAAGGAGGCTATCTGGGAGAGGAATGGTTATTGTTAAAATTAGGGGGCCCCACTCATTTGCCCATTTATTCAACCAAAAGTGGATGCGCCTCCCATTGCCCAGCTTCCATTTCATACCTTGGCGTACATGATGCCAGGTGGTGGAAATTACTTTCCAAATGACCGATGCTCATGTCTATATTCGCAGGGATAGGGTTGGGGCCTATTCGATATTTAGCCCTGACGAGTTTGACCCATAAGGCAATGGGCTAATTTATCAAGGCCCAGCCTAATTTGGTCAATAGAGCATTGTTGGAGGACCGAATACGTTTTAGGCCCAGACCCCCTGCCTTTTTTGGCTTACAAATGGTTTCCCAATTAACTAGATGAATTTTCTTCTGTTCACCCGTTGCTCCTCAGATAAAGTCCCTCATGATTCGCTCCAAATCATCGCACAATTTTCTTGGGAGCCGCACCGTCTGCATCGTATAAATGGGGAGAGACGAAATTACTGATTGGGTTAGAGTAACGCACCCCGCCAGGGATAAAACCTTTACTCACCGACCGGTAAGTTTTTTCTGAGCTCTATTAATGATGTACTGATAAGTATGTCTCGTTGTGCGATCATGAATCAAAAGGACCCCTAAGTACTTGCCAAGATTATTCGTACAAGAGATGTGTAAGGTTTGATTGATGCGACGAGCGGTTGTTGGGCAGACATTCTTGGAAAGATAAATCCTTTTTTTTCCATATTCACTTTTTGACCAGAGCCCTGACAAAACACCTCAAATGTCCTTGCAATGACTTGCGTCTATGAATCCTCCGCTTCAACAGACAGAACAAGATCATCTGCAAAGAAAAGGTGGAAATGAGCCGGCATATTAGTAGTCTAGGTTTAGATTAACTCAAAATTTAATTATTCTAAGAAAAATAACATTATTTATTTAAAAGAATTGAGTTTCGAGTAAACCTGAGTCTGGACAGCTCAAACTCGAATTTAATTTAAACAAATTATTATATATTTTTATTTTTAAAAAATTGACTCGTATAGCGAATATAAGCAGTAGTAAGTATAAGAGATGCAAGTCCTCGCACTCTTCACTATTTAACTTACGAGTTCCTTATCCTAGTGCAATTTTTAACTTGCGTGTTCTTTATCCCGGTGCAATGTATGAGACCATTCCAGTTTCCACACGATAATAACCAATGTTTTAAAGATCATATCGGTATCATTTTAAAAAAATAAGGTTTAAATGTTCAATAAGTAATAAACTACTAAAAATTGATATATAATAAATAAAAAGAATAAATTATAAGAATAAATAAAAATATAGTATAAAATAAAATACTTTATTCAAATAAAAATGTACTAATAATACTTATTCCTATATAATAAACTAATAATTTAAAATAAGGTTGAATCTAACAAAAAACTTAAAATTATAATAAAAATTAAATTGTATTTCTATATTATTATTTATTTAAATATTCATAAAAGTTGAATTATGTTTACAAAAAGTCAATGGAAAGAACTCTAATTTTTTTTTCTAACTTTAATGTCTTTTAAACATACTTCTTTATAGTTTAAATATTAATTTTTATTACATTCTTAAATTATCTTAAGTAAAATTACTTATATATATATTAATTAATAATTTGATTTATTAAAAAAAATCATAATAAAAATAATAATTAGTTTTTAACAATAATAATTTAAATTTTTTTAACTAAATTATAAAGAGATAAATTAAAAAACTTATAATTTGACAAATATAATTTATTAGTGAGATCAAACAAATTTAGTATTTTTCAAGGATAAAAATAGTAATTCATTTTTATCAATAATAATTTGAAACAAAAATTTTAACTAAAATATAAAGAGATAAACAAAGAATATAAAAATTTGAAAATATAATTTATTAGTCAGATTATGTGAGAGATTTGAAAAGAAAAAAAAACAATAAATTCATTGAAAAGTCAAAAATATATGAAAAGACTTTAAAATTAATAAAGAATCAAAGAAAGAAGTATATCCTGTATTAGAAAAGAGGAAGATTGTGAATTGCCTAACTAATACATATACATATTATCAATAAAAAAATAAATAATATCATTTATTTAAGTAAACATTATACTTCAATATATTCATCACTTTACTCTGTTTATCTTCTTCAACTGTCGTTCATGATAAAGATACTATTTTTTTTCTTTTTTGTGTTATTCGTTTTTTAAACATTTCGGTTCTTTATTGTTCAAGAAAATTGATCAATTACTACTTAATCAGTCGAGTTTTTCTCATAAAGGTTATAAATACAAACTAGACCAAAAATCAAACCGGTTAATCTTTATTTCGGCCAAACTAACTGATTTGATCCAATTTTCAAACCACTGATAATAACATACATGACGGAACACAAAATAATTAAATATACCACAATTTTTACCTTTTAGTGACTACCAATTTTCTTTTATGTATTAGTCTGGCTATACAAACTACTAATAGATTCATGAGAAATTTTGAATAAGTGGAAAAAACCAACACTAGTCTCACAAGTAAGCATATCTTTTGCCATTAATCAAAGGACTTCAACAAAATCTTACTAGCATTGATCAGTTTCACAGACCTATTGTTCGGTTTTAAATTTATTGAAATGACAATTAAACGTTGATATATAAAAATTATATTTAGGTAAGTGAACCTATTTGATCAAAAAAATTAAGACCCTCTTTGTAATATTCCAATGCTCGTTATCAAGATTGGCTATGTAGTGACTATCACAAGTGCAATATTCAATCATTACAAATCATGACAAATATTAAACTCCCTATTACAAATGCATAGAATATTCAAGACATCTTCATTCTCTTGTCTTCATTGTCATGACTCGTACTAGAGAGTAACTTGAAATTAATGAGAAGACAAGTAAATATTGGCTTATAATTTTGTCTATTGTAGTGTCACAAAATCTTCTTTAAGTTGTTTTATGAGAAAGCCAATTCTTCCTATTATTTTTCTTTTAATAAATTTACATTCTTAAAATCTTGTTTACTCATTTCAAAAACTCTAGCTAACTGTGTCTTCAATTTTTTAATACAATCTTTGTTGAGGCTTGCAACTAACATGTCATCTATATACAACAAGATAATGAACTAATTATCACCAAATCTCTTAAAATATGTATAAAAGTTGCATTAAGTCAATTGTATCTAAAGCTTATAATGAAGAAATCAAATCTCTTATACTAATACCTCGATATTTGTTTAAAATCGTTTAGAGTTTTTTTAACCTACAAACCAAGTTCTCTTTTTCTTCAAAATCTTCTCATCAAAGTATTTAAATTTCTTTGTCAAGATATCCATAAAGATTTTTTTTCACATCTAGCTACTTTAGATGTAAGTCAAACAAATCACATATTGTCTAAAATACTTTGACCAAAATGTTCAGACCATAACAAAAAAATATTTTATTGAAATCAATTCCTTCTTTTTGAGCATACCTTTTCACTAACAATCTTGCACGGTATTGTTTCACTTGATTATCACCATTTCACTTGATCTTAAAGACCTATTTATTATCAATTGTTTTTTTTCTTATGGTAATGGTACAAGTTTGGAAGTTTTTTTATGAAGAGCTTCAATTTCATCATGCATTGCTACTGTTCACTAAGAGATTTAAATTATTAAGTAATTCTTAGAGAGTTAATTACTCTGCATCCTCTGTCAAAAGAATTTTGAAATTCCTTTTCCACCAATATAATAGTCTTTGAACTTCTTTGCAAAGTATTGATGTCTTTTTCTTCCCTTTGTAATTTATGTTCTACAAAGGTGACATCCCTGTTTATAATGACCTTATGGGTAGTGGAATTCGATAAGTGATACCCATTCACTCCATCATCATATCATTAAAAAAACATTTTTTGGATTTCGGATCTAACTTCATGATTTTTTAGGAATATACATCATATATTCCTATTTCTTATTAATAGAAGTTCTACTATTATTATTACTATTATTTTATCATTATTAATACTTTTTATTTTTATTTTTATTTTTTATTTTTATTTTATTTTTTTCATCACTATTATCTTGTCAAATTTGCATGTGGATTTATTGAAAATAGCATCTCTACAATATAGGGGTAAGGCTGCGTACTATTCGACCCCCCCAGACCCTGCTTCATTGCGGAACTTCGGGATATGATGATGATAATAATGATGATGATGATACATCATATATATAGGACTTCCAAATATATTGAGGTTGGAATAATCCATTGGCTTCCCATTTCACATCTTCATTGATGTCTTCAAATTCAATCGTAGTTAATGAAACTTGCTTTACCATGTAACAAGCAATATTGGTAGCTTTTACCCAAAAGGCCTTATTTAGGCCTGTAGCTCTCAACATTGCTCTTGTTCTTTCTAATAGAGTTTTATTCACCCTCTCTGTCACTCTGTTTGTTAAGGAGTATAATGTCACAGTAAACTATCATTTGAAGCCTTCTTGTTTACATAATGCATCAAATTCATTTCTAATACATTTTCTTCTGTTGTATATCCTTATAATTAGGAACTTGATCTTTTTACTAAAATCAAGTTTAACAAGTGCTTTGAAAACTTTGAAGAATAGGAACATATCTGCTTCTCTTGATAGGATACACATAACACCTCCTAGAATAATTATCAATGAAAGAGATACATGTACTTTTGTCCTCCCAAGTATAGAACTGATACTTCCCACATATCATAGTGAACTAACTCAAAAACTGTTGGGACCCGATCTGGAGATCGACGCCCCAACCCGAGAACGGGAGACGGAACGAATCACAAAGAGGAGGAAAGAATAAAACGATTGATCACAAAGCGAAACAAATCATTAACGAATCGAAAGCGAGCTTGGAAGCAAAGCATACAACCGAAGTCAAATCGAATTGGCTCGAAGACAAACCAAACAAACGATCCAATCGAATTGGAAACACAAATTCCGACATCCGCATAAATATCTTAGCAAAGCGTCAAAATGGTCGCGTTGGAAATCTTAAGACTATTAGTCTAAACTAATCCAAATCTGTGTATTTTTTCCTTTCTTTTCTTTCTTTTCTCATTCCTTTCTTTTTCATTTCTTCCACCCTCCTTAATCAATTTCTCCATTCATAATACAAATCATCATTCATTTTACTATTCCATATACAAATCCAATTCCTATTAATTCCTCAATTCAATATACAAACCATAATTATTATACACAAGGTCATAATCCAAATCTTTATACAAAATTCATAAATTAAATCAATCCAAACCCAATAATCAATCATTTCTATATCCAGATCCTATTCATAACTTAAATCAATACACATGTCTAGAATTCATAATACAATCCCATAATAATACTTGTAATACAATAATTGACAAACCAGTCTTATACAAACCAATACAAAAATCCCATTTTTCACAAAATACAAACGATACAAAATCGAATAACACGTCTTGACATTCTTTCATCCGATCTCCCACTCGAAAACCTGGAGATGGGGATGAAAGGGGGGTGAGCACAAAGCTCGTGGATAATATGTTTATAAAACGACTAGATAAGCAAAACCCTTGAAATCTTTTTCCTTCTCTGGTCTTAGAAAAATATTTCTTTGAAATCCGTAAAGCACGTTTT
>JANIJH010000001.1:3945605-3962629 GCA_024520975.1 Erythroxylum areolatum
TGGAAGAAAAATTATAAACATGCATACAAAGTCAAGAATGACACTTATTTTGAATAATTAAAATGTATCTAAAAAGACATTTATTATGAATAAGAGGGAGTACTATCTAATAATTTGTGTTAATTATTGTGTAATACTAGGTTTCAGGTAACAATAGTTGGTATCTTTAACAAAGGAGCATGATTATGATAATTACTAGGAAATGACGTTTCTTACTTCCAAATTATGGGATCAATCATTCGATTTAAAAGTGTAATTTGAAAAAGGTGATTGTCCGCTATTTTTATGTTACATCCAATACAAATATTAGACATTTCTCTTATGGATAGATATATTTCTTCATAGACTGATAAATAAATAAATATATTTAATCAAAATTTTGCTTCAATTATATAGAAATTTTAAATTTGTTAAAAATGAAACAAATACATACATAACTTTAATTCATCTAGTTAAATTTAAGGTCTTTTAATAATAAAAATATGTAATTATTTTAAAATATATTAAGTATAATTTTAAGTAAACAAATAAAATGCTCTTTAATTATATATCTAAATAAATTATACAATAAATTAATAATTTAAAATCATTGATTTGATTTAGTATCAATAAATTCAAACTTAAAGCCGCTTTGTGCCTATCTACGAAGCCCTCGGAAAAAATGGAAGCCTCAAACTCAAAACCTCGCACACTAAAATTACTTTCAATGGTTACATGTCTGATGTATTTTTGACAATAGATTATTCTTTTATTTGGTTGAAGAAAATATATAAAATATATAATTCAAGAGTTTACTTATTCTTTGAGTTTGAAGAATAAGTAAACTCATTCTTTCCCGTATATTCCAAGTAGGTTGTGAGTAAAAAAGAGGATTTATTGGACAAAAATATCCTTAAGACATTCACATAATTACTTAACTATAAAAATAGAATAATGATAATGATGATGATTATAATAATAATAATCATCATCATCATCGTGATAGTGGGACTAATGAATATTTTGATCATTTTGTTAATTATTCCTTTATCATTTTAAATTTATATTTTCAAACAAAACATTCATATTACGTCATCATTAAAAATTCTTAAGAATAAATCAGAGACTAGATAATATATATTCTATTATATTTCTCATATATTCTATTCTTAAAGAATTATCATTTCATTCCTTATTTATTCTTGCACTGTTACAAAGGTAAGTTAACTAAAATAAAAAAAATTAGAGTCAACTCGTATTTCTGATTTGTTGAGTCTGATATATACGGATATCAATAGACTTTATATAAATGCATTGCGCATTTTTAGATATGTTCTGACATTTGTTGATTATTTCCATTACACTCTATGCCTTCTTACTTCTTATTGCATGAAAAAACCAAAAAATAAAACTTTATTATTTGAGAACCTTGTGAAAAAAAATCGAAAAATATTCATTTTTAATTATCTGATCACATAACTGCTCTAATATCACTTGTAAAATATATTATAAGACTTTAAAACACCCCAATGAGCAAATCTCATAAAGATATTGGTAGATTCACATTCATTTCACTTTTAAATTTGAATAATTAACTTCTTAATAGGCAACTTATATCTAAGATGACTTACCATCTTATTGTTAGAAGTGAAATTTAAAAAGTAGCGTAATGTTTATGTTGTAAGAAATTGTTGTGAATCAAACAATGTGAAAAAGTAAGTGTTAAGATCATTGTTGTGTTGGACACGAAATTTGTGCTTGATAGTCAATATGTGATGTGTTATGATCATTGTTGTGTTGGACACGAAATTTGTGCTTGATAGTCAATATGTGATCAATCAAAAGCACGGCCACGACAATGAAAGAAAACAACCTCCGAATATCTCACGCCCACTTCCATGATGTAAATTTACGTATGATACTGTTGTGTTTTAATGCATGAGTTCTTTTGTTTGTTTTAGGAAGTTATTAAAATGATTAAGTTTCATTTAATTTAACCTAATTAAATAAAACTAAATAATTTTTTATTGTCACAAATCACAATACTAATGATAGTATAAAACGTCTACTTTTGAGTCTTTCAAATCATACGCATCAAGTTTGAGACATTGACCAAGTAACGATGAAGACTTATGCTTCTAAGGTAAAGTGAGACATTATAATTGCTATTGCCAAAAGGACAATATTCCATATTTTCGGGCAGAAGTGTAAGTCTGCCCGAAAATAACTAACATATTAATTGCTGTTCAAATTGATATAACTAAAATGTAATAAAAATCTGGAAATAAAATCTTAAATAACAAAATAAGCGACAATTAAAAATAACAATTGAATTTATTAAAATTTAAAATTATAAAGTATAAATAAACTATTGCGGGAGAGGGACAGCTTGGGGATAGTGCAGTGCACCCGGTGAATTCTGGGTAGCATATTCCAGCTAATTATGTGCTTTGTCGCGTTTTATTAGGAAGGAAAGCAGAAAACTCCAATTAAGGCACAATCGATACTGGGATGCAATATGAATCCAACGGGCACCGATATAGGGCCGACTAAAAGACTTGATCTCAGCCGTCCATGTGAACGTCAAAGGTCAGAAAGCATCTGACAGCTACATGCCTGGCACAGCTGGCTTCGCATTATTAGAAGGCAAGAATATCACTAGATTACTTTGTCTCTCATGTTTCATATTCCTTCCTTTGGAAGTCAGAAACAAAAATTAACTATCCCTCTCTTTTCTTCGCCCTTTTTCTATATTTACTTGAGACGTTAAAACAAGTTTGCCATCCAAAATCTCAATTGCATGAATAAGTCGTCTGATTAGCTCAAGTGCATGTTCTATTCCCTACTGAATATTTAATTAATGGCATGAGTTATCAGTAACTGTAAGGCAAGTATTAAATTGTAAGGCACGCATTATATTTAAACTATACTCTTTTCATTTCTGGTATTCACCTTATTTTTAAAGTTAAGGTTTTATAAAATATTTTAGATAAATAACATTTCTATTCCCGAAAATCAGAAATCGTAAAATGGTAATAGCAATAATTATAAAGGATAGTCATCAACTTAATTTTATTTTTTCACTTACTAATATTTATTAATGTAAATATTACTTTATTATTTATAATATCTTTCTCTTTTTTTTTTCTTTTTCATGTGTATCATTTGAAAACAGCTTCTGTTGGTTATCATTCTAAATTATGTATCTAACTTAGATTATGTTAATGCTATAAAAGATTAGAAAATTACACTATACAAATCAAAAAATGTTAATACTAATAATTATAAGGGATAAGTATATGCTGAAGTTCTTTAACGTTACTAATATCTTACTGATCTTTAACTTGAATATCATTCCAAATTGTGTATCTAACCTAGATTCTGTTAATGCCATAGAAGATTTCAAATAAGAATATGATTGAATTGAAAGTTCTGACATAAAATAAAAACCAAAATTTAAGAATTAGATTTAAAATTTTAATAATTAATAAAATTGTTCCATTGGACAGTAAAAAACAAGAAAAAGTCGAGATTCTCTAAAATACGTTTTCATCGCAGCCTCCACCTGCAACCATAAGCCACGCTAGATCCTCGCGCGTCAGTTGCACCCACCAACCCGTTGGAAGCAAAACTGCAGAAGATCCAAAGATCCCTCGTCTTAACATTTTTTTCTAGACACTTTTTAAAGCTTTGATTGTAAGGAGAAATGGGGAATGGACTGAACAGGAAGAGAGATAGATAGATAGATAGATGAAGAATAATTCCCACAGAGAGAGTGCTTATATATGCACTATGTAGTAGCCACTCATCGATCTTTCGCTCTCAAGAACAAGAAGAAAGGAACAAGAAAAAATGGTGGCGGGGTGTAACCAGTTGGGATACACCGCCATTCTGTTCCTAGTGGTACTATCGGTTAGTTTTCCTCCGTTCTGTGTCGGGATTCGTTCGACTCGGGGTAAGAACATTAACAGTTACCGCCGGTTTACGTTTTTGTTCAATGAGGCGCCGGAGTACCGTAACGGAGTAGGCTGTATGGCTTCGTCTAGCAAACACTTCGTGTCCTCATGTGACCCATCTCTGGTTCACATAGCAATGACTCTTGATTCGGACTACCTACGTGGTTCAATCGCAGCCGTCCATTCCGTTCTCAAGCACAGTTCCTGCCCCGAAAACGTCTTTTTCCATTTCGTCACGGCGGAGTTCGACCCGACTAGTCCTCGGGTCCTCTCACAACTGGTTCGCTCCACGTTTCCTTCGCTAAACTTTAAGGCCTACATTTTCAGAGAGGACAAAGTGATCAACCTGATATCTTCGTCGGTCAGACAAGCGTTGGAGAACCCGTTAAACTATGCAAGAAACTATCTTGGTGATATCTTGGATTCTTGTGTTGACCGGGTCATTTACCTGGACTCGGATGTCGTCGTCGTCGACGATATACACAAGCTATGGGACAAGAAGCTATCTGGGTCTCGCGTGATCGGGGCTCCCGAATACTGTCAGGCGAATTTCACTACGTATTTCACCGACGGGTTCTGGTCCGACCCGGCTCTATATCGGGTCTTTGCGACCCGGAACCCGTGTTATTTCAACACTGGAGTGATGGTGATGGACTTGGTGAAGTGGCGAGAAGGAAATTACCGCAAAAGGATTGAAAATTGGATGGAGGTGCAAAGAAAGCGTAGGATTTACGAATTGGGTTCTCTGCCTCCGTTTTTGTTGGTGTTCGCCGGAAATGTGGAAGCGATTGATCACCGGTGGAACCAGCACGGTCTGGGCGGCGACAATTTGAGAGGAGATTGCCGGAAATTGCATCCGGGTGCGGTGAGCTTGTTGCATTGGAGTGGAAAAGGGAAGCCATGGGCGAGGCTCGATGCTGGTAAGCCTTGTCCACTCGATCGATTATGGGAACCATATGATCTTTACAGAGGGTTTGATAACACTAGAGTAAAGGTTCAGAGTGTTGGAGTTTTGGGGTCTTCAAAGCCTTCTTTGGAGCTGCATTCGAGTTACTTGTGATTGTCGGTTGGTGGGTTCTTATTGTATGTTGTTGGTTCACACACGGTTATTCTTTCGATTGATAGATGATTTGTACAGATTTAGATAGCTCTGGTTTCTGGTAGAATTCTTTGTTTTGCATTTTTCTTCTTCTGGTTTCATCGAATTCTTCTGTTTTCTTTTACTTTGAACTTGTGTTGTTAGAATTTATGTGGGTACTTTTACATATGAGGATGATTTCAGGTCGATGTAATTCAGGTTCAGGTTTCCGATACTCGGGAACAATTTTGGAGGATTCATTTTTTCGGATGTAAAAATTGAACTTACTATTGGTAAAAGGGAGGGATGATATGGAACAATAACATACAAGTCGTTCATATGTTTCCATGTTCCTATCTTTCCTTCTTGTCCCAAATAGGTGGAATTGCCCACCCCCCGGCGCCTTTACAACCCGGCCTGAGTCGCCTGACAGAGTAATAAGGGGGCAAATCACGATCTGATCTCAGTCAATTTTTCAGCAAGATAGTCCACTCTTTTTATTATCGGGATTTAAACCTTGATCTTTGTCCCAAATTAACCTTACTAACGACCAACTGAGCTACTCATGCAGGCTCCTATCTTTCCTTCTACTTCTTATGGCTGGCTACCTCTAAACTTTCGGGTAAATATTATTGAATGATAGAGAGAAAAGAGGATCAGAAATGAATTATAGCTGACAGCCCTGAGAAATGAATAAAGGCAACTTAGTTGGGCGTAAATTCTAACAGCTGTACGCTGCATTATGTTTCAACTGCTTCGGGGACCCACATAAAGCATAATCGATCACATTGCAACTTGTTTAATTGGTGTAAAGCATAGACAGCTGAAGCATGGAGAAGACTCGTTTCCTTCCACTGTGAAGAAACTCATTAAATCAGTGACACTCCTGACATTTGACGCTGAAAGGAGCTGATAGTTGTAGTTCCAGGTCTAGGAAAAGCCCTGGCGTTACTCAATTCTATTAAATTTTATATAAATAAGATTAAATAATACGTAATTAAAACATTCTAACAAATTACCCTAAACCTTGCTTTTCTACGTAAAGAAACGGAATTATTCTATGATCACGGAATCACTAATCCGGACGTTAGATCTAGAATTGACGATTGGATCTACCAGGAAATGAGAAAAAGTGACAGGAACGTTTCTTTGCTTAAAAGATGGGTGCCCTTTTGTTTTACTTAGGTACCAGGTCAAGGTGCTAAGGCTATTGGTTTATTGGGTCGGTGACTAAAAATAATATAATTTTAATTTCAGTATTGTATGTAACTAAATTACCTTTATTTAGTTTAGTTTTTTACTTTACCTTTATATTTGAACTTAGATATGTTTATGGACTAACCTGCTTTATTTCTTAAGTGGATCAAAAGTATTAAAAATTTAGAATAAAAAAGTGAACATTGTTTGATGGCAAGTAAAAACATCAATCAAAATAACATTTTATATATTAAAGCTCTAAATAACGTCAACATAGGAATTTCATAATAATGTACGTTAAAAAGTATTTCTTATTGACATTATGGTTTTCTAAAAATTAATCAAAATTTTTGTTTGTGGCTAAAGCTACATGGATAAACATGTTTTAAAAAGTCATCAAATTTTCACTAATTTGGGACCATGTTTAAAGCTTGCTAGTTTTTACTTATAAATTGTCGATTTGTTTGACTTTTTCTATCTTTGAACTTCGAAGGCATCTTTTCAATATTAGGCATCCAAAATGAACTAATCCCATTTAATTACATAAAGAACACGTCTATAATTGTAGCAAATCATGTGTAGAAGTAGATTGGATATCTTCTCATCTAGGATACTAATAATTGGTTGAATTGATTTTTTATTTTCTTGTATAAGTTTAGGTTGAATTATAAAGTTGAATACTCAAATATTAAAAAAAAAAGAATGGGTGAATTTAACATATTCTACTGGTAATAAAGTTGACCTAACATATGATTATTTTTCCTCAAATACCTATTGGAAGCATTCAATATAATAGTACGTTTTGTATTGAAATGTTTAAAGAAAAAGATATTTATAGAATGAAAGAATTATAAGGGTTTGACTAGTTCTTTTGTTCAAGAGAGTTTTCAATTAAGTATGTTATTTTCTTTTTGATAGTAATGCACTTCATTTGACTAGTTCTATTTTTTCCCCTGAT
The DNA here is from genome assembly GCA_024520975.1 of Erythroxylum areolatum. Lineage (NCBI taxonomy): Eukaryota > Viridiplantae > Streptophyta > Magnoliopsida > Malpighiales > Erythroxylaceae > Erythroxylum > Erythroxylum areolatum. The sequence goes on from JANIJH010000001.1 coordinate 3,952,774, forward strand.
CCTTAGCAAAGTTTGGTGTTGAAGTAAACCTTTCAAGCTAACTTTGTGAGATAGAAAATTATTTTACAATATTATTAGCATCTTTTCTTTTTGATCCTTATCAAATTGGCATTAAAGTCGATTAGTCTTTTCTAATAAACAATACAAGAGGGACTAGAGGATCTCAAGACAACTAAGCTGTTGATGGGGAACAAAGGGATCAGATATACAAAAATGAGGTGGCTAAAACATTTTCTTCACCCCTTGTGTTATGTTCTTATCCCACATTGGTGGGTATGGACCATTTTTTTGGTCTTTAAATTGTAGTACTTTGGTGAGAGGATAAACCTGGGCCAACTCTATGAACGCGCTCGAATAACCTGATCTAGGCTAGACGTAAGCAATGCTGTGGATCATTGATTCGAGTTGGGTCGTTTCAAATCCTGTATAGGCGAAATTCATTAAAATTTTCCCACTATAGAGTTATTCTTTGACTGGTTTCTGCACATTTCTATTTTCATTAACTACTTCGAACATTACTAATGCTCTCCAAATTTGTTTATACGATATTTGGTCTTATCCGTAGATCCATCTATAATGTTTGATTTTGTTGTATATATTGGTTTGGCAGCTATTGTTTTGAGAGATAAAACTTCTTCTTAATGTAAAATTTCTCTCACTATTACATTTATCTTCTCAATCTAAAATTTCTCTCACAATTACTTTTATGTTCCGGGCAAGTGTATTCTAAGAGTTCTAAGTCTTCGTCCTTGAGTGCACAAGTTCGAGATTAGTTGTGATAACATTGAGGATTAGACAACTTCTTTGATTACACCGTGGTTGTGCCAAGTTTTGCTTTTAAGACAGTAGTTATATCATAACACAACCCTTTGATAAGTTTTTTATTATCACTTCTTTTTTCCCTACTGTACCCTTATTTTCCTTACAATTTAAAACTAGTATTATCATAGTAGAGATCAACTATGGTCATAACATTAAACAAAGTCTTATATGACCTTTCTAAATTGGAACCCTTGGATGGAGCTAACTACAATTGTCGATCCCAAAATCTATTTATTTTCTTTGAATAATTAGAAGTGGGTTATATTTTATTCACTAATCTTCCATCTATTGAAGCCATGACCTCTGAAACTTCGGCCACTTCCACTACTAATCCCCCTAGTAGTGTCGGCCCTCGATGAGAGGGGGCCCCTCTTCAACAACCCCCTCTCTTGCTACTTTTCTATTTTTGGCAAATTTTTACGTATAGCCAAATAAATTTTAACTCTGCTTTTTCAACAGGCAATAACCTCCTCTCTAACTAATAGCAACAGACGCAGGCAACACGCAACAACCTCCTCCCTCCTAAGAAATTTTAACGTTATAAGTTAATGTTAACTTATATACGTTGGCTTTAAATGACTTTAACGTCATAAGTTAACGTTTTTTTTAAGTAAAGATAATGTTTATAAATAGTCTTGAAATATTTAAGTGTACTTTTACCTTCTAATTTCTTTATTTTCATCAATATATGTATTTAAAGTACTCCAACTTAAAAATTAGCAGCAAAAACTTTTACGATTCTATCTTTTAAGTTCTGAGTATAATTTAATGGTAAAGTTTCGGATTTTTAATATATTTTACTCTTTGTTTTTTATTTTTAATATTAGATATTAAATTTTGCTATTTATTTTTTTCCTGTATCACAGATATAATACCATTTATATATCTTTGTGATATATTGTGAAGCTGTTGGAGTTTGGTTGTGTCTGCATACTTCTTCCAATTCCATACAGATATTTTTGTTCTTTTTCTAATCCAACTGTGTTATAATTAATTTATATTATGTTGCCTAAAAGTATTTGTCTAGAAGTGAAAAAAGGAAAAAAAAGAAAAAGAAAACAAGTAACACAGTTGATAGAATCTAAAAAAGGAGCAATAAATAATTTTATTAAAAGAGTAGGCTCCTCTAGTGAGAGTTCTGATGAATTACGTGAAGATAATTTTGAACAATATAAAGAAAACTTAAGTGATGAAATTCATATTCACAAGGATATTAGAAATCTGAGTGAGGATGATCATGTATCAAATGCATCCCCTTCAGAAAATTTACAGTATATTGAGCAAGTAAGCCCTATATTGGATATTTATAATCCTAACAATTGGAATAATCTTGATAATAAAGCAAGGGATATTTTAGTTGAAAAAGAGCTTGTAAGAGAATTGAATCTTATGCTTTCTTTAGACAATATCTCTCATCATTTTTCATATTCTTATTATTATAGAAATTTGAGTAATGGAGAGATTAGCAATAGAAAATGATTGGTTTATTCTAAACATGTAGATAAAGTACATTATTTTGGTTGTAAATTGTTCAAATCTACTAACAAACAAAGTAGATTAGCAAATGACGGATTTAAAGATTGAAAGCATCTTAGTGAGAGACTCAAAGAATATGAGAATTGCATTGAGCATATGACTAATATGAGAACGTGGAATGAATTAAGAGTAAGATTGAGCAAAAATCAAACAGTTAATAAAGATTTATTGGGGCCCTTTTTTTAATTTCGCCCCGGGCCTATAAAGCTATAGGAACGGCCCTGCCCCTTAGTGACAAGGCTAAAAAGGCAGAAGAACACTCTGGAGAAGAAGTTTAGGGTAGATGATGATAGAAAGAAAAAGTATATAGTGGGATAATGGTTATAGTTTTAGATGGATGACAAACTAGTGATGGGGCAAGTTCACGAATATAAGAACCTAATGGGTAATGTGATAAGTGAGGGCATGAAGATGTGTGAATCAATGTAGGAAAAATTTTTATTAGAGAAGTTTCCACCATCTTACAGAGATTACAGAAATAAATTGAAACACTAGAAGAAAGACATGGACCTCTGGGAGCTGATCAGTCATATGAAAATTGAGGAGGCTAATTTCCTCAAAGATAAGCTCAGTTTTATTCTTCTATTTCTATTAAGTCTAACTTGGTTTAGTCTTCTACTAGTACTTCCAAGGACAAGTTCCAAAACAAGGGTAAAAAGAATCAAAAGGATGGGCATCAGAGAGAGCAAAACTAGTTCAAGAAGGGTAATAGAGGAATTCAAAAGAAGCAGGTGATTTGCTATGTCTAGGTCAAACCAATCTATAAGGCATATTAGTTCCATCACTGTAAAGGCCAACAAAAACAAGATCAGAAGCCTATAGCTTGTTATGCACTTTAAGACTATCTTATTGAAAGGATGAAATCATTGTAATTGTATTCGTGGAGGCTAACCTAGTGGAGAACAAAACCGCCTAGGTGTTGTATATTGGTGCTTCAAAATATCTTTATACTAATAAAGAGTTGTTCCATTAGTTTGAGGAGGTTGCAGATGGAGAATGCATCTACATCGGAAACTCCTCAACTGTTCGAGTGCTGGTAAAACAAAGAACTTCCTTAAGCTTACTTCTGGAAATACTTTAGCTTTAAATGATGTTTTACATGTCTCCACCAATGTTATGAATATCGTATCGATATTAGTATTGGATTTGGTATTGGTACGATATTTATCGGTATTGATCAATATCGGATATCATTTTGGATAATTTTTAAATTTATAAAATGGTCCTTGAATTTTTTTTAATATTACAAAATATTCCTTTAATATATTGTTCTATATAATTTATAATTTTACTTCAAACTGTTTCCAAAAATCATAATAATTTAAATTTAAAGTAACAATAACTTATTTATTTTTCACATATTTGTAAATGTATATGTTTAATTTAATAAAAAATTAAACTTAAATTCATATACGTTGTAAAAACAATGTTTTTCTTAATTACCTTTAATTTATAGTTTATTTTTTTGAAAAATTAAATTATATTAATGAAATTGAAAATTTGTACATGCTTTAAAAAACATGCAAACTAGCCATACATCCCTCCACAACCCAAAAACATTTAATATTTTAATAACCCACCCACGATTCTAGATCTTGGTTTCTCTGGAACTTTCTAAAAGAAGAATCATCTAGATCTCTTGGTTTCTCCAGAGTTTGCTTTACTTTTTCATCACATATCTCTTATTCCTACCAATTTTTTCTTTCCTCTAGTTAAGGGTTTGGTAAGTAAAAAACAAGGGGAAGCTCTAGTAGGACTACTGTCTTCTTACGCGCCAAGAATAGTTACATTGGTTCCAAAAATTGAGAATGGACTGGATCTATATGGGCGACCGGAATACTAGGTTTTTCCATACTGCCACCATGGTCAAAATGAAGCGGAACCTTATTGAGACCTTGCGAGATTCTATTGGTAGATGGATGGTGGAGGATACTGAGATACGAAGGCACGTTATGGCGTTTTATCATATCTTATTTTCGGAAGAGGTGGTGACTCGACCTCCCTTTCTCATCAGAGGTTGTTTCCCACATATTCCACTTGACACTTGGAATTCTATGTGCAAGGAGGTGTCGGAAGATGAAGTTACCCGGGCTCTCTTCCAGATGGGTACGCACAAAGCACTAGGACTTGACGGTTTCCATGCACACTTCTACCAATCTCAACGGACACTGCTCCAACCCAGCGTCTTCTCCCTGGTGAGGAGGGTATTTGAGGACCCTGAACTTATTCAAGGTATTAATGCTACCTTTATCAGTTTAGTCTCGAAAGTTGACAGCCCGGAACAAGTCTCCCAATTCCGACCTATCAGTTTATGTAACGTGACCTACAAGCTAGTCACGAAGATGATTGTTCAGCAGTTGAAAGACAACCTCCCAACACTCATTAGTCCATTTCAAAGTAGCTTTGTTCCTGGACGGCAGATTTCAGACAACATTGTGGTGGCCCAAGAAATCGTGCACTCCATGCGCAAGTTGCGAAGTAAGCGGGGTTTTATGGCTATTAAAGTCGATCTAGAAAAGGCCTATGACCGACTGATCATGAGCTTTATTCAGGATACGCTTCGGGATGCCGATTTTCCCTTGTCCATGGTTCGTTTAATCATGCGTTGTGTTCAAACAGCTCAGATGAGGATCTTATGGAATGGACAGCCATCTCTGGTTTTCCAGCCTAGTCGGGGTCTTCGACAAGGTGACCCCCTGTCACCTTCTCTCTTTGTCTTATGCTTGGAATGCTTATCACAACTACTTGAGGCATGGGTCGGAGCTGGTCGATGGAGACCGTTTCGGGTAGGAAAGACGAGTCCTTTAATCTCTCACCTCTGTTTCGCAGATGATATGATACTGTTTTCTGAAGCCTCGGAAGGAAAAATGCGAGAAATCTTGGATTGCATGGAACTTTTCTGTGCTGCATCTGGGCAACGCATTAGTATGAACAAAACGAAAGAGTATTTTTCTCCCAATGTTCATCCCATTGTCTGCGGTAATATCTCTCGATTATCCGGTTTTGCTTAAACGATGGATATTGGTAGGTATTTGGGGGTTCCTTTACTTCATAAGAGAGTCACCAAAGCTACATATTCCCACATTTTGCAAAAAGTTCAAGAACGTCTCTCAGGTTATAAAGCTGAAGGCTTATCTATAGCTGGAAGAATGACTTTATGCCAATCGGTATTAGGTGCAGTTCCCCTTTACACAATGCAAACCGCTAACATTCCTAAAGGATTGCTTTCGGAGATTGATCGTTACTGTAAACAGTTTCTATGGGGTACTACTAGCGAAAGGCGTCAAATGCACCTAGTATCTTGGAATCAGGTATATTGTCCCCGACACTCCGGGGGACTAGGGTTAAAGAATTTGGTAGCTATGAATATCGCTATCCACATGAAGCTTGGCTGGTCACTTCTCAAGGAACCTGGAAAGCTTTGTGACCAGGTTCTTCGTGCCAAATATACCTTGGATAGGGGAGTCCACACGGAGTTGGTAGCTAGACCAGATTCGTCCCCGCTGTGGCGTAGTATCTGTGCTAACTTTCCTAAGTTATAAGCAGGTGTTATTTGGTTGTTGGGTAATGGACAACAGGTACAGTTTTGGTACGATAATTGGATATATGGGGTCTCTGGAAATTTATTCTCTCATGCTATTATTGTGGTCCCAGCGGAACAGTTCAAGAAGAAAGTTTGTGATTATGTCGACCTATGGGGAGGCTAGTACTGGGATGAGTTCAGTAGGTATCTACCTCAAGATATGATTTTACGCATTGCCACGACTTTTCCACCTCATCCCTCCCAGGGGGCAGATCAACTATGTTGGGCATTGGAGCCTAGTGGTTGCTTTTCTACTCGTTCAACCTATCGTCTACTTCAACAGCCACTGTGGTCTCCAAGGACAAGGCTCTGGACTTTGATTTGGGATTGGAAGGGTCCTCTTCATATTCAAACTCACCTATGGTTGGTCGCAAAATCTCGACTAATTACTAACAGCCAGCGATTTCAGCTCTTCCTAACGGATACTCCGGCTTGTTCTGATTGCCCACACCATGAAGAAACCTTAGCCCATGTATTCAGAGACTGTTGGCATGCGCGTAGAGTCTGGAATATACTTGTTGAGGTCCGGTGATAGCACTGTTTTTATCGTAGTGATTTTACAACTTGGTTTGAGAGTAATCTAGCAAATGAATATGAGATCCATAATGATAGCTTCTGGCCTTTAATCTTTGGAATTGTGCTATGGAGACTGTGGAAATGGTGAAATGAACGATGCTTCGATCCAGACTCAGCTACAGTCCATCACATAAAAGAAATTTATTCCTACGTTCAGGAGGTGATTATGGCCCAAAATCTGCATTGCGTGTTCTCTCCTCACAATCTCCCTCAAGGGCCACGAGTAATAGACGTTAGTTGGCAGAAAACCCGAGAGGGATGGGTCAGTTTGAACACTGATGGATCTTCTAAAGGTAACCCAGGCCCCGCTACAGCTGGGGGACTGATCAGAGATGCTAGTGGTCACTGGTTGGTGGGCTTTGGTGCCAATTTGGGGTCTACACGTCGTAGCAGGCAGAATTATGGGCAGTTTATCACGACTTGCACCTCACTTGGTTACATGGTTATTCCAGAGTGGATATGTCTATAGATTCAACCTTAGTGTTTTCCTTCATTTCTAGTGAGCATCGTCCGATGGCAAATCCTATGGTCTCCGTCATCCGAGAACTCATTTCTTGGAACTGCGAGGTGCGGGTGCACCATGTATATCGCGAGGGTAATCGTTGTGCAGATTGGTTAGCTAATTATAGCTACGAGTTGCCACTAGGAGTCCAATGGTTTCACGAGGTCGTGGGTGGACTTTCGACTTTACTGTTAGCTGACTCAGTTGGGGTTGCTCTCCCCCGTGTAACACACATGTAATTTTTCTTTGGGCTTAGGCCCCGTTACATTTATAAAAAAAAAGCACACGTTTTGACTGTTGTATAATAGTCACCACTCACCAACCTACTTTATTATAGTTGTGTCTCCCACTCTCTCTTTGCCTATCTGCATTGTTAACTTGGCAGATGGAGATAGAGAAGAGCTCATGGGACCAGTGGGTAGAGGAAGCACTTTCAAGGCTTGATTCACTTAGAATTCTTCATTCTCTTAGACCTATTTACCTCTCTAACAACCCACACCAATAAGAATTAGAAACTCCTGAAGAAGATTATGAGGTTTTTGATGAAATGCAACTGTGGGATCAATCCTTAATTGAAAACTTTGGGTAATTTTGACATGTTTCCCTTTTGTTCTTTTGCATGTAAATTTGGTTGTATATTTTTGGTGGGTGTTGCACTAGTTTCTTATGCCTTGCACAAGAGATTGGAGAGTCGTTGGGGAGAGAGAGAGACAAAATTAGAGGAAGAGACAATGGTGGAGAGTCGTCGAAGAGAAGAACCAAAAGGGTGAGAGTAGCAAAGTAGTGTCGAGACAGGTGTGTTTAAATTTTTTTTTACAAAACAATCCTTCATACTTTTAAAATTTATGAATAATGATTGTACCAGTTGTCACCATGCGAAATCACCGATACTAATGACCAGTACTTATATACCCAGTTTTGTACTGTTTTTTAACCGATATGGTACCTTTCGGTCAATACTGACCGATTCAATACGAAACTCATAATATTGGTCTCCTCTCTACGTAAGAACTTAGTTTTTGGTAGTTTTGTAATAGTCCAGATCATCTACGTACAGATATTATCCGCTTTGGTAGAGGAGAATGAAGTATGTCTTATAAAGGTCCTCTCTCCCACAAGACGCGTTTTCTTAAGAGTGAGAAGAGCAAAACCGTGAGAGGGTTAGCCTAGGGGCAACCCAAAGCGGATAATATCTGTAGGCGGATGATTTGAGCTATTACAAATAGTATCAGAGTCGGTTCCCGACCGGATGTGCTAGCATAGGATGTTCGACCCTAAAGGGGTTGGGCCCTAAGAGAGGGTAGATTGAAAATTATTTTTGAGGCTGATAAGGTTATAATTTCAAAAATGGGGACTTTGTGGGAAAATGGTACTTAGCTAATAGACCCTTTATATTGCTCTTGCTTTCAATGCTAGCTCTCTCTTGCTTCTACTTATATCATTGAATCTATTAATTTGTGGCATGGTAGGCTAAGACAATTTAATGCACTTTTATTAAGAAACTTTAAACAAGCATTTGATAAATGTTAGGGATGATAACTTTTCTAATTGCTCTGTGTGTGTAAAAGCAAAGTTTATTAAACATTTGTTTAAACTTGTCATAATTGGATGCACTGAGTTACTCAAGTTGATTTATATAGATTTGGATGATTTTAAAAACATTTTTAGTATATGGGTAAAAAATATCATGTAACCTTTATTGATGATTCATCAATAACAACAAAAACAACTTTTAGTAAAAGTCACATTGACGCGAAGTTTAGAGAAGTCTAATAGTACGAAACCTTACCTTTAATTAATAGAGACACTCTTTCCAAACAACCCATATAATGAGGACAAAAATGAAAAAATAAATAAAACTACTAAAACAAGCTTGGTAAAGGCTTAGGCTAAATCCCTAAGAGGTAAGCGCTATTTATTTACAAGTATAGACTAACTAAAAGAGGAAAGAGTTTAAAGACTTATCGAAACTAGAAGGATCTCTTTACGAGGGATAGTTTATTTGAATCCTAATACGTCAAAGTTTTTTGTTACGAGTTATGTCCTTAGTAAGTTTCAATATTATCATATCATTTTTATCACTTCCTCCCAATTCTTCTTAGGCCTCCTTTTTTTTTTCCCTTCTTACAGTCTCTAACTACAATCTTCTCACATCTTCTCACTGGATTGTCTAGGTATCTCCTCTTAATATGTCCAAACTACCTAAGCTTTGTTTATCTTAATTTGCCAATAATATTAACCACCTTTAATTTGGTCATTTACTCCTTTATATCTTGTCATATAACACAACTTCTAGATTCAGTTTGTTAAACTGTGTATGTCCTTCTTATTTGTGGAAATAAACATGCCCAAGCTAGTGTTTTTATCTTCTTACCATACGCTTTTGTCCAGAGAGGGAAAATGGCTATAATACGCCTGTGTCTAAGACCAGTGACGGAGACATGCGGGGCCCAGTGGTGCACTGGCCCCCCCAAGTTTTTTTAAAATTAAATAATTTTTTTTTAATATATATATATAATATAATATAATATATTATTATAATATAATATAATATATCTAAACCTAACTTGTTGCCGCCGTCAACTAATGAAAGAGCATTGTAATCTATAATATATATAATATATTTAAACCTTAATTCCTCTTTATTTCCGCAGTCATCTACAATATATATAATATATTAAAACCCTATCATAGGGTTGCTTTTCTGGAAAATCTTAATAGAAGTCATTGTCGTCAGTTCCCATTTGCTCTTCAGTGGACTATAGACAATCAGCTCTTGGATGGTTCATAGGGTGACGACTGACGATTGAAAAAGGTAAGACAAATACAAAAGTGAT